>OZ007595.1:276005888-276605888 GCA_963931845.1 Maratus michaelseni | reverse complement strand
TTTTTTTTTTTTTTTTTTTTTTTTTTTTTGCCATAAGAGTTGGGCCTGTAAAAAACTTGTCAATATAAAAGTTGTAGTTTTAAGAAGATTTAAAATAAATTTAAGCGGATTTGATATCTTAGGAATTGGCGAAGTTATGAATTTTTTTCTTCTGAAACACCCCTTTTTCCGCCCCATGGGGCCGTTTTTAATGATATCAAAAATCTGTCATACATAAATTTTCGGCCCTTTACCTAGAAGTAATAATAACTTTAAACGGATTCGATACGTATCATAATTAAGAATTTATGGGCGGGTTTCTGTTTTCACAAAAAGACCCCCCCCCCCCATTTCCTCCCCCCTTGGTTCGATTTTGCCCATTAACAAACTTGACCGAGATTGTATGCCCTTTGATTTTATGTATCAGTTTGGAAGATATTTGTGCAGAATTATTGCAGTTATCGTGTTCATAAAAAAGTGTCATAGATAGATAGATAGATAGATCGATAAAGTTTTGAACTGGGGTGGTTTTGTGTTCTGAGAGTCATAATCGGCGTAGATCTGCAAAAATTTTTCAAAAATTCCAACTTAGGGGAGAATGTAACAGGTAGTATTTCTTACAAAATCTACCTAAAATTGGTAAAGTTGTTCATTGATGGCAACTGATGACTATGTAAAGAGTCCTGATGGTTAGGAGGGGAGTGAAGGGAGGGGGGGGGGGCAAAATTAAGTAATTTTTTTAGTTTTTTACAAATATCTAAGAAATCATCTAGTAATATTTTCATGAAAACCAACAGTTTCTGAGATATTTGTAAAAAACTAAAAATAATACTTTATTTTGTCCCCCCTCCCCTCTCTCACTCCATGTCGGAAAGGGTTAAAGGGCAGTGTACGAAAGCCAATCTGCTGGGGCTATAGTACTGTATCGGGTCCGGTTACCCTCACTCGATCCTGGCCAAACAGCGGGCCGGGTTGGATCGACGCTATATTTTTTCATTGCGGTTCGGGTTCGAGTCGAGTTGACTCCTATTTTTTTGCTGCGCATCGGACTCGGGTTGGGTTTTGACTCTTGCGGGTCCGGTTCGGGTCGACCCTTTTGTTAAAGAATATCCACAATATTTTTTCAGATTAACTATATATTTATACAATAAAACTGCCATAATGGACATTCCCGAAAAGCGGAAACCTCTATTTAGCGAACATTTTTTCAATTCTTAACACTATCACAAATAACTAAATCATAATTCTATTATCATAAATTTTAAACTATCACAAATACATGTGTTTTTGTGTGTATCATAAACGAAATGTTGGTAATGCTTTTCATATTCTGAGAAAAGAAAAAATGGTTATTAACTGTACCGTAAAGAAAAATAATATATGATCTTATACATATATATTTTTTTTCTCATGCAGTAGATTGAATATACTCATTAATATTCAGATATGTATTTATTTTCATATAAAACATAGTTCCCAATAATCCCAAACAAAATCCCAATAATCCGACTTGCAAAAAACCGAAATATGACCCGAAATAATTATTCTAGACTGAACCCGGCACACAGAAAGAAAATTAGAGTCACTCGACCCGAAAAAAAAAATAGAAATAATCCGACTGGATGCAGGACTCTATTCAACTGTCTCGAGGTGTTCACTATTGAGGTTTCACTATATTTGAATATTAAAGAATATAGATTTGTCCTTTTTGTCTATATAAAATACAAAATTTATATTAGAGATATAGTTGTACATTACTTTTCATAATAGCATTAAAATATGATTTATTGTCTTTTCATTGCGGGTTCGGGTCGGGTTGCGTGTCGTGGATTTTTTTTTTTTTTTTTTTTTTTTTTTTTTTTTTTTTTTTTTTTTTTGTCGGGTTGCGGGTTGACTACAATCGGAATTTGCGGGTTCGGCTCGGGTACAATCCGACTCGTGGTGGATTCTAACTGGGGATAGGGACTCCGCGTTTGTAAGCACTTGCTTCTGGAAAGTTATTTCCTGCGCAAATTACTTACGGGAAGCAGGTGCGTAGCGTACAAATGCTGGATTTTATGGATATTTCGTCCTTTGTCTCTTTGAGATGGGGAGTATATTAGAACATGTATTGCAACTTAGCGGGATTAAAAATTCACGCAGAATTACGAAATTTCAAGCGGAGGTTCTAGACAAAAGGGCCAATTAATAAATTATATGATTTTGGAAGTTCCGACTTTGGAGTATAGGGGAAAAAAAAAACATCGAATTTTTAGGCTGGGAATTGAACATTTACGATTTTCGTGCAGAAATGTGCAAAAATTACAGGGAGAGAATCATAAACGGAAGTCCCTTAGCACTGGTAAAAGAAAAGGATTTGTAAAGTTAAAACGTTAAGGGGAGCGTCCATCCAAAGAAATTTTCCGAATATATCGTTAGATTCGTATTTCAAAATTGTGCTAAACTTTTATCTTAAGGCACACATGTCTCAAAAAATGTATTTATTTATTCATTCATTTGTTTTTTTTTTTTAATTTTTTAATTTGTTTTTAGCTTATTCTTTCTTGTATTTTTTAATTTATAACCTGAAAAATCTGAAATAATGCTCACAAACAGAACACTTTAAACGCGTTTTAGGAAAAATACTGTTAAGGATTTCGTGCCCATTTTTGTGGGATAAAAAAATCGAAAATTCATTTTTACGCTGAAAATGTTTTGAGTATATTCGAGTTATATATCTTTAGATTCGTAATTTAAAAATAGGTTTCAAAAATATGTTACAGTTTTCTCTCAAGATACACATGTCTCAAAAATTCGAAGAACAAATTTTCAATAAAAAAGCTGTCCCCGCATCCCTCTATTTTCTATAATGATGTAGTGAAAATTTTGAAAAGTGTTTGACAAATATAATACATTAAAGACTTCAGAAGAAAATACTCCTGAGTAAGGATTTCTTTCGCGCAGACAATCTTCGCGGTGTAGAAAATCGAAAATTTGACATCACGCTATATCGGTTATGCACTGAAAATATTTTCAGTGTCATTCGGGTGTATATGGTTAGATTTGAATTTGAGAGTGATTTTAAAATTATGAAAGTCGTTTTTTTAAAGCGCATACATGTCGCAACAATATTAAAAACAAATTTTGAAGACAATAAAAAGCTCTCTGCCTTATTTTCCAGATTTTTGTAGTGAAAAGCCTGAAATACTTCTTGCAAATAGAACACTATAGGAAAAATACTGCACACCAAGGATTTAATGCAGACAATTTTTGCGGGAGGGGGGGGGGAGGATAAAAATTCGATATGACATCGTACTGATGTAATCATACTAAATTGTTTTAGTCCCCTAAATGAAAATGATCTTTTCTTTTTAGATTGATGTCAGTTATCTGAAAATCCAAGATTAGGCCATCTTTTAAGGCGGTTGTCAAAAAAATAATTTTCCCTAACCAACAACTCGAAACATTCTGAAACATTCATGGGCCCATTTTTAATGCAAAAGCATGACGCTTGCAGGCTTGACTATTGAAGCTATTTGGAATCGAATAGAGTTTTTCATTTTTTGATCAACGAATTACTTATGTATTTATAAGCGATTGTTTTCACGTGACGACGAATTGTATTTTGTGAATGATTTTTGCCTTTATCAAAAAATGGAAAACATTATTCCATCACATAGTATTTGCAAAAAAGAACCTGCCAATTTCCTGCGTTACAATATTTCTTTAAATATGACGTCATTTGCACTTGTGGAATATCACCCCATCTTCCGTAATTTGGTTTTATCTTTTAAAACAGCGCAAATTACCATATTTTTAGATTCTGCAAGATCTGGGACTGTAGTTGGAGGACGTAGTTTGTAAGGGACACAGCCCCTAGTAGATTAAAGAAAGAAAAAAATGCTTTGAGTTATAATTTTAAGAGGCCAAACTTAAGGCTTGTTCAATTAATAAAACTTTTTTTTTTTCATTTTGACAGTGAATTCGACAGTATCGTTGTGACAGTTTGCAAAGTAGTTTGCAAATTTATATTTTAAACAATAATATAAAACTATTTTATGCAAAAATTGTATAAATATTTTAAGCAAAGTAAGTTTGTTTAAAATATCGTTACAAAATCTACATTATTGTTAACAATGTCTGGACAATTGTCGTGTATATATGACATTTAAAGAGTATTCCGTTTTCAAACTTTCCTTACAGTATCTTTAAATAACGCAGAACTTATGCATTTAAATAACTCGAAAATGTTTACTTCGATTTACTTTTGCTAAAAATTTACAATTGTTTTCCAGGAAGGTGTTAAGTTTAGGAATAAAAATTAGAGTTCGGCTTGTACTGATATACTCTGTATTTTTGATTGAAAAGAAGTAGATTGCAATTCTGATTTCCTATAGAAAAATTATCTTTATTTATACGTATTATCACTGAAAGTTTGTTAAAATAGTTTAGAAACGATTCTCTTTGTATATAAAAAAGTAAGAAACAGTTTGTTACTGCAACATACTCAAGAACTTACACTTGTCATCATCAATTGCCTTTTGTTTTGTTAATGCTTAAGGTTGTTCTTAAATTCAAAGAAGCTACTTTCTGACACATTTCTAAATTCATTTATATTCGGAAAAGGAAAATGTTCTTATTCAGAACCTATCTATTCAAATGAGGCTTTCCATTTATTGGTAAAGCATTCCATTGCAATTTTTGGATATTAATATTGTCACTAAAAAAATTCTATTATTTAATAATACCAAAAAAAAAAAAACAAAAAAAAACTGCTGTTTACACTTGGAGCATTGACCCATCTGTCCTATCCTAATGGCTGTATAGCAGAAAGCATCGCAACTTTTTTACCACCTCCCACTGACCTGTCCAGATGTCAAAAGGTATCTTAGACAAATGGGTGGGAACGAGAGCAGGTACTAAAGAGCATCTGTTTAACATCTGTCAAAATTCAGAGATAATTTCACGTGATAAATAAATGCTTGTTAAGAAGGTTTCTTGAATGAAGAAAATGATATTGTGTTTTTCAACCTTTACACCTTTACATAAGATATTCTTTAAATTTCTTTTCAAGGTAGAAAAATAAAATTGCGCTCAATTAAACAAAAAAAAATGTTTCTCTAATTTAATAGAACAGTTGTAATAAAACCAAAAAAGCTATTTTGCGCAATCTGTCCTTATAGGGTTGGTGTGATTGCGCATATGGGGTGGAGAGATTGTTATTAATAATAATTACAATTAAATTGTTAACAATAATAATTATAATTAAATGACATTGTTGTAATGTTTTTGTGAATAAGTGTTATTGTATTAGGAGTGAATATTTAAACCTAATGATTGAAGAATCAGGAAAAGGAAAGAATTTTAAGAACAATTAAAATATTTTAATTTAAAAAAATCAAAGAATTAGAAACAAAACAAGTCCAGATAAGATTACAAAATAATATTAATTTACTTGATAACACGGGTAACTTAAAATTAGTCCATTTTCATTTCCACAGTTTCAAAGTTTTCTTGTTTGCAGACCGAAGTTTTCGTCGTCCACAATCGATGCACTTATTGTTGTAAATGGTACAGCATTCGTGCAACCACCTGTCACAAGTAATACATTGACCCAGTCACTGGTCGATATTGTCTCCTGGTACAGTTCCAGACATTCTGTACACTCATCCATTGCCCAGTATTTTTTAGCAAATTAATTTATTGATAAATTTAGTTTCGACAATTATGTGTTTTTCAAAAATTGTTTCAAAATTGATTCATTTATATGTTTTACATGTAACTTGTAATCTATGCAAAATTACCAATAAGCTGCGTAATCTCTTCTAGCATGTAAACAAATGGGAACAATGCGCCATCTCTCCTAAGTAGCAGATGCGCATTATTTCCAACTTCGGTAGGAGAGATTGTGCGGACTTTTATTTAAACATGGCCGCTTCTAAACCGAACCGGCGGTATTCGCACCGTTAGTCTAGGTCAGTAGCTTATGAGAAATGTTTTAAGTTTAAAATATTTTGTAATACTGATATTATATAGAAATTCTGATGAATAGTTAAGAAAATTGAAGCACTGACTTTGAGAAAACAAAACAAAATAGCAATGCCTATATCCTAGACGCTCGAAACAATCAATGTGCACATTCAAGTAGACACTCCACTAATGCTGTTGTACAACTACCTGGAGTTGTTGCGCGCGGACTCTACTCCTTCCTCCCTATCCTCTTTGTGCGCAATCTCTCCGACCACGCAATCTCTCCTGGCTTTACCTTAAATTTTACTATAATTGCTCAGAATAAAAGAAATAATAGTATCTTATATATATATATATATATATATGTATGTATGTATGTATGTATTAATGGACCGTATTCTTCCGTTCGGTTCCAGGCTATGAAAAACCAGCTGTTTGGAAAACATTGAAAAATAGCTTCATTTGAAAGCATTATGATGTTGACGAATTCTCTTATTTTTTATTCTGCTATTGAAACGATAGAAATGTATGAATAGATCTGAACAATACAAGGAAAATTCATTCCGTTTCAGATTATTTTTGTCTTAATTATCGAATTTATTACAAATATAACGTTAAAAAAAATATGTTACAGCCAATGTCTATAAAAATGAGTGAAATTTCAAGTGTTTAAATTAAAGTTTGTTTATAAATTATATAAATTAAACTTATTTTACTTAAATATGCTTTTATTTCATGATTTTAATGTTAATTTTTAGTATTCAGAAAAAATGCCATTTAAATTTTGTAAATCATGCTTTTATCAAATTTTTCATTAATTAATAATTAAACAATTGAGAATATACGGTTTTTTTTCCATTAATTTGCTTTCTGAGATTATAAGTGTGACAATAAAATAACATTACTAAAAGAAATAGCGAAAAAAAAAATCGTGATTGCAAAGCGTAAACAAACGATCACGCCGCCATTTTACCTACTGTAACATCACAAGAATATTGCCCATAGCTAATATCAACAATATTGCATATATACGCATTGAATATTTATAGATAACATATTAAACTTTGTGTCCCAATGACGGAATAATTTTCAAACACAGTAAAAAAGTTTCAGATATTATAAATCAGATTCCATAAAACTGAAGATTTTTCTTATTATTATGAGTAGTAGGAAAACAAGAGTTCAAGGGCAAGAGGGTGCATGGGTGCAATGGCGCACCCAGGATAACGCCTTTGGAGGGGCTATATTTTTAGATGCCTCTACATACAGGGTTGGGGCCATTTTTCTTTCATTAGACTCAGGCCTGGATTTCTTTATTTCTGAGCTGTGTCAGGCTGCCATTTTCTTTAATAATGTTATTGTACATTTGTTAACGGAATCTGTAGAAATTTAATTTCGTTTATTAAATAAAATAAATATATTTTTTAAATATACATTTATTTATTCTTTTATAGAGCTTCAAAATTACGATATTTTTAAGAATGTTTTTCTTTTCTCCTAAACTATTTCAAATTTTTTCTATGTGTACATTGTAATTTCGTATATAATGGTTTGCGAACATATAAACGAAAAAATGCTTTTAAAAAATTACTTAAAAAAATAAAATAAATTGTAGGTATGATGGTTAAGAAATATAGATTTTTTATTTTTTTTTATTGAGTAAGGCGGGCCCGGACCAGGATCTGAAAATATCGGATCGTGTAGACCAGTATATTTACATGATACTCGTGAGCAGACGATTAATGATCAGTCGAAAGTCAATTAAAATTAGGAAAAATCAAGCAATTTATAAAACAATTTAGAGGAAAAAATTGTTGACTTCTTACTGATAATTTAAACAGAAACAGAAATCAATTAAAGCTAATAGATAATATATGAAATCCATGAAATTACTCGACCAGTTATAATACGGCAGTAATGAAAGTGAGAAAGACGAATTTTTTGACGTATAAAATTTATTCTTTCTTTAACGGCAACATGTTAAATGTTTAATTTTTTTTTTAATGGACCCTATTATCCGTTTGGGTTCGGGGGTACGATTTCCGAAATGTTTCCCGAAAGCACGTGACTCAAAATCACGAAAATCTGGTCCCTTGCTGCTCTATGGCATGCAGTCTTGAGTTGCAAGCGAGTCGTTGCATAATTAAGGACTACAATATCGGCAATGTTTCCCCAAAGCACATGACGTTGACTTTAATGGGAATTGGGTCCATTAGCATATATTAAACGTGTTCATATATATATTTAAAAATCTATATATTTAAAACACTAAGCGATTTCTTTCGATAATCCGTGAGAACAAACTACTGCATCAAATTACATCATTCTTTTTTTAAATGAAAGATATTTGGACACAGATTTGTTATCGTGCATTCGTTTGTTCGAAAATTTAATTAATTAACCGTAATTTTCAATTAAACTTTTACGTCTGCTAATGACGTCATAATCGGATAACGCCTATTGTTCCGCACAGAGTTTATTTTCTAAACTCTGTGGTTGAATAAAAGAGAAATAATAAATATTAAAAGCACGCGGTTTTAAGGCCGAATTTGTTAATTTGCAAGCTAAGTTTCGGTAAAAATACTTATCCGCGTGTTTTATAAGCGAAAAAAAAATTCATATTTATTGTGACGTCACGGGAATATTATCCATTGGGTTTATTTTATCATTATGCATTATAACTTTGTTGATGCCATTTTTTTATTACAATTAAATACAAAATATATTTATATTTGTGTGCATGGTGTTTAAGCATTAATGTAAGGTATATGAAGTACGTGTGAAAAGTTTGCGCCGGTGAAAATGACGTTATGCTTAGCTTGAAGTGCATTTTAACATTGATAAAACTAAAGAGAAAAATGTATATGATTGTGTTAACATGACATAATTTTACTGATTTTTGCATTCATGATTATAAAGATTAGAATTGGAGCCGTCATTGATTGCTTCATCTTGATTGCATACCTTCATTACATGTTACCAATTTATTTATTTTTTAATTATAGGCTAGAAGATTTCCTTTTTTAATAAAAAAAATCACAAAAGTAAAGGATTTCAGGAAATTTAAAGTTATTAAAAATAGTGTTATGGTAGAAGAAAATCTTGAAATAATTATTGTATTTTAGCTAGAATAAACAATGTAAGACTAATATTTCATAGGAATTATTTTGGTAGATTTATTATAAGTTCATTTAACAGTTCCTTATTAGCGCAAAGTCCTATTTCTTTCACTGTGAATTTCTCTTTCGATGTCAAAAAATGTTTTTCCACTTTTGGACGCCAGCCAAAATACAGTGGCAATTTTTAGAAATGTACAACAGTTGTGACAATTAAGACGCTATCGCTTTAGCTTTCATCGCGCCTTACATCACTTCGAAATACTACAAATTTCTATTTTTTTACTACATTTTACAATTTCAATTCTGACATCATCAATTAGAAAAAAAATTAGCTTTCGACTTTTTAAATAATTTTCAAGCATGAAAAGTTTTTCAATTCTATCTTATCAATGACCACCAGTTTACTTCAATAATGTAAAACAGCCCCTGGGAAAGTTGCCACAATTGAAAATAGATTTCCCTAACCATCATAAAAAGTGAATAATAATTTTTTTTTTTTAAAGTGATAAATCATAAGATCAGATTATCCATAAGATAGAACATTTTGGCACTAAACAAAAATCTGTCAGGAAAAGAAAAAAAAAAAAGACTTTTTAGTTTATGTTGAACATAAAATTGATATGTTGAATTCGTTGATGAATATGTTCAATCAGATATCAGGATATGCTAGGAATTGCATTTTTTTATTTTTTTACATTTGCCAACTGTATAAGAGGAAAAATATCCCCGACTGTGATGGAAAAGGGATAATCATCCTGATTATGTCAAGGAACCGAAGAAACCATACAAATAAATTACACTTGAAAACATTAAAAATCTCCCTCATCTGCAGATAGATTTATTACTGTAAAAAACTTCTTAATCTTTGCATAAAAATCGATTAGCTTAAAACAATGGCTGCGTTTTAAAAGATATGGATTCGAAACGAACAATGATTAAAGAGGACATTTTAAAACTTTTAATTTAATCATTTAAAAAAAATTTTAACGTCGAATTTCGACGGTGCTTTTGGGCAGATGCAATGCACATGCGCATAGGAGCTCATTCGGTTGCATTATCACAGAGAGAGGGGGGGAGATGTGTGCTTTATTTACTATGTTCTGTTATTTACTGAATATGATATGAACGTAGGAATATACTATTTGTATATACTTCATAGGTCCATGAATTTTTTTTCTTGCCGTGGGGAATATGGTAGTAATGTCAAACTGATTTGCATTACACAGTTATTTACGGATTGTTTGTTTGGAGTTTGCATCGGAAATAGTACTGTATTTGACTGGGGAAAAAATTAAATAAAATATTTGAAAGACTGTTTTATACGCGCCCCTTCATAAATAATAAAGAAGCTTATTTTACTGATATTGTTATAGTATTTTTTTGCGTCAAGTTTTGACGGGTTCCATCTAGTAACCTTTTAAAATATAATTCAGAAACAAAATGAATATTTTCCAAAATTAACAGAAGAGGTACAAAGGATTTTTTTAAAATAATCTTTCATAATTTTAAGAAACTTGAAATTGTTAATCTGTCTCGGGGTTTGGGAGGGGCTTCAACCCCCTTAACAAACCCGTGGGTGCACCACTGCACGGGTGCATCATGCACCCTCCCATCCCGTACACCCTACTCCCGACCCTCCGCCGCCCGTAACTCACCCACCTCAGAAATCGATTTGAGTGTCCCTAGCGGGAAAAATTAAAGAAAAAGGGTTAAATTTAAACTATAAGATGAAGGGTAAGCTCAAGAACGACTAAGACAAGGTTAAATAAAAAATATTATCATACTATAAGATAAATATTAAATTTATATATTAATTTTGAATGACAAACACCTAAGTAGAGGAAAAGGTGTAAATATTGTCACCCTTTTTTGTTTTTGACTTAAGGTGAATTTCATTTTGAAAAATTCTAAAATTTTAACCTTCATTAACAGCTACGAGCAGGGAAGACCGAGCTATGCTCGGTCAAAATTAGCTTCGAGTTCAAATATCCTGACGCAAGACAAAAATGATCATCTAATCAAATTTTCTCAAACATGTGACCTAGCCCAACATTCTTCTCGTGCCCCAAAACCATAGGAGGCAAAATTTAATCTAAATAGTCTGAGCCGGTTTTAAGATAAAATAGCTTGACCCATAATAACCTATGACCAAAATGACCCACTAATTGAATTTTCTCGAACATGTGACCTAGCCCAACAGTCTTCTCGTGCCCGAAAACCATAGGAGGCAAAATTTAATCTAAATAGTCTGAGCCGTTTTTAAGATAAAATAGCTTGACCCATAATAACCTATGACCAAAATGACCCACTAATTGAATTTTCTCGAACATGTGACCTAGCCCAATGATTTTGTCGTGCCCGAAACTCGTAGGACACAAAATTTAATCAAAATCGTTAGAGCCGTTTTTCAGATAAAATTAAATTGACCCGGGTTGATCCCAAAATGACCCACTAATCGAAAGTTCTCGAACATGTGACCCAGCCCAATAGTCTTCTCGTTTCCGAAAAAGGTAAGATACAAAATTTAGTCAAAATCGTTTGAACCGTTTTTTAGATAGAATTAGCTTGACCCTGACCCTTGATGACCCAAAATGACCCACTAATCGAATTTTCCCGAACACGTGACCTACCCCAATGGTTTTCTGGTGCCCCAAAACGGTAGGATACAAAATTTCGTCAAAATCGTTAGAGCCGTTTTTTAGATAAAATTTGCATATATATATATATATATATATATATATATATATATATACCACACACAAGATTTGCTCGTATTAGAATATATGATAACAAGTTTACTAAATGATAGGAGGCAAAACAATGATTAATATGAATTATTTCCTTTCGAAAACGAAGATTTACAAAAAGCTTTTAAAAAAGCACCAGAAGAAATGGTGTGCAAATATGGGCCCTCTCTAAAAAGGTCACAAAAACAGTTTAAAATGTTTTAAAACAGGATTAAAGAATACAATATGGTAGAGAATTTGGTTATTAGACTTTTTCGTCGATTATCTCAAACAATTAAAAAACGAAAAATAGTGCATCATATTTTATCAGAATGCAGCAGGGAAGACCGAGCTATGCTCGGATATAATTAGCTTTGTGTTCAACTCAGTATAACAATAAATTCTCCGTACAACATATATCTGTTCTATGTATCCTGATTGGTTGAATTCTGTTTTCGAGAACGTTCCTTGGACGCTGATTGGTTGAATCATGTATATCGGTTCTCATTGAGGATTTCTAGAAAATTCCTTCAGATTCTAAAAACCAATTTTTTGGCCAAATGTCGCCAAAATTTGGCGAAAATGCGCAAACTTAGCACATTATTTTACTTGGCGCCAAGCATGCGTTTTGGCACTGTTATTAAATTGTTTTAATCATAATGTTGTGTATTTAAAAAAAAAAAAAAAAAAAAAAAAAACCTCAAACAAGATTTTGATGATGTAAACATTGCTTTTTTCAGCATGAGGATGGGAAAAACAATTTATTTAAAAATATATTATATGTTTATCCATCACTGCTAGAATGTCTGTAATTAGATGAATTATCTCATCTTTTTTGTCCCTTTTTAAAGAAAAAAAATCCAATTTTAAAAGTAATCTCTCATAAAAGAATTTTTTCAATCACATTTATTTTATAACATTAGTCTTATCATATTATCTGTGATTCTAATTCACTTACTTTTAATGACGTTTATGAAGCAGAGTAATTATCATAAGAACAGATAACAGGGCACTCTTACGCATAGCTTCTAAATTTTTAAGTTTTGATTAGATTTTCATATAATTTGAAATGACTCGACAAAATTCTGCAACGATTATCTATATTGAATTTCAAGCTCTTCGGTTGGGTAGTTTTTGTGCTGTTATATGCGGACACACGGACGGACCATACGGCGACTATGGCTGCTACGTATTTATATAATTTCGAACGCACCTAAAACTACATATTAACATTTTAAGTATAACACAATGTATCCAATGGAGTATTAGTTTTTTAAATCAAAACACATATCTATTAGTTTAAATCCGATTTACTACATTTTTCAGCACTTTCAAACGTAGTTAAAAAGTGCTTATGAATTTGGTTTGTATGTCTGTCAACCGTCTGTCTGTCAGTGCTCTAACTGGCGAAATATATTTGGATTGTCATGCAATTGATATGTTATTGAGGCTTACTATGGCATCTTAGGTATTGAAAATGAAGTGTGTAGCACTTATAGTTTTTTTACAGTGGCATCCAAAAAATTACGTTACATTACGGTCTATAGGGAAAAAACATTTACGGTTTATTTTAATGATATTGCACAATTTCAAACATATTGAAATTGATATGTATCACTGAAGTGCACTACAAGAGGCTTACTATGGAATATGGTGGGCCACTTACAGGTCCTTTACTGGGACACCCAAAGAATTATGTTACATTATGGTCTATGGAGAAAATAAATCGTTTGTGGTTTATTTTAAGAGTGTTTCACTATTTCAAACATATTGAAATCGATATCTATCACTAAGATTCATTACAAAAGGCTTGTTATAGAATTTTTTAAGTATGGCATTCATGATTCATTTAGAGGGACACACAAAATAATTCGGTACTGTATGTTAACAATAATTGTTGGAAGTGCTTTTTCAGTTGCTGAAAGCATTTTTAAAATTAATTCATTTTTCGTCTATTAATTGATCTGTATATAAATTCTATAGATCATACACAGGTCCGGACAAAAGTTCTGGAATACATTTCCGTTTATTGACGGAAATTCCAGAAGAGGAATTTTAAACTGTGCTACGCGTTTCCTAAATTTACTAAAATTTGGCATCCTATGTACTATAAGTATATATACGAATCTATGGATCCTATACACGGCTGCACAGAAGAGTTCGGGTATTATTCCAAATATTGTTGGTAATTCCTGAAATTGGGAATATTTGCGGTTTATTTTGATAATGTTTCAATATTTGAAACATACTGAAATTGATATGTATCACTGATGTGCATTACAAGAGGCTCACTATAGAATATTGTGTGTATAGCATTCATCGTTCATTTACAGGGACACATAAAAGTACTCTGTTAAAGTACTGTCTTTTAATAATAATGGCTGGAAATGCGTTTTCTGTTGCGTTTTTAAATTTAACTATTTTTTTCCTATTATTTGGTGTGTATAAATCCCATAGGTCATATACAGGGCAGCACAAAACATCTCGAGTGCATTTGCGTTTATTGACGGAAATTGCCGATGGGCTATTTTCAACTGTGCTATGCGTATCCTAACTGAACTAAATTTTAGCATTGTATGTAGTATATATAAAAATCAATAGATCATATACTGGGCTGCACAAAATAATTAGGATCTTTTTCCGAATATTGTTGGTAATTTCTAAAATTGGATTTTTAAATTATGTTAGGCGTTTTCAAAATGACGTCAACTTATTAAACGGTAAAGATTTGGAAAATTATTTTAGAAGTGTTGGAAAGTGTTACATAATCTATTGCTATGATAAAAAATTTTTCATTTATTCTTCTGAATGGAAAGTGAAAATTTTGGTAGAAATACCGGAACTGGTTCCGAGTAAGACTCCTATAATAGGAGCTCTAGTTCCAAGAAAAATCACGATAAAAGGAAGAATGTAGAGTACTAAACCCGTTTTCCACTCTTCATCTTCAGTGTACGTTTGAATTGTTAGCGGAAATATAGCCTGGTCACTCAATAAGTCATTAACAAAAGGGGATTTGTGAAGCAAACAGATGCCTCGCCTGGGGCGTGGTAGAAAAACAGTCAGTACTTAGCGAAACAGCTTAACCATGAATTTTTTTTGGGTTGAAACTCAAACTCTATTTAATATGGATTTTTCGATATTATCAAAATAATGCGAACTTTTTATATATATTCTTATGTAAGATATAAATATTTAATGTGAATAATTAACTGTGAATCCTATGAATTATATGAAACGATTTTTCTCCCTTGTTTTCTGTCTTTCTTATCTTTTTTTCGCTAGTATCTCAAACTTTATGTATAAAAGATGCATCAATTATTAAATGCATTTTTAAATACTATATGATGTAAATAAAGTGAAACATCACTATAAAGTAATAAGATATTTTTTAATTATAATTATTTTTAATTATAAAATTAAACGTTCATATAATTTTCTTCGAAAGAAAAAAAAGGAAGACAATATTTTAAAAATACCGTATTTGCAGTAAAAGAATTGAGAAATATAAAAGATTATCTGAACGGAACATACACATGAAAGCATGAAAAACATTAATTAATTTTCTATTTCTTATTCATGTGAGCAACGAACCAGATCGGCTATATTATGAATTAATTGGCAGAGTTTATCGAAATATTTTATTCAGCTTTCAATAAAGAATATTATCTTTAAGATTTTTGAAATGTGTAATCTAATACAGAGAGAGTGGGTGCCTTTGAGCAGGGCTGTCCACCACGGCGATGATAACTGTACTTTTAAATTTTTTTCTCATTTTCATGTAAACTGCATCCTGACCTGACAACCTTTAAAATGTGAAAGTTTTATTTTTTAATCAATGTATGCCATAATATTCAGGGATGTGAATTTTATAGACAAAGACACCGTAAATTCAATAAAACAAAATTTATTATTCAAAATATGCTGCACATACGTTAACTGATGATACAGTCTTTAACAAATCAACTATTTTAGAGGAAGCAATCGCAATAGTATAGTTTATATTTTTCATTACTTTATTAAAACACTTTAATCTTTAATATCTCGTAATTGCATTTTTTTAGTTACTTGTTTTACAAACGAGCCCTTTATTTCATAGCATTATGGCTGTTTTCAAATCCAAAGGAGCTACATTCTGACAAATTTCTGAATTCATTTTTGTTTCAGAAACGCATGAAATGGGCAGGTGTTCTTTATTCAGAAATTATGTAATCGAGTGGTGTTTTCAATGTTTTAGTAAAAGCAGGCGATCTTTCAGAAAATACTGCCAAAGTTAATGTTTTGAACATAATTTCCGGGCGCAATAGCACACGAAAGGAAAAAAAAAATCTATCATCACGTGACAGCAATTGCTTTTAACTCAATAAGTAATTTATTTATCAAAAAATGAAAATGCCATTCGATTCCAAATCGCAGTTCATTTAGCAGTCAGGCCTGCCAATTTTATGCCATTACGTTTTGAAACAAGTAAGAAAGTTTGGCGTTATTGAGCCGGGAATTTGATAACCACTTTAATCAAGAAAGGAAATTCCAAAAATAAATAAATAAATAAATATGGGGTTATTTTAGTTTTCTTTTAAATTATAAAAGTAATCAAATCAGGATGCTCGTAAAATAATTAAAATTAAGGAAATAAAAAAATTAGGAAAATAAAACAATACTTCATACTCTTGATTCATTATTTTATATTTATTAATTTGCGTTTTCCGAAAAATCTGGAACTATAAAGTTAAGGATATAGTCTTATTTTTGGAAACACCCTTTTTAGGGATTGTGTACCACAACTGCTTTTCACATTATCAAGTCTAAACCTTTTCCCTTCGTTTTGGCTTCAAATTGCTAGTCGTTTCTATGTACTTCTTTTTCCTTTCTCCTGAATTATAAATACACATTAAGCACTTTTTATATTTCGTTTTTCTTTATGTCAAATTTATACAGTAAAAAAAGGGTGATACAGAAAGAAAGAAGAAGGTATTCATGGAAGAGTTTGAGTCCCGAATAAAGAATAATTCTAAAATATTTTGTACAGAAATTAATATAAAACTTACTAAAAAATAACAAAAATAAACATTTGTTTAGCTTAGCAATGTAGCTACATCAACCATAATGTATCTCAAAATAACTCAAATATTATCTGTAGAAAAAAAAGCATATGTGAAACTTAGTACATGCATTTTTTTTTTTTTTTAATAATAATAACATTTTATGGAAACTTATTCAATCGAAAAATAGAAAATAAATTTCAACTTCTTATTTTTTATCTGATACGTCTGTTTTAACCATATGATTTCTGGCAATCTATAAAATTTTTAGTTTAGAAACTAGAAAAGGATTTTTCAAACAATTTTCCAATTTTTGAAACTAGAAAACCATTTTTCTATCTTCTGAATTAGTGACCTTTTGGGTTTAAAATAAGATTCTATTTATATTACTTTTTTCAGACACGTTAAACTCTAAAAAACTAATAATAAAGAAATCTAAATTGTTAAATTAAAGCCAAAAATTAATAAAACGAATGGTTAGATTCGTTTTTGTGTCTCAACAACCAACTAATTAAAAAAATTTAAAAAATTTGGAAATATTTCTAATAAGTTGTCACCAGATGAAGCTCGTAAGATTTTTCCTGTTTTGGTGGGGGGACAGAGGTTTTAAATTGCTGTCTCCCAGTAAAAAAAAAAAAATAATAATAATAAAAAAAAAAAAGAACGAAAAATCATGCGTTAAGTATGGAATATGTAAAACTTTTCAACACTTCCAAAATGCTTTTATAGAAATCTTTACCGTTTAAGAATGTCTAAGTCTGATGCTAAAGTTAACAATTTGGAAAACGCATAACACATTTAAAAATCCAATTTTAGAAATTACCAGCAATATTCGGAAAAAGATCCTAATTATTTTGCGCAGCCCAGAGTATGATCTACTGATTTTTATATATACTACATAGAATGCAAAAATTTAGTTCAGTTAGGATACGCATAGCACAGTTGAAAATAGCCCATCGGCAATTTCCGTCAATAAACGCAAATGCATTCGAGATGTTTTGTGCTGCCCTGTATATAACCTATAGGATTTATACACATCAAGTAATAGGGGAAAAAAAGTTCCATTTAAAAACGCAACTGAAAACGCATTTCCAACCATTATTATTAACAGACAGTACTTTAACAAAATACTTCTATGTGTCCCTGTAAATGAAGGAGGAATGCTATACACACAATATTCTATAGTAAGCCTCTTGTAATGCACCTCAATGATATATATCAATTTCAGTATGTTTCAAATATTGAAACATTATAAAATAAACCGCAAACGATTTCCCCCCATAGACCGTATTGTAATGGAATTCTTTTGAGTGTCCCTGTAAAGCAGGTATGTCAAACACGTGGCCCGCCGACAACTTCTCTGGGCCCGCCAAGCCTTTGGCATTTTATCTGTGCATTTATTTTGGCATTTATTCAGTTGCTCGAACACGCATGCTGAAAATACACTTTTCAGGAACTTACACCAAATAGTCTTACAGATAGCAAACATATGTATATATAAGTATTGCCAGTTGCTTTTTTTTATTCACAATTGCTACCACTTTTTTTAATATAAATTTTTGTCTTATTTATTCCGTCATTAATTAAGGGAAATATTTTCTTCAAAATGTGGTAGTAATAATAATAATAATAATAATAATAATAATAATAATAAAAAGAAGAAGAAAAAATCCGCTCATCTGGCAGAACTGATGTATATAGACAGATATAACTCAGTTTTAAATTTTAGCTCCAAGAAATTGCAGATACAAAGATAACTAATCGGAATGTAACAAAGCGCGAAATCTCGAGTCTAAAAATTTAAAGATTCGTAATTTTTTTAGAGTATTTTTTCTTATAATATTTATGTGTTTTATGACGAAACTAATACTTTATTTTACTACTCTCTTCAATTTTACACTTGCTGTATTTATTAAATAATAAGAAATGTATAGTAAAATTAATAAAATTCGGGCTAATTAAGAACAGTTACAACTTTTTTTTTAAAAATCAAAATATAAAATTAAGTGGCTTTTAAATGATTTGCTTTGGAAATGACATAAATTATCACTTTTGTGCTTGAAGCAAAAACCCCGAATACGACATGTCATCCAGTTTCTCCACTCTTGTTTTACAAAAATATTTTGGATTTAAGTTCTTTAATTATTTTCATTACTTAGGTTAGTAAATGTGTCATTGTTAATGAAACCTGCTTGATCTTTCTTTCTTTTTTTCTTTTCTTTTCTTTTCTTTCTTTTTTCTTTCCTTTGTATTTTACCGTTTTATACATATTTTAATAACATAATGATAAACACCCAGGATTTTTTTTTTTTTTTTTTTTTTTTTTTTTTTTTAATGTTTAAACTCTCTACCAGTATGAATAAATATGATTGAAAAAAAAATAAGTTGATTCACAATACCATTAAATTAAAGAAAAACTGAAATTATATGTTGATATCCAAACGATCCAAACATTGTTGGAGTTTCGAAAGAATGGAACATTAAGAGATGCTACAGGATAAAGCATTAAAAATCTGGCCAAACATCAGAAAGAAAAACTGTCAGAATTGAAATTGACACTTCTTAAAAGAGAGTGCTTTCATCAAGCCTATTGGAGAAAATACGTTTGATTTATAAAATAATTATTATTGCATTAAATATCCCGTGATTCGAAATAATTTACTAGGAAATGGAAGAAATGATGCGCAGAACAGTTAAAGAAGTTTGAAAATACTATAAGCAAAAGTACCAATGCTAAAAAGTATTGTGTATAGCTGGATAGATTTATAAAAGTCGGATACATGTTTATAAACTTATATCATATTCGTACGCACATGCTTAATCATCGTCAATTTAGAAAATAGCTTGATAATATTGGTAACGAAGATAACCAGATCTACCTTCTCATACAAAAATTTGACGGCTTTCCATCATAAAATTTTAACTGTTAATTACGAAATGTTAAACAAGGTAACCATTTTCATTTTAAATTGACAAATTATGAATGTGGATTATTAAAAGACCAGCAATAGACAAAGTACTTGGAGTTTTCTTTTGAAAATAAAAGCACCTGAGTAAACTTCAACCTCAGGGCAAATTTCATAATTTTTGTCATGTTATTTGATAGTATTAGCATCAGAGCCGGATTAAGCATTTCTGGGGCCCGGGGCTATTGGACATTTTGCCCCCCTTCCCCTGCTACTGGAAATTTTGTGCCCCTTCCCACCATACTGAATATTTAACCCCCCCCCCCGCACACACACCGTTTTTTTTTTTTTTTTTTTTTTTTTTTTTTTTTTTTTTAATCCTGAAATACAAATTTTAAAAATGGAAATATTTATATTGTTAATCAAGAGCGTTTTTGTTTGTTTGTTTGTTTGTTATCTTCAATAGTGCTCTTAATTAGTTTGTTACATATACAATTAACAAATACGTTATAAACATAAAAAAAAAATAGAAATATTCCAGGTGTATAAAAACTGTCTACATTTAAAATAATTTCAATACATCTGTTTATTGATATAAATAACGTTAATTACATGTTAAGCTTTTTTTTATTAGATTTGCATTACTAAAAATTAAGTTAATTGAAAAAAAAAATCCTTGCATTTAAATTTCCAAGTGATTGCAGGACATCATGAAATGCAAACAGTTCTGTGATGTCATTATCTAGTGACATTAGTGTTAAACCGCTAAGTTTGGGCTCTAGTATAAACGATCGTAGTCTGTTCTTTATTAATTTTAGTTTGTAAAATGATCATTCTGCTTCAAAGTTTGTAAGCGGTACTACTATATACTATAATTGCAATATGCAGTACATTTGGGAAAACAGATATTAATTGTTTATGATTGATTAACAGCATCTTGACAGCATTGAATATCTACATTTCTAATACATTCCGAGAAATATCGCCAAGATCCTCATAATAAAATGTTAAGCGTCTAAGAGAATCTTCATCTATGATGTTTGAGTATTGTAATTGAAAGAAAAACATGAAAAATGATAGTTTTATAGATAAATGTATGATAAACATGGTGAAACATAGAGTTTTAAAATCGAATAATTACTTTAAGTGCCTCTATTTAATATTGAAATCGGTGAATATAGTTCTGTTACATAAATTTTATAGGATCAAAAACTATGCACAGTAATTTAACCTTCTTTTGCATGCATTTATATATATATATACGTGATTAGATTATGATATGCAGTGTCCAATATATATATATATATATATATATATATATATATATATATATATATATGGTGTTACGGTAATGTTTCATTAATGGTTATATATATATATATATATATATAGTGTCTAATTTTATGTTTATTTTTTTTCCTTAATCCAAAATTTTATTACTTGAATGGATATTCATTTCTTATTTCCAAAAAGCCGTTTTTTACCTCTGGTGCTAGATGTTTATAAAGCCCAAGTAATATTTCTAAACATTTTCCAATTGAAAAATATACTTACACGCAAATATTAAAAAGGGCAGGAAAATTTTAAATAATTAAGTTATTATGTATGTAAAGCATTTAATGAAGAAAATTGCATTGTATTTAAAAACCCCAAATAATAATATTTCCAAATATTTTTCAATTCGAAAACATATTTACACGTGAATATTAAAAGAGAAAGAAAACTTTCAAATAATTACATTTTTATGTGCGGAAAGCTTTCAGTGGTGAAAATTATGTCATATATATATATACATTTAAAACTATTTTCTTATAGCGTCTAAAAGAAAAAAAAATCTTCCAGCAGTTATAAAAGGCTGGGAGACAGCAGCATTTTTTACTTAACAATTTTATACAAGCTGATTTTCAAATTGTGATAGATCTTACTTAATCGATCAAGAAAAGACTCTCAGCAGTTGCGATAGCGGTGGATGCGGCCCTGGGCATGTTCAAGTCAAAGGGAAATGAATAGATACCCGATTATAAAAGATCACTACTGGTCGTGATAATATCATCCAATCTTTCGTAATCAAATAATCTTTTTAAAACAGATCATATCATCGTGTTTGTAGAGCCTGTGAAGTCTTGGGAAGTGTAGCTCGTTGCGGGCGGAAATTCCTAGTTTTGTTAGAAAATGTAACTGTGAGTTAAACTTTTATTACAAAAAAAAAAAAAAAAAAAAAAAAAAAACATTTTTTTCTGATTTAAAAAAATTGCACCACTTCAAACTTTTTAGGAAATATACTTTTCAAGTTAAATTTATATCTTGACAATGAGCAAAATGTTATAAATATGCATGCTAAAATTTTTCAGTTTGACTAAAATAAGTCAATTTTTGTGCAAAATATAGGAAATTTTATTAAATACATTCATTGCAATCAATCTTCCGTAATCGGATAATCTTTTTAAAAAAGAACAAATTAGCGTGTTTTTAGACCAATTAACGTGTTTTTAGATTCCGCGGCGTATGAACGGGAGTTGGCGATTGTAGCTCGAAGGGAGCAGAGCCCATGTTAGAAAATATAAATGTGAGATAAACTTTTATTACAAAAAGTAATGTTTTCTGATAAAAAAAAAAAAAAAAAAAAAAAAAAATGCAGCACCTCAAACATTTACCAAATTTTACTTTTCTAGTGGAATTTATATCTTGAGAATGAATTAAAATATCTAAATATATATATATATATGCTAAAATTTTCCAGTTTGACAGAAATATGTCAATTTTTGTGCAAAATATGATTAATTTTATTAAGGTTGTTCTCAAATCCAAAGGAGTTACTTTCTGACACATTTCTGATTCATTTTTGTTCGGAAACGCATGAAATTGGCAAGTGTTCTTATTCAGAAACTATGTAATCGAATGACGATTTACATATTTTGGAAAAGGCAGAAGCTCATTTAGAAAATACTGTCAAAGATGGCATTTTAAATCAAATTTCTGGACGCAGCAGCACGAGAAAAAGGTAAAACTTGTCGTTAGTGACAAGAATCTCTTATAAATTAATATATTTATCAAATAATCGAAAACGCTATTCGGTTCCAATTCCCTTCAATAGTTAGATTTTCCAATTTTATGCCTTTACATTTAAAAATGAGTTAGAAAACACGTCAAATAGTTTCGTGTTGTTGAGCAGGGAATTTGAGAGCCGCCTTAAACAAATTAATGTGAGTATATTCAATAATTTAACACATACGTGTTGATTTTTAGAAAATTGCACAAAAGAAAATATATATATGTGAATATGGGAATTTTAATAAATAAGGATGTGTGTAAGCCATTTAAATAATGAAATTCATAATTAACCAACTTAAATTAATAAAATAAAATATGGCGATAAAAAATATTTCACAAACAATCGAGCTAACACTAGAGGTGTAATATTATTTAACCTTTTTTTTTTCTCTTTCTTTTTTTTAAGCCACCTAAAAACATGCAGTAAAAACAATGGTTTTCTTCAAGTTAAATTTACTCATACTCAAGGATAAACACTTTTCTCAGTTAAAAAAACGCCTTTCTTTACTTAAAATTAAATACAAAAATTAAAGGTAAATGAAAAGGGAAAATCTACTTCTTATAATATTAAAATAAAAGTTTACGAACAAAACATTCTTTTTGATTATTTGTCTGTTTTTTTTTTCCCGTAGACTATTATGCAGGAGAGGAAGACAGAGATTCCCAATGTAATGGCCAATGGTTCTGTTCTCAGTCCTTACGCAAAATACTGTTGAAAGATACTGGTCATTGGTCATGTCATTGGGAAGTGTCGGGTGTTAGGCATTTGGGGGGGGGGGGGTGTCCTGTCCTTGTACTAATTTCTTAGAAAACGTATGCCGTGCCGTGCACATGTTTTTTGAGATTAGAAGGCAGAAGCGGGAAAAGATGTTTTCTTCGTTTGGTCTCGGGCAAAAGGAGGGTAAAAATAGTAATAGAACTAAATCGTACTTCGAAGTTTTTCAATTGAAAAGGGAAAGAAGTGATGAAGCTTGAAACAAGACTTTTTTTCGTTATTTCAGAAATATTTTTATCATTTTAGAGGCAAAAATTTTCTTTTCTTTCTTTCTTTTAGAAATTTAAGTAATTTTTAAAACGAAATTTTGATAAAACTTAAACTATTGACGAGGGCCCTTGACATGTTGGGACCCGGGGCTGCAGCCCCGTAGCCCCCCCCCCTCCCTTAATCCGGGCCATGAATAGCATTTTCAAATAGAATTTATTGTTTTGACAAAACAACTTTCAAAAATAAAATGTATTTTATTTTAAATGTTGCCAAACATTATTAGAAAAACATCGGAGTGGACATTTTTTGAACAAGCGCGCTTTTGTACGACTTTCTTGCGTAGCGGCCAAACTTTTGTTATTTTTCAAGTCTACATACTTTGAACCAGAAAATGTATTTAATAAATGAAAATAAATAAGAATAAGTAGAGCATAGATACAAAACACAATTTTTTAAAGAAATTTTCTGATTCGAAATATGTTTTCTTTTTCACGGGAAAAGAATACGGAAGACTGGCAGCCATTTTTTTGCTAGGTAAATGATTAACCGGTCATCGTGCACAACCAATTTTTAAAATAAATACAAATTAGAAAAAATAAATTAAATTTCGTTGATTCGGTTGACAGAAAGTAATTTCGAGTATTTTTTTGAAAAAATGAGATAGAACAAGCTATGAAAATTATTTACTTTTGAAATTTACATGCATATTTCTTTAACATGGATGTGTTTCATACGAACAAATTTTATTCTGTACAATGGTAATAATATTATCTTTTTTTTTTGGGGGGGGGGGGGCGGGGGGGGGGCTTTGTATCTAACGCTTAATTTGGCCCGTGGCGGTAAACGACTTTGCAGCAGGTATTGCTGTAAAGCAGGCATGTCAAACTCGCTTACCGCTGTGGGCCAATTTAAGCATTATATATAAAGCCGCGGGCCACATAAAAAAAAGTATATAATCTTATTACTATTGCACGGAATAAAATTTGTACGTACAAAACACAGCCATGCTAGAGACATATTCATGCAAAGTTATTATTATACATAGTTTATTTCATTTTATTAAAAAAAAAAAAATACTCGTAATTACTTTTTATTAACCAAATCTATTTAATTTAATTGAATTTTCTAAATTGTATTTATTTTAAAAATTAATTGTACACGCTGATATAGAATAGCTGTCAATCTTCCGTGTTTTCTTCAAGTAAAAAATAAAAATAAACATATTTTGAATCAGAAAATTTATTTAATTAAATGTGTCTTGTATCTATGCATTACTTATTTTATTACATTTATTAGATACATTTTTTGGTTCATATTATATTTATCTGACTTAAAAAATCAAAAAGAGTTGGCAGCTATACGCAAAGAATCATAAAATTGCGCTACCGAACATAGCTAAAATATGCCTAATTGCACAGTATACTT
This sequence comes from Maratus michaelseni, assembly GCA_963931845.1. Classification (NCBI taxonomy): domain Eukaryota; kingdom Metazoa; phylum Arthropoda; class Arachnida; order Araneae; family Salticidae; genus Maratus; species Maratus michaelseni. The sequence goes on along the minus strand of OZ007595.1, from coordinate 276,580,709 downwards.
TTCGATATCAGTCGATTGATGAATAATTATAGAAATTTGGAAACCCATCCATATAATTTCGCTCCAATATAGAATCGTACTGAATTTTGATTAACTGCAGTAATTAAATCTGAAGAATAAATTTCAACATCAATCATTAGAGGTGAAATACATCGATTAAACCGATATTTCTATTTCTTGAAATTCAAAAATTATCTTTTGAATTCATTTTTAAATATAATTTTAGTATATTCTAAAGTTTTTCTCTTTGATGATTTTTGTAGTAATACAACACTTCAACATTCAACACTTCATTACAACACTTCAACACACTTCAACATTAATTCAACATTTAAAATGAAATATATTTTCTTTTTGAAAATTTTTTTATCAAAGAAATCAATTATATTTGAAAACGCTAATACTATCAAGTAAGAAGGTAGCATTATATGAAATTTCATCTGAAGTTAAAATTTACTCCCTCGGCAATTTCAAATGAAAACTCCAAGTACTTTGTTTACTGTAAGTCTTTTAATAATCCGAACTCATAATTTGTCGAATTGTAACCTGGTTTAAAAGTTCGAAATTAACAGTTAAAACTTTATGATGGAAAGCCAAAAATATTTGTATACGAAGGTAGATCCGTTTATCTTCATACCCATATTTCCAAAATATTTTCTAGATTGATGATGATTAAGCATATGCGTAGGAATATAATATAAATTCATAAGCGCTATAATTTTTTAAGCAGGTATCTGACTTTTCCGCTATATATGAGTAATAATCATATAAATCTTTCTAGTAATGGTACTTATGCTTATGGTATTTCCAAATATATTTAACTGATCAAGATATCATTTCTTCAATTCGCAGTGAGTGATTTCGACTAGAGGGGTATTTAATGTAATAAAGACAATAATTAGTTTTTTAAAGCAAGTGAATTTTCTTCACTAGGCTTGGAGAAATCACTTTGATTCTCTTTTAAGAAGTATTAATTTCAATTCTGACAGTTTATCTTTACGCTGTTTAGTCAGATTTTTCGGAGGTTTCTTTATACTTTGTGCTGTAGCACCTCATAATGTTACATTCTTGTCAAACTCCAAGAGCGTCTACATATCAAACATAAAATTTCAATTTTTCTTTGAATATAATTGTGTTGTAAATCACCTGTAAAAAATCTGCGATGTTCATCTTAAGTTTATCATACTTATTCATAGTTGTAAACAGCTTTAAAAAAATTTTAAATAAATTTTCAGATGTATGAGAGTATGTCAATAAAATATGTGTATATCAATAAAAAATGAAAGAAAAGAAAGAAAGATCACGCAGGATTCATTAACAATGTCACATTTACGGACTGCAGTAATGAAAATAAATAAAGAGTTTAAATAAGAGAAAGAGTTTAAATAAGAGTTTAAAGAGTTTATCCAAAATCCATTATGTTAGACTAAAGCCCAAGTATAGAACCTGAATAACATATTTGGGGTCTTGTTTCAAGCGCAAAACTGATAATTTGTGTCACTTTTCAAAGCGACTCATTTAAAACTATTTTAATTTCATATTTTAATTTTTTTAAATGTTTTAACTGTACTTAATTAGCTCCGATTTTATTAATTTTACAAACTATTTCTCAGTATTTAATAAATACAATATATTATTTTGTAAAGTGGTGTAAAATCGAAGAGAGTAGTAAAATAAAGTATTAGTTTCGACATTAATCAAATAAAAAATATAAGTAAAATACTGTACAAATTTACGAATCTTTAAACTTTCCGACTCGAGATTCCGCGAATTCGTACGTTCTTATTGATTATCTTTGTATCCACAATTTTTTGTGCTAAAATATAAAATTGAGTTATATCTGACTATATACATCACTGTTGTAATAAGTAACACTTTTTCTTTTCTTTTTTTTGAGAATTTTACCAAATTTTAATACAATTTTTATTTAATGACAGAATAAATAAGACAAATATTACTATTCAAAAATAATGGTAGAATTCTGAATTAACTAATAACTAAACAACTCTAAAAACTTAATTAAACACAAGTAAAAGGCCGAAGGCCTCGCGGACCACAGATAAGCATTCGGCGGGCCAGTTATGGCCCGCGGGCCACGTGTTTGACATGCCTGCTATAAAGGAACTATAAGTGCTATACATACTATATTCTATAGTAACCCTCTTGTAGTGCACCACAATGACATACATCAATTTTAATATGTTTCAAATATTGTAAGATATTAAAATTAACCGCAAATGATTTTTCTCCATAGACCGTAATGTAACGGAATTCTTTTGATTGTCCCTGTGAAGGAACTATATGTGCTACACACTTTATTTTCAGTACCGAACATGCCATAGTAAACCTCAATCACACATATCAATTGCATGACAATCCGAGTACATTTATGCGAGTTATTACAACACAGACAGATAGACGGCAGACAGAGAGACAAACCAGACTCATAAACACTTTTCAACTATGTGTGGAAGTGTTAAACAGAACTCGTGTTTTGTTCATTAGAAATACATAGGTGGGTTTAGTTATCAATGTAGTATTTGATAACTTCTAAAAAAACTGTATGAAGCTGTTCTCAAATCCAAATGGGCTACTTTCTGACATATTTTCTAATTCATTTATTTTTCGCAACTGTATCAAATTGGTAGGTGCTGTTATTCAGAATCTTTGTAATCGAAAGACGTTTTCCATTTTTTGGTAAAGGCAGAAAATCTTTCAAAAAATACTATCAAAGTTTGAGTTTTGAATCAAATTATCGACACGGCAACACGAGAAAAGGGAAAAACGTGTCGTCGTGTGACACTAATCTTTTATAACTCGATAAGTAATTTATTTATCAACAAATGGAAACTCGTTTCGATTCCAAATCACTTCAATCGTCAGGCATGCCAATTTTATGCATTTAAAAATGAGTCAGAAAGTTTCGCGTTGTTGAGCCGGTCATTTGAGAACCACCTTAAGGATTAACCAGTCATTTAGTGCATTTTCCGTCTTATTTACTTTTTAGCATCTTGCGCGTCCCCCTCCACCCTCCAGGTCCATAACAAGATGGTGGCTGGGTGGCTTGAGCTGCCCTTAATTTCCTCTGAAGCTCCTTCTAATCATTTATCTATTTTTTTTTATTTTATCAACAAAATGTATATTTTAACTTACCTCAACAAAAAAAAAAAAAAAAAACTATTTATGTGAGAAAAACATTTATATCTTTTAACTGCCTTGAATGCATTGGTATAAGCCAAAAAATTTCAATTCAGAACCATTTTAGTTGTGTTATATGATCTTGCGGCACAATTCTTGAAATTCATGTTATATATAACGTTATATGTTATTATAGGAACATTTCCTTCTCCAGAAAAAAATACGTCCAGATGCGCCAAACTAGCCACCATATGTTGTGATAGATTCTGACACTTTGAAAGGTTGAATGGGGACGGGTTGAAAGGAAATACAGATCCCCCTGCGAAATACACATGTTTTGCTTAAGCTAATCGGTAATTAGTAGTGAAGAAATAGTCAAACGTATTCAAGTTAGATTCATAAAAACACTTTTTTCTAAATTATAATGGTTTGTCTGTGGCTTTGGGCAATATGTGTTTGTAGTAGATTTAGTTAATAATGCAATATCTCTTAAAAACGACAATGTTTGTTGAAGGAAATTGGGAAGAAAAAATATTGTCAAATCATATAAATGAAATAAGAAAATAACATTGTTTGACCGCCATTAATTGTTTCAGCCGTGTGTGTAGGCAGGGGCATAGGAAAGCGAGGAAAGGTCTCGTTCTTGTTTGGTTTTTGAAATTTTATCAAATTTTTTATCATATGTTTAATGACTTTGAAAAACATTTTTTTTCAATTTTTCTTATAACAATTGAACATTAGGTGAAAAAACATGATTAAATTAAAGTTTATTATAAGGTTATGGCAAAATGTTTTCAATTATTTGGTGGATATTGTATTTAAATCCGTTTTCAAGTTTGAATCTGCTACTTTCTGACACGTTTGTGAAATACTTTTTATTGATAAAGACATTATTTGCAGGAAATCATAATCAGGTTCCAGGGAGTCGAACAGCATTTTACGTTTTCCTACAAAAGTAAACAAAAATAATGTATCAGAAAAGGAGGCAAATTTGACGCTTTAGGCAAACTTACATAACATGAAATAACAAAATGGTAGTCATCGGGGAGCAATTGACTATGAACTCACGATATATGGAATTTAGAGGAAAATAGAGTACGACATTTAAAAATTAGGCGCATGACTATGAGAACCTGAAATTTTTGAAACACATTTACTGTTTGAATGTGTCGGGAAAAATCGTGTTGTTCAATGAAAGAAAAATATTTTTATCACCTTTACAAATGGAGGAAACGCGTAATAATTAATAGCCACCTATATTTAAGCTGCAAATGGACTACAGTTGGCTACAGCTGCTATTTTCATGTGGTCAGTCTCTTTCTTATATGTGGCCAGTCTTCTATAGCTCGGCAACAGTCAGAGGTAAGCGGAGGTGATCACCCACATGTTTATCACCACCCATCTTTTTTGTTGAGACTCCCCTTTTTTGTTGATAACCACAATGCCGTTGGAAAAGAAAGCGCATAGAAATAATTTCTGACTTTTTCTAGCAAGTATTGTTTGAACATAGCTTTAATGAAAACTGTTCAATTGTTTTGAAAATGGGCTTTCACACCTTTGTGCTGTTGTTTTGAAATGAGATTGGATCATCCGATTTCAGAAAACACATGTAAAACGTATGATACTCAAACATTTTTTTTCTTTTTACCTTTAAAAAAACTTTGCTATCCTTAAATCCAAGTTGTTTCTCTGATAAAAGTATCGAATAATACGACATTCAAATCACAATTTTTTTTCAAACAATCATTAAATTCAGATATGTTACGAAAATATGTAATTAATTTATATTTATAATAATTGTCTCATATTTGAAATGATATAATCATATGCAGAATTTTAAATTTAATTATTATTGCTAATTGTTAAATGGTTAATTTTATAAATCATATTATAACTAAAATAAAGTCATGTATACTTAGTTTAAAAGACAAACAGCATTACTAAATTAAATCGTATTGGAGACCGGTACACAGTGGACCACTTTTTCAGTTAACATCTTTTTCCTCTTTAACAGATTGACCGATTTGTATGAAAACATTTTTGAATATTCCTTAAACCTTCTTACATCCATCATAATTTTCTCACAACATAGTTTCCAATACATTTCTCAAAAAAAAAAAAAATATATATATATACACTTGTAAAGTGGACCAGTGTACCCCGGAAGCGGGGTACATTGGTCCACCCACCGGGGTACAGTGGACCACTATTAGGTATTATCTGAAATACAATATAAATCTATTTTTCATTAATCTAATTATTTTTTGTTGTCCCTTCACCCGCAAAATAACATAGTAATATAAATTTTGAAACAAAAACAAAAAATTAATTATATTTTGAAAATAATAACCGATTAATACAGGAACAATTGCAATTTAGTTGAAGTTATTACTTAAGTACAAAAAAATCAGCGTACATTAAAATTTGCAAATGAAATTCCAAAGTACTTATGAGTAAGATTGAGCCTGCCTGGAATTTTCAAGAAATAATTTTGGGTCTGAGAACAACATTATGAAATCATTGACATCAACAGCAGATTCATCTACAGTTTCGGGAGAAATAAACTGATTTCCATTCAATTTGCGTCTCATGAATCTTACTTGAATAAAATCATCAACAATTAGACTACAGTTATATTTATCAAAGGCTGTAAATACAAAACAAAATATTTCTTACTATGTTAAGTAATTTGTTATTTTTATTTATTTACTTTATTTTATAGTTAAATCTACTTTAAAACAATCTTTCTTTATAGAAAATAAGCAATTATTAAATATTTTGAACATTCTGCATTAAGGAGCAGAGTGGATTGTGGACCACTGTTCCCCAGGAGTGGGTGGTCCACTGTACCCCATTTTGAAGTTCAATAAATAATCATATTAATATTGTTTATAGCTTTCTTTTAAACATATTAACTTTAAAGTAAAATAAAAACAAGTATTTTAGCTTTTCAAAAAAGCTGTTTTATTTTATTTATCTACAACCTTTAATTACTAAAAAAAGAAAAATATGATGAAAAATTTTACTTTTAGAAGCTCAAAACAACCAATCAGGATAAAATAGTTCAATCTGAGCTAAACATATTTTCTGAAGGCTATAAATAATCATTTCAGTGCTGTTGTCTATTAGGATAGAAGAGAAGCTTAAAAAAAATTTAAATAAATAAAATATTAGGGGGTGGTCCACTGTGCCCATAGGTCCAGTGTGTACCGGTCTCCCCTATATGAAACAGCAGTGACTTTAAAACGATTTAATAATTCAGAAGGAAACAAAATGTTAATAAAATTAAATGAATTACAAATAACTATTAGTTAATATTATTAAAACGTGTATGGAATTAAGATATTACAGCATTTTTAAAAATGATAATAGTAAGTTTGTGAATTATTCAATTTAATAACTTAAGGGCTCATATAACAAGAAATTTTCGTACTTTTATAATTTTCCTTCGAACATTTTATGCTGCTGTTTAGACAGAAAATTCGTCTCTTATTAATAAAGGCACCAATAAATAAGAAAATTAAGATATTTTCTGCTCCTCCGTTTTCTAGCTTCAAGAGTTTCTTCTTCTTTCTTTTCTTTTTAGCACTTTTAAACATAGTTGAAAAATGCTAATTAGGTTGCTGTCTGTCTTTCTGTCCAATAGTCTGCCCGTGTTCTAACTTTCATAAATATACTCGGATTTCCATGTAATTTTTATATGTTATTTAGATTAACTATATAACGTTCGGTATAGAAAATGAAGTGTATAGCATTTAAAGTGCGTTTACAGGGACACACAAAATAATTTGGTTACATTCAGTTGTATGGAAGAAAATCGTTTGCGGTGCTTTTTATTGATGTTACGATAATACAAACATAATGAGATTGATATTCATCACTGAGATGGACTACATCACGTTTTCTGTGGTGTATAGAATAAGTAGCACTTATATTTCATTCACAAGTTCGCACACGGAAATTCGGTTACAGAACGGACAATGGTCAATAATAATTGCTGGAAGTATGGTTTCAGTTGGTAAATAATTTTAAAATTAACTAATTTTTAGTATATTAATTGTTGCGTTTAAATTCTGCACATTACATACAGAACTGCACGAAAGAAGGCGGCACATTATCGGATATGGACAGTAATTCCAAAAAAATAATTTTTACAGCATTATGTATTTTTTTTTTAATTATTTTTTTAATTCCTTTACAATATTCTTTTAGTGTTGGAAAGTGTTTCATAATCTATGCTGCATGCATGATTTTTCGTTATATATTTTATTTATTTATTTACTCTACGGAAACGCATTAAAGAAACATTAAAAAAAAAAAAAAATCAGAACCTATACGACGATAATTGTCTCTATATATATCGCATGCATGATTTTTCGTTATGTATTTTATTTATTTATTTACTCTACCGAAACGCATTAAAGAAACATTTAAAAAAAAATCAGAACCTATACGACGATAATTGTCTATATATATATCTAAAAAAACATAACTGTGAAAAAAAGGAGACAAGTTCTGCAAAAAAAACAAAAAAACAAACAAACAAACAAACAACAAAAAAAAAAACAAGAAAGGAAGTGATATGTAAGTGGGTGCCAAGTTCAAATAAAATTCCCTCAAACTTACTTACTGAAGTATTATAGCATTGTTTAAATTATTTAAAAATTAAAATTATTGATACCATATTAATAATAAATCTAGAACTTGGCAACTTTTTACCTGTACCTTTTACGGCAACTTTTTACTGTAAAATTGTTTTGTTTAATAGCATAATGCTCTTTATTAATCACATGATGTTATTTTTTTATGAATAATGTGATTTATAATAGCAAACGGAGAATAATAATCGAATTGTAAACGCATACATATGTTTATATCTTTCGAAGAAATATGAATATAAAGCAATTATATACTTTCAAAACATGCCGGAATTTAAAGAATGTTTGAAGAAAGTCAGAAGACTTTGTAAAAAGCTCTTTTTTCACAATTTTCTTCCTCCATTTTTAAATTAAAATAACCTCCATTTAAATCAATCAAGTTTTTGAACATAATTTGATTCAATATAGTAGCGGATTTTGAAAAAAATAAAAACATTACTGATTTTAGCTTTGTTTTACTTCATTTGATTTATAAATACGGAAATTGCTCTATTTTTGTATTGGCTCTGGGGTGGGGGAGGGGGGTGCGCTCTGTTTTGAAAAAACCAGAACATTATGTCACGCATTTGCTTATTTATTAAAAGGACGTTTTTTGTGTTTCCTTTGATGTGAAACTAGCTGTATATATGAGTGCCGCGGTTTTCTACAATTCTGGGCTTAGAGCGTTTTTCTATAACTGAATATATATGTTCTATATATAGTTATTAAGATAACTAACATATCTCAATTTTGTGTTCAATGAAGTATTTATAATTCTTATTATTTTTATGTAGCGTTGCCTTTTTTTACAGTTGACATTTTTACCTAAATTCATTAAGACAGAATCACAAAAGACCAAAAAAAGTTATTTTATTTAGGCAGGTTTCCGTTTTAGGAGGTATAGAAATTGTACTGCATTCTTTGCCTTCGGGAAGAAGAAGAATAATTTCTCTATCTTAATTAGAAATGGAAAAAAAGGTTTAAATATATTTAGTTATCTCTAAAATTGCATATTTTTTAAGGAGCCATTTTTTGCAAACTTAAAAATATTTATACCTTAACAAGATGGCCGATGAGACATATCGTTACTCTCAATTGAAAGACGCTCAATTTCCGATATAATGAAATTATTTAAATTGTCAAACAATCCCAAATTTCAAAATTTTATTGTATGTTCACAAATTTAACAATGTTTACGTGTTTACGGGTTCTAAGAATAAAAATAGGAGTTATTAATTTTTTTATATTGTTAGCTTATTGCTGGAAGTAATTTTTAAAATAATGTACCAGTACTTACTATCCCTTATAAAGAAATAAGAAGTTTTGCTAAAAAATTGAGAAATAGTTAGTTTTTTAATGAAAACAAAGACCTTAAACGTAGAACACTTTATTTTAAATTATTTATAGGTAAAACGCGGAACAATTTATTTTAAAGGAGTCCGAGGACTAATACACAGAACACTTAATTTTAATGTATACTGAGGACTCACACACATAAAACTTTATTTTAATGTATTCTGAGAACACATACACCGAATACTTTATTTTAAAGTATTCTGAGGACCCATACACAGAGCACTAAACTTTAAAGGATTCAGAGGACTCACACGCACAACACTTAATTTTAAAGTATTCTGAGGACCCATTCACAGAACACTTAATTTTAAAGGATTCAGAGGACTCATACTCAAAAGACTTAATTTTAAGGTAATCTGAGGACACACATTTAGTAAGTTTTATTGCCATGGTTCAGTGGACCATTTTTTCTCCCTAATACACAATCATACACCGATACACAACCAGAAAACAGCAAAACCCTCCAACTGAGGAAAAATTTTATAAACCAATAATAATTTGTACAAATCATAAAAATGCTTAAAAACGAAGGAAAATGACTTTTTTCTAACCGAGGACGTCCTCGGATCCCTGAGTGTCCTCAGTCAGCGGGCGTGTAAACCTGTTTTCGTCCGCGCTTCCCCTGAAACACGAACCCACACACACACACACACACACACACACACCTACCCGCCATCCCGAACCTTCGAAATACCTTCCAGAGTAAAATGTCTGAATTAAAGACTGATTAGAGTATTAAATAGTCATTAAGCACATGTTTATAATAATGTTAAAAAACACGAAGAAAATTTAAAAAATGGATGGAAATATGAAAAATAATTAATAAATGAATAATCTGCATGTTCGATTATTTTTTTATCAGATAGTACATTAATATTTTACAACTAAAATTATGAAAATATATATATATACCATCTTTTTCTTGCTTGCCGCGCCATCGCGTAAATTCTTTTTTAATATCTCATTTGTGAAGAAGGGGGTGGGGGGTAAATGGGATAAAAATAAGGAAGAAACATTTCAACATATTTTATTCTATTAAAATTGCATTATATTCATTTCCACCGTTGGAAATAAAATTTAATAATGGTTAATGGTTTTAAAAATTTAAATGCAAAATTACCACCAAACGATTTTAGGCAGTGACCAGTGGTCATATATACAGAGGCAGTCAAATACCAAATACTCATATCTGTCACGCGAACGGGATTCTTAAAATAAATTCTGGTGAGAAAAAAACTCGCGGTATAGAAGTAAAAATATTTGCATTTTTAAAAATCCTTCTTTAACCTCTAGAACAGTGGTTCCCAAATTTTTGGGGTCGCGGAGCCCTTTTTGGGAAGGATTTCTATGGCGGAGCCCCTTAACCCCACGGTACTTTATGGTTTACAAATTAATGTTTTTATGCCTTTGGAGCAGAGAAAGATCTACTGGATAAGAGTCCAAACCAGTAGTTTCCAACATGGGGCTAAGATTCTCAGTTTGGCCCTTTTCTTGATACAGAAATTCTGAATTCATACTAGACATTTTGAAAATCAAATTTTCTATTATCTAACCCCTTAATAGTTTTATTTAATATTAGTATTATTGAACACAATAAATTAAAAATAAGGACTAAAAACCACTTTTTTGTACTAAAATACCTGCCTTGTATAATCGAGATATGTCCACCAAATACAGCAAAAATTATAGCTAAAAATTTGTTGTTTTTGAAAGCTTTTAGTAACGTAGAAAATAAACTCTTCTTACCCGAGCGACGTTCGAACAGTACTGTTAAGGGGTTAATGACATCCATTTTAAAAATAAAAAAATATTCTTTCGCAATTTCCAGTATGAACTCGCAATTAAAGATGAAAATGGGAAGCCTGTCTGGGTCATGCATTGAATTGAGACTTACGTGAAACTATTATTATTTATGGCGAAAACCAAACACACACAGAAAAAAAGCTAAATTGTACAGATTTCGTTTACAAAGAGAGACTTCTGTATAACCACAATAGGCTACTCGCGAAAAGAAAGAAAATGCGTAGGCTCAGTCGTCCATTTGAGTAATTATATAACTAATTTTCGATAGTCCCGCCCACCCGTAATAGAATCATACGATTTTCCGAGGATACTTTTTTTCGTTCTTTTTTACGTTTCTAGTACTTCTAAACCAGCAACGAAAACGAATCACCTTTGAGCTACTTTTTAACCATTTTTTAAAAATACATTTTGGAGCAGATTATCGTTTTAATGTTTAAGTGGGCGGGGCAAATCGTTCACTTTTTTTGGATGTTTTATTTGAAGTATATAAGCTATTAATTATAGTTTTGAAAGAAACTTTCTTGGACCATTGTTTTTGCCTCAAAATAGATATACGGTTAAAAACTACACATGTTAAATGAACGGCAACTAGTAAAAAAACTTTACTAACAAAACGGGGTATATGGGTGGGATTAAATTTATATCAGGACGAGTACTCATTGACGAAATGTCTAAGCAAGGGGTGGAGCTGAGCAAAAGTTTAGATTGTTTGTGTGATGACAAATGTAAAAGACCAATATATATTATTTTTAATTGCTACAGCCTTATTTCTGATAGAAAAATGTGGCATCATAACATAAGAATCTTAGCCAATGCCGAGACCAATTAAAACAAAATTCTAAAGAGGGGTTGTTAAGTGATACAACATGTTAAAAAATGCGTTTTCAGCAACATATATTGCTTTAAAAATTAAGTACAATTTTGTGAAACAGAAATGTGTCTTCAATTAAATGTTACAAAAAAAATTCGAACTATCCAGTGCTGAGGCGAAATTATTGAAATCACCAAGAACAACTAAATAATGTTAACATTATTAACCCCTTAATCGTCGTGCCCGAGACATTCACGGGCAGTGTAGGCGACGTCTGTTTTATTCAGAATGTTTCATTCCCACCAGTTTTTTAAAATAGTATAATTGGGTTTATTCTTGCATTGCTTTATCTGTCTATTAAATAAGCCGAATATTTCTACTTAAAAAAACTGGTGGTAATCAAGCAATCTTAATTATTAAAAAGTAGCTTACACTTAAAGAGCGCGACGATTAAGGGGTTAATAAGACATTGCAAAGTTAAAATAAAAACGCTAAATATTACTGTAATAAAAATGCTGGAATGAATTATAAGTTAAAGAGTAATTTAACTACAAATGTTAAATATAAAATAAAATTTACAGCGCAAGCAATTGTGAAAATGAAAATAAATATTTATTTCGTAAATACATATGTTCCATTTTGCGAACAAGGTGTCAAAATTAACTTTGAAAAACTCAATTGGTTAAAAAAGTTGAAGCAGTTTTGAATTTTAAACTGAAATAGAACATGAAATTTGAGATTAAAACACTTAAATTAAAATAATAACGAAAGTCGAAAACCAATTATAAGTCTATCACTGAAACAATCAAAGTTTAACTAACACATTTCTCAGTAAATATAGAAAGTAATGGAGTATAAAATACCTCATTTTAAAGATCGCAAAGAGTGCAGCGAAGGAAAATAAACAATGTGAGACACTCTTACCTCATTAGGAAGTTAGAACCTGGTTACTAAGCAAAAAATAACTAAGTATAAACATATGAATAATAGGTGAAGCACCAAAGAACAAAATTGTTCCCCCTTTTGTTTGGAAAGCAGAGATAAAAACACTGGGGAGCCTTTGATCATTTTATTCAAGTTGTGCACTCGATTCAGAATAATATTTCTTGTAGCTTATTTTGAATCGAATTATCAAACACATTAAATGCAGAAACATAAAATAAAATAGTTCAAACCAAAAATATTATATAGAAAATTAATACATCTATAATGCAAATTTTGCCATCAATAACACTACCATTCCCTGGTCTGACGATGCCAAGTACCTGGGGGTTACCATTGACAAACGCATTACCTTTAAAAAGCATATTCTTAATATCCGCGGTAAAGTCGCCGGAATTTCCAAAACCCTCGCCCCCCTTCTTCGCAGTCACTCACTCTCCATACACAACAAACTCTTAATATATAATGCTTGCATTCTCTCTGTTATCAAATATGCATGTCCAATCTGGGGCTTCACTTGCAAAACCAGTATGAACAGCCTCTCTAGTACCCATTACAAACAGCTCCGTTACATCAGGAACGTCAATACCTCAAAAACTCCACAATCCTCAAGGATCTGAAAACGACTTCACTCAAACATCGCATTAAACACCTTGCGAAAAAATTCTACAATGACATTAATCACATCCCAAATGAACTTATCTATGAGCTACCTGACTACGATGCTTGCAGTCCATCCAACCGGAAAAAACCAAGGTACTCCACTATTCTTGATGAATAGTCCTTCCGAGCTATAATTCTTATTTTCTCTTTAATTAAAAAAAAAGTATTATATGTTTATTTTATTAAATAAAATAAAATTGACTTTTCTCTTAAACCTCTCCTAACATCTTTACTTTACCTCGTCTGGCATTATTTTTGTTTTTTTGAACTATGAACTATTTTTACTTTTATACTTTAACTAGTAAATTTTCATTATTTTATTGATATTCTTAACATTATCCTATTTTTATGTAGTCAATTAGACTACGGCTAAACATTTCTTATGGCTCTCTCAGGATTTGATATACACCTACTCAAAGCCAGGGAGTGCAGTTGCTTCGCAACTTGGAAGCCCATTGAACCTATCACAAGTTCAAGTTCAAGTACGATTTAAAAATATATATTGTATACTATTTTTCAACCCAATGATAGATGAATTTGTTTTTGGCACAAAAAAAAAAAAATCCTACATACTTTCGAAAAATTTTCCCTTGCAATATGCTAATTTCTTTCATGTTTTGTTTCTTTTCCTGGAACGCTGCGGAGCCCCTGAAAAGTATAGGCGGAGCCCCAAGGGCTCCGCGGAGCACACTTTGGGAACCTCTGCTCTAGAATATGCATTAATAAATACTACTAAAGAATTAATATTTCTTTCATAAAATAATAACTATAAAAATCAAATAAAAACATGTCTGAATTATTCTTTGCTCATTTGTCCCATTTAAATCAACTGTTACAAATAAAATACTTCCTTTCTTTATCGCCCTAACTCACACATTATTGAACAATAAGAGCGAATATTCATCCACACCGGCTAAATCTAAATATCATAATGAAATGAAAGCATATGAGAAATCCCTCGCATGCGCTCAGAGTTTAACCTTGCACCGTTAATACCATAAAAACGATATATCATCCACTGTTAGTGGTCGTTGGCGAAAATCACCCTTCCTCTTTTCAAAAACCTTTTCAGCGGCGAGAATTCACACCGTGAGTATTCATGAATACGGTATATCATGGTTTAGGCTGGGGGAATTCACACCGTTCGCATTCATGATTGCTCGAAGACGAAGATTCATGAATACGAACGGTGTGAATTTTACCGTAATTTCCGGCGTATAATCCGCAGTTCAAAGAGTCGTTTTTCGACCCAGAAATTTTATTCAATAATTGTAGTTAAATATTTACAGCGATCTTTTAAGTTACATTTTATAAAATAATATTTCTGGGTCGAAAAACGACTCTTTGAGCTGCGGATTATACGCCGGAAATTACGGTAATATCGTGGTTTTCACGGTTTTCGTCAAATTTATTATATTCGCGATATACCGCGAGTTGGGTAGGATTTTATGATATCGGTATCAAGATATGCATTTTATATCGGTCTTATCGATTTTATCGATATATCGCCCAGCTCTAACCCACACAACATGAATTTCGAAGGATGGCGTTTCACTTGCACTTTTGCTTGTTATGTGGATCGAAATCAATCCTGCAGATGGAGTCCGCCTGTGATGGGACTGGACATACTTTGCAATACTTTACATTTACAAAAATATGCTATTTTTCATATCCGTTAACGATGTGCATTCCTGCCACGTTTCCATTATTTTGAATCCATTATTTCCTAATAGAAATATGCACTTTATTTAATGACAGAAATGCCCGATTATATAAGACAAGAATTTCTGTTCGGAAACAGTGGTAATCAAAATATAGAAGAAATTGTCGAGAATGAATACGGTACAAACTTCGATTTTGTCCACTTATAGCCTTTTGCTTCAATTATTTTTTTAACAAATGATGCACATAGGCTCTAATATAAAATGCAAATTATAATTTCTTCGAAAATAACGAATCGTAGATAATCACATCTAAAATTAATTATGGACAGCGTTCTCGAATGAATGAAACAACATCACGTTCCAATACATCACGATTTCGCAGAAATTAATTTTTTGTCAATAATTTCCCAGCATACATTGCAACTGAATCAGTACTTCTAATTACTTTGGGTTTGAGTTTCAGGTTTGAGGATAATTTTGTTCTGGAATTTTTCGGATAGGAAATGGGAAATATTATTTCATGTCTTAAAAAAGGATGGGGTAGCATTACACAGCGTTTTACACTGTTAGCGAGTCATTTCTGCGTAATTCAATTTTCTCTGTTTTAAGGAAACGAGCTGTCCTGTGACTAAAGAAACTGATGATAAACATCATCATGTGTAGGATATACGATGGTAATTTGTTCGTTGTGCTTTCAATGTTTATTCCAATTTGAGAATCGATTCATTATCTAACGCTATTTTGATTGTGCAAAAATCATTCTACGGAGTTTTAAGCTGTACGACTGTTAGTGATCAGTTTATATAGAAAAATAATTTTAACGGATTTCTATTACGCTTAAAAGTCAAACAAAAATTAAATATTCTTACAGCTCTTCTTGTACAAAGAAAATCGACATTTTAGCCATTGTCGCTAAAATAGTTTTTGTCAAACAATCTTAATTATCCCATGGATAAATTTTAATGCTGTAGAATACATTTCTCACACAGATGAATCCCGAAAAAATGAGAATGCTAGGTAGTATTTTAATTAAGTATTTTGACTATACTACTTTGATATTTCATTTTAGTTTCTATGATATACTATGATTTTTTCTCAGAGCTTTCAATGTTTGTTCCAACTAACAGAATGAAGGCATCAAAATAATTATTTATGGATTGCTTAAAAAATCTTTCTTTGATAATATAAGCAGCTTGATCATTGGTAACACAGGGCTGGCAAAGTTACAAAATTTTACTACCACATAATCTTCACTCATTTCAAAACAACTAATTTCATTGACGATTCCTATGACAATTGTAATTAAACAAAGAATATCGTTTTGAAATAGTAGTAGCAATGTAGAAAATTTAGGAACACTGTGAAATTTATGAACGGGTTGGTTGAGAAATAAATTTATTGTATCTTTTTATGTTTGAATGAGAGATAAACATAAATATTTTAATATTTGCTTTTGTTCAAAAAAAAGTTATAATTAACACGCAGAGTTTTGCATTCCTCATTTGTTTAAATCACTTAATTTTGATTTTTTTTCTGTCCAAGACCTTAACACTAGAACGACAGAAAATTTTATACAAGTTTCATAAAAATATTTCACACCAGAATTATTATTTAGGACTTTTAACTTATTCATTTAACTTATTTTTGGGCGGTTTACATTTAACATATTGTATGAAGAAAAATCCGGTTCGAATTGACATTTTTTCTTTTGGTAGGGGTCAAAATGGCCCCGCACCGTCGCACGGTGGGAGAATTGCCGATTCTAGCTGGCCAAAATTATTTTTCAACTTCTATTTGATAAAATCTATTTTTCGTTTATATAAACGATATATTAGGCTGATTTAACCCCTTAATCGTCGCGCCCTTTAAGTGTAGGCTACTTTTTAAAAATTCAGATTGCTTGATTACCACCAATTTTTTTAAGTAGAAATGTTCGTCTTATTTAATAGACAGATAAAATATGCAAGAAAAAAGCCAATAATACTATTTAAAAAAAATTGGTGGGAATCAAACAATCTGAATAAAACAGGCGTAACCTACGCTGCCTGTGAATGTCTCGGGCACGACGATTAAGGGGTTAAAGAAAATATATGAAATTGTAAACGGTAGTTTAATAAGAAATCATTATATTTAATTAAAAATTATTAATGTAGTACATTAGATGTGCAGGGTGGCTAGTGGTCAGGGAAAAATACAGTAAAAAAAAGTTAAAAACACCAGCATATTTTTATAGAAAAATTCATGTTGATTATTTGATCGAATAATCGACATGAATTTTTCTATGAGAATATACTGGTGTATATCACTTTTTTTGACTGTATTTTACCCTGACCACTAGCCACCCTGATGTGAATTTTTTTATTATATTACTATGATGTACCATTCAGTTAAATATTTAAATTATTTAAAGCTTTAAAACATGTAATGAATGAGTTAATCTTTTACTTGATAACTAAAAAGGATAATATTTATGAACTTTTATAATATTATTAAGATTTAAGCGATAGAATTATATTTATTATATGATACCAAATTATAAAAGTATTTTTTTATAATAATCTATTAGAAATTGGGATAAAAAATAAATATTAAAGAGTAATACTTATATATACAAAGAAATAAGAAAACTGCGTAGAAATTTTCTGACAATTCACCATCTAATAGTTCTTCATTCTGGCTTTCCTCAGTAAATTACGAGTACTCATTGAAAGAGGCATTTCAAGACTGCTTTGCAGCCAAGTTTCATACTTTTCCAGAAATTTTTCATGTGCTCTATGTACAGCAGTCCACTTTTGTCTAAACTGGGTCTTCTGTATAATCATTTCCTGCTTGAAAACTTTCATTTGTACTTCGTTATAATTTTCATTTGTCAACAAAACATTTTCAGCCAATTCGATTTTTTCGTTAAATGTGGAAGCTTGTTGCTGCTGTATAATATTATAAAAGCTTATTCTTGTGATTGGTTTACATTCTGATGACCCTGGTAAAAAGAAAAGTGTTCTTAGAAAAAAAAATATAATAATAATTTTAGACTTCGTATGATAAAAACAACTTTAAAATCTACGGAAGCAGATAGAAGCAGACAAATAAACGTTTATCCAATATCTAAGACTCTAATCTATTTACTAAAATTAAAAGTTGAAATTTATCTAGTTTTATCATATAACTTTTTGAATTTTGAAAATGAAATTTATTAAAAATACATAAAGTCATTAAAAACATTAAATGTGAAATAACTACTGACAAATGAAAAAATTATGCAGATAAATTAAAAAAAATAAAGTGCATGCCTTGTTCTAAAGCACTCGTAATGTACAATTTATTTCAATTTCTTCAACATTCACATATTAAAACAATATACTAGAAATCATCGATTTATTCTCCTCTAATAAACGCCAACTTCATACTCACCTACTGGCAGTACGGTTGCATTTATATCAAAAACATCTGCAGTGTCCACCACCTGCACATGTAAGGTACATGTGGTAAAAAAAAATTTCCAGTTGGATGAACTTTGAAAAATCGACTTTTGGCCAGCTAGAATTGGCAAATCTTCCACCGTGCGTCGTTCGAGTGTTAAATGATTGTTTTTCCACCTTCCATATTATATTTGCCTAATTTAATGCACATTTAATTAAAATCTTGCAAAGCAAATCATATATGAAGTTTAAAAATCCAGTTTCAGAATCTCCATTAATCTTTCTGTTAAAATATCTTAAATGGTTTTAAAACTTTTTAAAGTCATTTTCAAAATCATTAACTGGGAATTTAAAAAATGCTCTAGAAACTAAATCCAATGTAATAAAAATGCTGAGGCACTGCGGCAAAATTATTAGTGAAAAACGGCTGCCTGACAAATGATGTGGTAAGGCTCAATGCAGAAACTATCAACTATTTTAATGTAAAATTAATTGCCTTCTAATTTCGCCACTTTGAAAAAAAATTTTAAGTTCACCTCTACAGTATTATACATTTTTATACAAAGTATTCCAAACCTTCATTTTCAAAATATTATTCTTGCTTTAAAAAATTGACTTTAAATTGACTCTCAGAAATTTAAGTTTGGCTTTTTAGTAATAGATAAAGCTTCAATATGCATAGAAGATTATATCCGCATTTTATCATGAAGCTGTATTTTTTTTTTTTTACAACGATTTAAATTTACTTAGATTTTCACTAATTGATGAAATGCAATGTAGTTGAGATTGTTTCCAATATGAAAACTCGTTTAATCTGCTGCTAAGAACATTTCTTCCAACTCAGTATATATTTTAAAAAGCTTTGCATAACTAAAGTAATACACATTGTGATATTTCATTTTTGAAATTGAATAAAAAATAAACTTTTTTTAATATAAATGTAAATTAAAAATTGCTGAACAAACATGAATAAAATTACAAACTTATTAATTATGTATTTTTAAATTCTACAAAAACTTATTAGAATATTTTTATTATTTGCTGTAGACTTCAACATTTATTATTCGTTTTCTGTTTTCCTGTTTTTTTTTTTTTTTTTTTTTTTTTTTTTGGCCTGAAATTTACGTGATTTTTACGATTTGTTTCTGTTATTAAGATATCACATTCGGACATTTTGCATTTCATTTATTGACATTTCACTTGTATATTTAATTTTTTGTGCGACTGCAGGTGTGCGCTAAGAACTTTCAACCGGGTGACCGTTTTTCTTCTGTCACAAGCATCTCAAACAAATTTGGTAAACATTTTATTAAAAGAACATTAAATTCTCTGGAACTTATACCAGCATATTATTAAAAGAACATTAAATTCTCTGGAACTTATACCAGCATATTATTAAAAGAACATTAAATTCTCTGGAACTTATACCAGCATATTATTAAAAGAACATTAAATTCTCTGGAACTTATACCAGCATATTATTAAAAGAACATAAATTCTCTGGAACGTATACTAGCATTTAGTTTAAAAAGTTGATTTTCCACAAAATCAAAATCTCTTCTTCCGCGGCACATTCTTCTCTCACACTTTCTATAAGTTCACCATCTTATAGAATTTGATACCCAGGGTCTGACGAATCACACACCATCCACTCTCCTATATCTTCAGCAGTAACGTCTGAACATCCAGGAATTTTCAAACGAATGTTTCTGAATTTCTCAAATGGCACTTCATCCCCATCTTCTCCTGTCTCTTCCCTTTCCTTTTCTTGATCTTCTTTTTTCTTTTTCTTCTTTTCCTTCTCTTCTTCCTTCGCTCTTCTTTCCTTCGCTAACAATAACACAACACGTTTTCTTTTAGAAGCCATGGTGAACGACGAAACGCACTCACAAACAAAACAACGCACCGACGCGAAAGTGTACTGTCACGGTAGCTAATCAAGTAATCAACAAGAAGGTCAGGTCACACTGACTGACTAATCAAAACGAACAGTAACAGGTGGGCCGGACCGGGCAAATGGCGACGGACGACAGCCAATAATCGAACTGCACTATGAGATGGTGACTCATCATCCCAATAATGTTCGCGCTGCGCCTACACTAGCTTCGCGGAGGGAACGACAACGGCGCGCGTAGACAGAATCATTATTTTGCAAAACGCAGTACGTTTCCGTCTTCATTTCTTTTTTCTCAAATTCTGAAAGCGATTCGGATTGTCGGAGTTCGGATAATTGGAGTTCTACTGTACTTGTGTCAATTTATTTTAGACACGTCTATATGAAGAAACGTAGACATAAACACCACGCACTGTACACACACAAGATGAATCCACAATAAACTTGGTCTTCTACAGCAGAAATGTTAGCGAAAACACATTCTGTAGACACTTCAAGATGCACGCAGACTAATTGAATTTCTCAGTGAACACGGGAAGACTTCAAAGTTCTGGAACATGATGAGCCAACTGTTTTGGTAGATGGAGTACTTGACGTAGATTAACTTAAGTCATGATACTGTTTAAAACAAATTTCTTACCTTTCAGACTTATATTGCGTAAAGAGCAAAGGGATGGCATTACGTAAATGTCTGGCAAGTGCACAATTATTCCCAAATTTACATTTTATGTGACCACATACCTTAACCCTTCTTTGCATGAGTTTTTCTTTTACAATTGTGTTTTTTTATACATATATTAAATATTGGACATCAGAAATTTTAAGATAGATTTTTAACTTTGTTCAGCAACATAGTTCACGGGAAATTTACTGGATTAATATTTCTATATAAATATAGTGGTGGTGAAGAAGTTGATTTATTTATTAAAAGTTATATAAAAAGTGATGGATGCATCACTATGCAATTAAGGGTTAATATGGAGCATCTACTTGAACATTATTTTGATGCGGATGGTTTGCCATTTCTAACACTTCAATTAATATCATTACATTTCACACAAAACACTGCAAGTTACCTTACAAAACTTACCTTAAATATATTTGTTATTGTTAATGATATGAAAAATTATCCTGGTACGTGGTTTGTTTCAGACACTCTGTATTTTTGGTTGCATAAAGGGATTGCGATCCTAATCTCCTGTACAAACAATCTTTGATGTAGTGTTGTCTACCGTATGAGTTCTTGTATAATTCGATCCCGAAATGCCAGTAGAGTTTCTTATTGGCTTTTTTCTATTTTTTTAACACGTTCATGGGCAAAATATTTTGGTTGCTAAAATTTTGAAATGTGTAAATGACACCATCATTTACGAGAAATTTTATTTGAAAATAAGTAAAGGGATTTCTTGACGTTCATTATGAAAGCAAAATTTTATTCCAAAATTTTGGTGCGATTGTGGCATTTTCTACGAATTAGTTATATTAGATTGAATATAAATTTTAAAAGCTTAATATTTCGCAATAGAAGACTTTTCCACTTCAAAAAGATTGAAACAAAATTATAAATTTTCGAAATATTTCATATGAAGGAATAATTTTAAAAAAAATTCTTAAATTTATCTTTTACAGTTAATGGTGTGTTCAGTACTTTATCACGTATGTTTCAAAATCGATTTCGGCTAATGATGTACTATCGGAAAGCGATAAAATTTTCCTCATAATTAACTAGGATCGTGCCTTAAGTGAAGGAGATATTTGTAAAGCTACTCTGATAATTATGTAATGATTTTAGGGTCATTAATTCATAATATTTCATATAATTCTTTTTTTTTCCTTGAGTGCATAAAATTACGTACCTTAAAATATAGGCGCCGATTAATGGGTGCGACAGTGAAAAATATGGAAACTTCCACCACTAATTTTAAAATGCTATTTTTGTGTTAATAAATAACGGTGCTTAAACACGGCAAAAATATGTTTTTTTTTAAATTAGTGGTAACAGGATGCTTAATTGCCTATTTCGGATGAATTTCGGAAAGGATTTATCAAAGTGTGTCATTGTAACTGTGTCAGTATATTAAGTAATGAAAAATTAATCAAAGAACTGTCACTCCACTTGTTTCAATCAATTGACACACAGGGAACATATAAGCATCAGACAAAAACACGTGATGAAAGAAACAGCCGAAAATAAATAAAGATTATATGATTTAAAAAAAAATGCGTTTCGCTGCATGATAAATTAGATATATTTTTTTCAATTTGCTAGTGTAGAATGATTTATCTCCATAAGAAAATGTACTTAAAGCAATAAAATAACTTACGATTTTTTACATTATTCTAACATTAGTTTTAATGCAATATTTTGAACTTAAACAGAAACACGACACGATATCAACACTTATTTCTAAATAGTATATTACGTGGCAGGAAGAAAATTATATAGAATATGCGTACGGAGCCATAAAACGTTTCAGAGGAAAGCCTGCAGTTAATGTTTTGTGAAAACTGGTGTGCCAATGCGCAGGGGAACCCAGCAAGGGAGAAGACAGGGAAGGCCAGACTACTTTTTATGAACTGTAAATTTTGACTTATTTTTCCACAGAAAGTTTTAAAAATTCTGTCATTAAATAAGACGATGATTTCTTGTCGGAAAAAGTGTTGAAATGGCCCAGTCTGGCCTCTCTTTGACTACGCCATTTCAAAGGTCTTTAAACTAATCTGTATATATAATGCTTGATCATTGAAAGGGCAAGCCGCTGTCGTACGTAGAGAATGCCACTATTTCCAAATAGCAACAGTTGCCTAACGTAGAAGGTAATTCAATTCAAGGATCATTATATAGTTAGTTCAAACAGAATTATAAAAAAAATATATTCAAAAAAATCCAACTATGTATAACAGGAAGTTTAATAAAACCCTAAGAGGGTTTCTTTTTTCTATGTTGTATGCAAACGATTAGAGGAGCTAGCCAGCCCATTTAGACCATCGTCGAATAAAACTTCTATATATTTCAAAAACAAATAGCAAGTTTAGCTGTGAATCCCTATAGTCCCGTTTAGGATGATACTGACTCTTACCATGTAAAAATTAACATAATTCGTGAATCATAAACATAATATGGATTTAATAATACAATTTTCATTAAATATAAATTTCTGATTTCAAGAAAAATCTAAATTATGTTTGTGTCTAATAGTTGTACATCATTAAATAATGAACTGTGATTGTCTGAGACCATAATCTTAATTCAATATGATAGGAATTAAGTAATCCCAGAATAAGAGAAGTGATGGGTCTTTAGTGGCACCTATTGTAAGAGAATTTACCTAGCTGTTTAGATCTCTTTTGTTCATCTCAAGGAAGAATAAAAAACCCTCTCCATGCTTTGTATAACCTTATTATGTGTGTGTCGACTTTTCTATCCGAAGATTATCTGAAGGGTTTAGAATGTGCCAGGAAGGTATTAGTATGATTAGTATGACAAAAGAAATGGATTTCAGAGAATCCAGAGCTTAGAAGAGGTAGGAGAAAGGAAGAAGAAAGAGTCAATCAAGTAGGATCTCAGGTATTATGCAGACGGAAAGGAGACGCAGTTTTTCGCCTTTGGGCAGCAGACATGTTTTTGTGTTCTGAGCAGACGAATCTTCGTTTTGGTGAGAAGAATAGCAAGGGTTCTTTGGATGTAAGGGAATGTTTTGTAATATCATCTAAAATTTGACTATCATGTTTTTACAATTGTTATTTTTAAATGAAATTTTTTCGTTTAATACGAACTGATATGTTTTAATTATATGTATGTGACCACAATACCACAGAACCTTTCAAACTGATTTTTTTTTTATTTGATTTTTTTTTTTACTTGAATATGTAAATTACGTTTTTACATGGATTTAACATTAACATCCTTAAACTTTGAACTCTTTTAACTCTATGAAAACTCGGGAAAAATATACCTTTGTTTCGAATGCCCTGATCCTTAAATCAAAATGTACTTCAAGTATCAAAAGTGGGTGATAACATTTAAAAATTAAATGTTGGTACATTTTTTAATATGTAGACACATCTATTTCAAAAATTGTACTTATATAAGAAAAGTACAAAAAAATCGTTACGCGGTACTTCTCGTATCTGTCTGAGCAAATTTGGTGATAAAACAGAATGTGATGGCGTGTTTTTTCAAGGGCAGTAGATAATGATGTTACAAAGGAAAAGCTATATAAATAATAATATAAAAAATACCAAATATGATACACATGCATAATACGAATAGACTATTTAAAAATATGTAATTTTCCCCCCTCTGTATCTATAGAAATAATTTCATAGCTTCAAACCTTCAGCTTTTCTTCAAGTCAAAAATCATACGAGGAACCGGAAAATTAATTCTAAGTATCATTTAATAATTTGTCTTGTTTTAATATGTTAATTATTTCATTTCATTTATTAAGTAAAAATTTTGTTTCAAAATACGCTTACTTTAATAAACTAGTCGAATGGGCCAATCCAAAAACTTTCTTCAATCTTACACAGGTTTCACATAAAAAGAATCAGCTCCAATTTATATCAAAGTCTAACTGAATCTAAAGTTTTATTAAATTCCGTGCATTAGTACTTGAGATATGACTGTTGCTAAAATCGTGTAAATCCTGCAAAATGTAGCATAGCAGCACCACCTGTTTGGAGATTTAGACCAAAACCTAACCAATAACAACTTACCGTAATTTCCGGCGTATAATCCGCAGCTCAAAGAGTCGTTTTTCGACCCAGAAATATTATTTTATAAAATGTAACTTAAAAGATCGCTGTAAATATTTAACTACAATTATTGAATAAAATTTCTGGGTCGAAAAACGACTCTTTGAGCTGCGGATTATACGCTGGAAATTACGGTATATCAACGTCCAACTGAATCTGAAGTTTGATAAAAATCCGTGCATTAGTTCTTGAGATATAGTTACCGTGATAATAATGAAAAAAGTAGCATAGCAGCGCCACCTGTTGGGCTATTTGCACCAAAACGTAAGCAGTATCTATTTATACCAAGGTCTAACAGAATCTGAAGTTTGGTGAAATTCCGTGCATTAGTTCGTGAAATATAGCAATCGTAAAAATTATGAAAAAAGTACTATAGCAGCGCCACTTGTTGGGATATCTACACCAAAATGTATGTCAAGGTTTCAATGAATCTGAAGTTTAATGAAAATAAGTGCATTAGTTCTTGAGATAGAGCTATTGCGGAAATCGCGAAAAATGCAGCATAGCAGCACCACCTATTGGGCGATTTTCACCAAAAACTAACCAGCGCCAATAATTATCAGGGACTAACTGAATATAAAGTTTTATTAAATTTCGTGCATTGGAAGTCGAAAATTTTCATGAATCCAATACTTTCTTTTTGTAAAGATAGAAGAAAGTAAAAAACAAGAAGTTGGCAGTTATGTAATTTATACTAGTCAGCGTATATGTTTCATAAATAAAACTCTCATAAGAACATTTTCGAATAGTAACTTATTCATGTCAAATTACGTATTTTATTCTGTAAAATACTTTAACAAGTCATTTTTCCTTCGTTGGTAATGCAAATAAAGCTTCTAAGCCTTATAAAGAAAATCATACTGCATGACTTATTCCGTTCTATGGCACTCAATTACTTTTCGCCTTCTACGTGACGATAGCGCTTTGTGTACTTATAGACGAGTGAATGTATGAAAAGCATAGTATAACTTTTTATGGTTAAGCAGTTATCTGAATAAAAATGTCAGGTTCTGATATTTTATTGATTAAGTGTGTTCTCTTGATGATCGTTATACCAACCAACATCAAAATGTTAGAAAAGAAATAGAATTAAGATCATTTCTTATGTTGTAGTTTTTTTTACTCATAAAACATACGACAAGAGAGATCTTATATGCTGTTGAGTTTTAAAACTTGTTTTCATCATTGAAGAAAAAAATATCGTTTTGTAAATATTTTTTAGATAGTATGTTAAAAACGTTTAAATAAATAAAAAAAAATATTTTTCAAAAGTAACTCGATATTTTATTTTTTTCAAACTATATCACTAAATAGATTAAAATTTTCAGAAACATTCAGAATACAATGTGCATACACTTGTTAGAATTTCCAAGTAGTAAGGCACCACTATTTCGCATAAGTCTTTACGCCAAGGATTTTTTCTTCAGGTTGAAAATATTTATACAATTAATCTCATCGCATGTTTTTTTTCTTTTTGTGAGTAATAAGTTAAAAAAATTATATAGTAAATATGTAGTAAAAATTTGCGCACGCTGGAGAAAGAGGCCTTTTTTGAAAACTTCAGTTTAATTTAAACATTTGACAAAGGGTCGGGATATGTACGTTTTAGTTGTCTACTTTCTAATTATGCTCATATCACTTTTTGAAAAGTAATCTCTGTCATACATGTATACTAAGATATTTTCTTTAAAAAAAACAATAAAACTTTTCTGTTGGTTACGATACGTAATCACAGATTTAATATATATCGCAAATGTTTAAATAATAATAATTATTAGAAAAAACAAAACTGTGCTCTGCGCAGTCATGCACATATGAATCAATTAAAATTAATTTATCCATTTATCAATTTATCAATTTATATGAATCAATTTATATGAATCAATTTATCCTTTATTGAATTCTACGAGCCACAAACTTTGTATAGAATTATTTATTTGATGTAATCACAGAATTCTGCGATATAAGAAGGCGACGAATTGCTTTTTAAAATTTGTGATGTTTAATTCCTAATATGACTATAAAAAATATACTTTCCAAAGCAAAATTCTTGCAGTGTCGTGTTCAGGTATATAAAAGAAAACAAATATAACATTCGTAAATTAAAATGCATTTAAGTCGTTAATGTTGAATATGAATACACAAACTACATTTGTAAGCGAATCAGTAGCATAATATAGTGTAGTGTTGGGATGTATAATTAATTTTTAATAACTTTTTTTTCAAGTAAATTAAGATAAATATAAATGAATTCCAATTAATTTTCCAGGAGTGAAAATTCGCCCGAAACTATTTAGTAACAGATAAGTGGATTTTTCATTGCTATACTAAGCGCTTAAACCCACAGAGTGAAATATGTCCCAAGACGGGAATCGAACCCGGGACACCAGATATCGGTCTGAGGCTCTACAACTGAGCTACAAGGAACGATAGCCCAACTTGGCATCTAACACTCTTATATTATGTCAGAAAGGCTACATTCTCATCACAAGTTGGAAACTGTCATCCAGAGCACACAACCCTGCGGCATATTTTAGACGACATTTTTTTCACAAGTCCAACATAGATAACACATACAAGTGTATTCCAATTAAATTTCAATTAATTTTCCAGTAGTGAAAATTCGCCCGAATTTCACTCTGTCTCTTTAAACGCTTGGTTTAGCAATGAAAATTCCACTTGTATGTTACTCAAAATAAATATAATTTACATTTTAATTTGAAAATTAAATAAATACTTTTTTTCCCTTTTCCGCATTAAGACTGATGCAAACACAAATAAAATAATATGATATTATTGTGCTTAAAAATGCAAAAAACGAAGGCAATATTAGAAATGAATATGCTTTATTTCAAACATTATTTATAAATAAGAACAAACAATTAAAAAATATTTTTTATGCAAGCATAATTTAAAATTTAAAATTTAAATAAAATCCAGTTTTCATTACGCGTTTAAAGATGTCGTGAGTTTTCAAGAACTGCAAATGTTTTTTTTGTTTTTTTTTCCTAGTAAATTTTCATTTTTGTTTCAGGAATTTAAATTTTAAACTACTACAGTAAATGACAAATAATATACGTTTTAATTTTTAAAAAATGAAGACGTTTACAGGGTTTGTAACGCTTTTACCACAACTTTAATTGAATGTTTCTATTTAATATTTAAAAATAGTAGCACGGGTCTTTTGAATTGGAATTGAAAAAATTGTTGCATATGCCAAATCTGTCAAATCTATTGTCACAGGCCAGGGTTTCTACACTTTTAACACAGTTTTTAATAGAATTTTTCGCCTTATTTAAATGATGAAAAGTATTACAAATCGTGCAATTAAACGAAGAGTACATGATTTATTCTATTTAAACACTAAATAGAAAAATTTTACTAAGCAATTGCGGTAAAAGCGTACGAACCACGAATGCGACACCTATTCTTTTTACATAGGTTCCTGTCATTTTTTTCTTAAAACGATGAACGCAGACGAAACAAGCGATGTTCCACTAAATCTTACTATCTTCACAAAAACCTTAATGCCCCCAAATGATTCATTTGCTCGAATTGCCGTACTAAAATCAATCCTAAAATCCTAAAAATATCATTATTGTCAAATTTAATGCGAAATTAAGAGTCCCTTTAAAAAATTGCTGAAGATAAAAATATATGTGATACCATGATATACGTTTGGATTTCCATTTCCAAGATATAGAGACAAAGGCTTTGTTAACGAGATTTTTTCTTTATTAAAGAAGTGGTTTCTAATTTACAGAAAATGAATTTATATCATTGATTTTATATCATTGTTGTCCACATAGTTTTGGATTCTAAGACATTTTATTTTATATCCGCACATTGAAAGATATTTCTAATGCATAAACTTAAGAAACCTCACTACGAAACCAATTTACGAAAGACTTTTAGAAGAGTGGGGAGCTTCTAGTCTTTTAAAACACAGATTTGATACGTACCGTCAGTAACATTTTAAAAACATTTTTGCGACAAAAATCTTACCTGTTTGATAAGATGAAATAATGCTACAAGGCTTCAGGTTGAACGTCCTTCTTTTAAGTTTCCTGTATGTGAATAAAGACAGCCTTTAATAATATGAACTATATGTAACATATGAGAGGAGGCAATCATTTTTTTTAGAGATGCTTAGTTGGGGCGCGTCCCAAAGTAGCTTGAGTGACACCAATACAGATGCTATATATACTCAAGGTACGTAATACAAATAATTCTAATGAAATTTTAAAAAACGAAACTTTGTAAACACTTTGTTGACTGACAATTTAATAAAAATCGCTTATTTATTACGAATTTTTTCCCACTAATTTTTTATAATAATCTTTATCTTATTTAATTGAAAATTTCTACGATTTATCAAACTAGCAATTATTAATATTAAAATATTAAATTTAATATTAACAAAAAAAACACAAAAGTAAGCACGTAATGCAATCACGATTATATTGAACCGGATTCATTTTTTACAAGATCATACGTTAATAGGTTTAAGGGGACTGGATATCACTATCTTTAAGTAGTAATTTGGCTTTATTTAATCGCAGATTTATAAACAAGAAAAGCACTAATTTTAATCTCAAAACTGTCTGAGGAATCAAATAAAACCAAAATCGTAATTGCAGTATTTGTATAAAATCCAATATCTTTTAAAGACCTGCTTGTAGCCGAACATTTAAATTTGACTATCTGTACCTCATATCTCATATATTTCCTTTCATCCTAGTTTCAAACTTTCAATTCGTCATATCTACATTTGCAATCTACGTATTGCAATGTTCCGTAAAATTTGTAAAATGAGATGTATGTACGCATCTCTGAAACCCTACGCATCCCTGAAACAGTCACAATGTAACAAGGGCAACCGTGCAAGTACTGAGATTCTTTCTGAAGTAGCTGGTCGTCAAACCAGCATTTCTTGAGCAGAAAACTTTTAATTGAAATAGCTATTTCGTCGTTTCTGTTTAAATTTCTTTTTATATAACTGTCTTCTAATATTATCCGGTACGAATTATCTATTAAAATAAAGCGTTAATTTAGCCGTAGGAAAATTTTCAAAGCAAAGAAAATATACAAGGTTGCCACAGACGATTATTTTTTATTTTTGTTATCTGCTATTTAAAAAAAAAATGCTGTAGATTTCTTTCGCAAGAGTTGATGAAGTCTACGGCGTGGATTATAATTTAGAAATAGTAGTAGAAGTGGCTTCGTAATCCTTAAAATACATACATTTATTAAGTTGATTGAGAAGTTCTGTCGTATTTTAATACCTTTAATACCGGTAAAGTTTTTATACCTGATAATTTTACAAAACAAGTCAAAGCAAGCGGGTATAATAAAACTATCAGTGATTAACATTTTACCGGTATTAAAGGTACTAAAATTAGGCATTAAAATATGACAGAACTTTTGCATCAACATAATATATCACGTTCTCTAATTTATTTTTAATTTCCAAGACATTTTTTTATTAAATTTGTACATTGAAAGATAGTTAATAATGCATAAACTTGAGAAAACTACCTAGAAATCTAACTTACGAAAAACTTTCAGACGAGGAGAAGCCATTACTGTTTAAAAAACGAGATTTCACAAAAGCATACGGTCGGTAATGTGTTACAAAAGTTTTGTGATAAACATTTTAACTTTTGAGAAACTAAAACAATGTTAAAGGACTTCGAATTGGACTTTCCTCTGCAAACTTTCTCTATCTGAATAAAGATTCAGTTATATACAGTAAAAATTATATGTAAGAGAAGAGGGGGTGGGTAATCAGGATTTTAGAGTAGCTTAGTGGGGCGCGGCCCAAAGAAGGTTGGGAACCACGAATATAGATGTTTCACTTACTTAAAGAACGTTATAAAAATAATTCTGTTGAAATTTTCACAAAGGGGAAGCTTTGATAACACTTTGTTAACCAGCATTTAATAAGAAAAATATTTTTATTAGGATTTTGGTTACTACTAATTTTTAATAATAATCTTAATCTTCAATTGAAAATTTCAGCGATTGCATAACAGGGTTTCTACGAGTGTACCACAATTTTTAATAGAATTTTCCTATTTAATATTTAAATAGAAGAATTTGGGACACCACGTTTAAATACGAGATTTGTAATACTTTTCTGAATTTTAAAAAGACCGATTTGTTTTTTAATTTAAAACCTGAAAAGGGTAGAGTTTATTATTATTTAAAAATATACATTTAGTATTAACAAAAACGTGTAAATGTGTACTTTGTAATGTGTAAATGTGTACTTGAATGTAAAAATGTAAAAACGTGATTTTGAACTGTCAGGAGAATTTTTTCAGGACGAGTATAACAAGAGGAATTTTTGGGGAATATAAACATTTTGGGGAAAAAGAAATTTCAAAGTCTTTCAAAGTTTTACGTTTTTAGGTAAAGTTTATTTTTAGTTAAATAGAAACACTGGATATCGATTCGTGGATTCGAAAATTACATGGATGCAGAAATATTCTCCTTCAGCGGACATTTGTTAATTATTATCAATCGTTGTTTAAGTACATGTCATTGGCAGTTTACATGTGTCTTAAAAACCAATTTACTATTTATATAAGTCTAATATCTATTTATCTTTTCGTAATTCGTGTTATTTTCTTCATAAAAGTAATCGATCACATTAAAAATGCCAGTTCGAAAGTATATATTATATCCTAGCAAAATACGCAGTAGCTTGCGTAGTTGTTACATTTGAATTTGCGTAATCTGCATATTTTATGAGAAAAACAAATATATTTTCTACGCATTATGTCTTTGATGGACACCTACTTATGCTTTATATTTTAAGCACAACATTTGAAAATATGCTAGTTTATATATATATATATATAAACTCGAAATACCCAAAGAGAAAAAAGCGAAAAACATATAATTTTCTTGTATATTTCAGCCATTTACAAAATTTTACAAATCTATATAATTTTGTAACTTTGAACAGTATTCTTACATTCCAAGATCTTACAAATATATCATTATAAATTATAGGATTTACGATAACTGTTACTGTCCCATTTACTTGCCTCAAAAGTCCATCCATTTAAGGTCTAGAAATTTTTTTTATAATTATATACTTTAGTGTTAACAAATGATATTTTTGAAGATACTGAATATGACAAAGAACTTGTTTTCTATCGGTGAATCAATAACAATAGGGAAAAATTAGCGAAAGGGGATAAAGCTCTGTTCTTCAAATATATTATTTTGAAGTGGAAATAATCTTTTCCGCTATTTATTTGATTGATGATATAATCATGAATATTTTTAAGACTACATTTAAATGAACGTAATCTATATAGTTTATGAGAAATAACAAATATCCTTTTTATACATTTTGTCTTCTATTGACACAACTAATGTGATATAATTTAAGAACGGTATTTGAAAATGATGCAAGTTTTCAAAAATTGTATGTAAGATATCGGAATATAGAAAAAAGAAAACAAAAACAAACAGAAAGAGAGAAAAATTTCTTATGACATATACATACTTTATTGCTAATAAAATATATTTTTCGAAGACACCGAATATGACAAATTACTATCTGTAGTGGAATAAATAACAATAGGAAAAAAGTACCGAAGTGACAAATGTTATTTTTTTAGCATATTATTTTGTAACGTAGCTCAAGAAATATTTTCTTTGATTTATTTGAGTGGATGAGATTATCATGAATTACAGAGTTGTATTTGAATATACGTGAAGAAGGTACGTTTTCGAGAAATTAAAAAATACATTCATTAAATGTTTTGTATTGACATCTACAGATGCACTATATTTTCAGAATGGTAACTGGAAATAATACAAATTTTGAATTAAAAAAAAACTATTAGGATACAAATATGAAAAATCAAAGAAAAACAAGAAAAGGGAGAGGAAGATTTCTCTGTTTATTTTCCTCAGACATAAGCAAAGCAACGTTCAAATCGATTAATTTTTTGCATATTTGAGCAAAATATTTTCTTGCCTATATGTTAAAAATAATCATTATAAACTACAAGACTTGAGATTTTTTTATTGCACTATTTTTTATTTGCAAGAGATTTCTGAAAGCAACCGTTGAATCCGCTTCAATTTCATATATTTGAGCAAATATCCATCATTCTTTGCACTGATGAATGTACGCCAAATGCTATCAAAACTTGTTTCGGATAAAATAAAAAAATCTGTGCCGGAAAAAGTTGTTTTAAATGCTTACTTTTCGACTATGTTGGAGAGTGTTATAAAAAGAAACAGAATTGCTACTAATACACTAGAGCAAAACAAATTAAACATATTCATGCAAAAACTTTTGAAAGAAAAAACAAGAACAAAAAATCATGCGCCAAGCATAGGTTATGAATCACTTTCCAACACATCCAGAAAATTGTAACGAAAATTCACCGTTAAAAAAGGTAAAAGAAGATAAATAAGTAAACAGTTTTATAAACATATACCACGTTGAAAAATACAGTTTTCAAAATTACCTTCCATTGTAAAATAGTACTCGAATTATTCTGTGCATCCCTGTACATGATATGTAGATTTGGATATATAATACATAGCATCTAAAATTTAGTTTAGTTAGAAAATTCACAATTAGCAATTTTCGACAATCGAACGAACTGCACTCGAAATCCTTTGTACAGACCTTTATATTATTTTGACACTTTTGTACACACCACATATTAAGCTAAAATTTAATTCAGGTAAAAAACGCATAATGCAATTTAAAACTCCCTTCCAGCATTTACCAACCGTAAACAACAATATGTTTTGTTCTTTGCGTAAATCCTGTATATGATTTATTTATATTCCGCAAAACTTATTAGTCTACTAAATATAGTTCAGCAAGAAAATGCGTAACACAATTAAAAACTGACCTTATGCAATTCACTCCCATCGTCTGTAATACTTACGTATTCCCTTAGGTAGCCCTGTATATGATCAACCGAATTTATACACACCACGTAATATGAGAAAAATTAGTTAACCTTAAAAACGCAAACCAAAATTGAAAACGCATTTATCACACATAGACTGTAATTATAGCACGTATACTGTAATCGATAACGTTTGAGTGTCCCTGTAAATGAACGATAAGCATAATGCACACCATACTTTTAAGTGAGCAATACTTTTAAGTAATGCATATAAATTTCATTATGTTTCAAATAATGAAATATCATTGAATTACACCGCAAACGATTTTTCCAGGTAAAACAATGTGCAACAGAATTCTTTTTTTTAACCCTGTAAATGAACTATAAAATCAATACACAACATACTTTTAAGCGAGCAATTTATAGTGCACCTCAGTAATGCATATAATTTTCAGTATGATTGTAATAGTAAAAGATCACTAAATTATACTGCAAACTATTTTTCCCCCGTAGAACAATGCTTAATATAATTCTTTTGTTTGACCCTGTGAATGAATAATAAATGCTTTGCACCCCATATTCTACAAAAAGCCTGTTATAATGCGCTTCATAATTGCATATCAATTTCACCATGTTTCAAATGCCGTAGCATCAACAAAATTCACTTGAAACGATTATTTCCCATTGACTGTAATGTAACGTAATACTTTTGACTGTCCCTGTAAAAAAACTATACGTTCTTCCCACTTCAGTTCAAATAGTGAAACGATAATAACAAACAAAAATTTCAGGGCAATCCAAGTATATTTACGCGAGTTAGAGCACGGCCAGACGGCAGACAGCAGACAAACCGAAGTCATAAACACTTTTTAACTAGGTTGGAAAGTGTTAAAAACGAATATTTTTTAAATCATTGTGAGATTAAACCCGTTATCTTAATAGTAATCTCTAGTAATTTTTCATCTTTAATACTGTGATTGATTATATTGTAGATAACGATGAATGAACGAAAATATTTCTTAATAACACCTCAGTTATCAATCGATATTTGAGATATGGATTTTATAATCAATGTACATCTGCTTTACACGGATATGGGACGGAAGCTAATGATGATAAATGTAAAGCAGATACATTTTCCTAGATTTTCTATTCTCGTCTTAAAGGAAAAAAAATTAAAAATCGAAAATTTAACAGAATGATAAAAGTTATAAATTAATAGAAAAAATTTCTTCTTCTTTTTTTTTGCTTGTTTTTATGTTTATCGTATTTTCGTCAATTCATACAGTGACTATTTTACAGAGTTCGTAAGAGTGATTACTTTTCCATCTACTTTTTTTCCCCTTTCGAGTACCAATATTAATATAAAGAAAATTTCTTATGTAATTGAAATTACACACAGCGACATTTTGTTTGTATAAATACCAGTACAGTAATTTCTTTACATTCCCCAGGGTTACCTTCGAGGAAAACCTCGCGAATGTAAAATCTACCTCTTTGCTCTAAACAAAAAGTAACGCTCTATATAATTTTAATTAAAGTGCCAGAGCACTTCAAAAAACAAAAGGATACATGTATTAACAGTAAATTATACATAGCATATATGTAGAAGGTGAATGTACACACATATTCATAAATATGAAATTTATTAATTGAGGATAAAATTCAAATTAACTGACCGGAGAAATAATTACAGATACAAAATCATAGGTTTTTGTATAAAATAAATTCGACTCTCTCTATTCGCAAAGAGATGAAAATGTATTAGTGGGTCCGTATGCAAAGCATTATTAACCCTTTGTGGGGCGGTGGGATATATTATATCCCACATAATTTTAATCCGATTCGAACCAGAAACTTTTAATTAAATTTTACTTTTTTAAATTTGACGGAAAAATTTGAAAAACTTGCTTTTCCTTATTTTCAACTAAATTCTTTCGTAAATACCCGTGAGAATTCAACGTTACAGGAACACAATTGCTTGCCCCTGAAAGGGTTAAAATACAATATTTAAAGCAGCTAAATGCGTCAGAAATGCTTTTATATTGTATCAAAGTGCAGTTTTAGCTCCATCTCTACGAGAACCTACAATTTTCAAATTAATAGATTGAAGATGTCGTTAACTTACCACTTCTAATATCCCCATTGCAATGAGTATTCTGCTGTTGTTATTATTTTTCTTTCCCACAACACTCGCTCCTTTTTCAGTTCACAGCTGAAAATTGATTTGTAAATCGATACTAAGAAAACAAAGGGGAAGTAATCTTTAAAAACTATAAATTCTGAAAAAGAAAGAGCTAATAATAAACATCATGAATAATCAAGTCAAATTCTGGCAAATGTTAAGTTTTTCGGCATTTTCATATTCGCGAATAATCAAAACTCGTGAATGTTAAAACCGCGAATGTTTAGGGATTGCTGTATTCAAAATTTCAAAAGTAAGCAACCGTACAAGTTTTGAAATTTTTATTTTTTAACCTTTTCCGACACTCTGGGTTAAATGCTGTCCCACATGATATTAATCCCCCCCAATGCTACAAAGGAGCCCGCATTTAACAAAAAATATTTCATTTTATTATGCACTGGAAGAAAAGCTTTTATTAATTTCAAATACGTTTGTGCGTAAATATGGGTGTTATACAATAAAGTCAACATTTTAGCAACAGAAGTGCTCTGTATCTGAAAGTGTTAATCTCTTTCGTCTATTTATTTTGTATAGAAAACCCTTTTAGCTGAAACAGCAACACTAGTAAACATATATATTCTACTTAATAACAAATCGTTCTTCAAGAAAAATAAGACAGGTTAGACTAAAAACAAATCTCTTCCATCGTATTGTTGATACATTTTTGAACGAATAAATACCGATATTAAAAGGTCAGTATATTGATATTGAAAATAAAATTTACTGTATATTTGTAAGCTACTTGCTCTTAGGAATAAAGTCTTGGCCATATATATATATATATTTTAAATATAAAATACTCTTTGCATCTTATAAGTGAAAGAAAAAAGGTAGATTTGTTCTTTGATACTCTAAATTTCATAATTTCGTTCACTTAATATTAAATAATGTTTCAAAATTTTGTAAAAAAGTAATTTTTTTCACATTTATTTATCGGTAAAAAAAATCATTCACTGTTAATAGTATAGAAAAATTGACATATCTTATAGAAATTAAGTCATTTCCTTAATGGTATCTATAAATTGTCTTTCATATTACATGTTTAGTGCAGCACAAAATAACAACAGATGTGTTTCTTTGGTTGAAAATAAATATCCAGATGTTATTTTACACTTAACTCTTTAGCAGGCGGTGTCCACATAAAAGGACACCTAATTTTAATTCCAAAACTGACAAACGGCACCAAGAATATTTAATTAAATTTTTACTTTTATAAAGTATGGGAAAATAAGCTAGCTATTATTTTCTAATAAATTCTTTGGTAAATTCTGGTTTCAGTCCATAATTTCATCATTTTAAAAACAGACTTACTCCGCGCCGGAAAGGGTTAAATTATTAATCAGTGATGCTTTGCATATTATAACGTTCCCTCTTTCCGAGAATATCAATCCAAAAATATCTGCAAATAATCCTTAATTTAAATAGTAATAAATTTTAGAATTTATTTATAAGTTTTAATTATAAATCAGTGCTATCTACATGTTTTTAACATAAAATATTTTAGAGTCATGAGTTTAGGACATATAAAAATATCCCGATAAAAAGGTTAAGGAAACGCAGATTATCGTTCCTCTGTCTCAAAAGCTAATTTAAATTAAATAACCACCAATAAAAATACTGAGAAAAAATTGTAAGTATCGTAATGTTAAATTAGTAGTGTATGTATCATGGGGAAACAAATCCAAAGATATCAAGACATGTACTATTCACGATGAATGGTCTGTTTCAAAGTTTAAAAAGCATTTATTTAGCGACACGGTCATGTTTCGTTTTTGCTACTGCATCTACTGTGCATAGGGCAGTGTTGACAGACTGCTACTATATTTTCTTATTCAGTTTGTTTGATTGTCACCACTTTTTTAACCCCTTAACTGTGTATCCCGAACTCAGTTCGGGCAAAAAGAGTTTGCTTGTTTTGTTACTAAAAGCTTTTGCACACCAGTAATTTTTAAACGAAACCTTCGCTTTATTGATCGGCAGACCATTTTCGATTACACAAAGCAAATATTTTAGTACTGAAAAAGTGGTGTATTGTGCCTATTTTTAGTTTATGATGTCAAAAAACCTCCAACAGTTAAGGGGTTAAATTAGTATAGTTAGTTTTGTTTTCCCATTATTTAATCTGTGATTAAATAAGCCGTCTATTGCTATTTAAAAAATCTGCTGGCAATAAAACAATCCGAATAAAATTAAAATAGCAGAGCGGCAACATGGAGATAGAGTTGGAACCCCTTCAGGGGCAAAGTACTCTTTTAGCTAAAATATTGAAATGATTAATTGACACCAGGATTCACGAACGTATTTATTTTAAAATAAGTAAAAGCTTTTCCTCATGTACCTTATAAATTCAAAATTTTATTATAAAATTCTGGTGTCATTGTGACATCTTGGGATTAAAATTAAGTGGTATATATAATATACCGGTGCCCTTCAAGGGGTTAAGTGCATGAAACATTCTAAACGATAAATTTCTAAAAGACTTCAAAACGGCACACATTTTGCGATTGCAAAGGCACAAAACTGAGTACAAGAGTACTGTAATTAAACTATACTCGTTTGCATGGTCTCCATATATGTTCAACCTTGACAATCTATTGAAGTGAACATTAAAGAAACGAGTATGACTATTCAGTACAAAACATGCTAAATTATTTCAAATTTAATACAAAACGTACCAAACACTTGTCAACTGCGTTTACTCTAAATACTTGTATCTATACAGGGTGGCTAGTGGTCAGGGAAAAATACAGTAAAAAATGGTAATTACCAGTATATTGTTATAGAAAAATTCAAATTGAATGTTTGATCGAATAATCAACATAAATTTTTCTATAAGAATATTCTGGTGTTTATCACTTTTTTGACTGTATTTTTCCCTGACCACTAGCCACCCTGCTATAGCAATTAGAGGTCTACACGATTTCTTTTCTAGCTATTATTATTTCCAAAATATAATTTTTGTTTTGGATTTTCCTTTCAACTGTTGTTGATGCTAACTTCGTGGAAGTTTCACTTGAAAATGTTGCAGAAATCTACAACGAAAGTTATTGTTTAGAACAATTGGAGCCAAACAGACAATTACCGAGCGCTTACATCAGTTAATTGTACTTGGATTCATTAGCTATGATAGCTTTTATGTTGACGGCTGTTTAAATTCCCTATGCAAATAATTAGTTTTAAGGATGGTCATATTAAATTATTAATGAAATTAAAATGAAATCATATTAAATCACATTAAGTAAATAATAGATTCTTTTAAATTATTTCTGAAACAGTTACATAACCGAAATTACGAAAAAAGACTTTTAAATTTAGGTAATCCCGATACGCCAGTTTTTAGTATTAAAAAATACTATTCAGAATTTCTGGCATAGATTCGGAATTTCTCAAAAAAAAAAAAAAAAAAATCCTAAATTCACGAATATATGCACTGATGATGCGAAATTTTAATGCATATTTGTGAAATAATACAAGTGAAATCTTTGCCATAGTATTTTTAATTAAGTTAAAGTACTTGTAGCATCTCATAAGTGAAAAAAAAAGTAAATTTCATCTTTGTTTTAATATAATTTCTATATTCCGTCCATTTAATACTTTTTATTAGTAAATATTAAATTTATTTTCACATTTCGTTATTGTTTCAATATTACTCACTGTTAAATGGAAGGGGTCACATAAAAGAAAATTGATATTTCTTACATAAATTAAGCTTTTTCCTTAAAGATAGATGTATATTTTCTTTTTACTTACAAGCATCAAATATGTTTCTTTTGTTAGAAATAAAAATCCAAATGTTATTTATATTAAAAAATTTTATCAATGATGTATTCACATACAATATACTAGCAAAACCTGCGGCTTTGCTCTCGCAATTGTTGAAATATGCCAAGTGGTACTTGTGTGCCTATTTTCATTACAGGAAATTTTACAGCCACACATAATTTAAAAATTACTAATTACGCCACATTTTGAGTAAACTTTATTCTTATACAGCATTGGACGAACATGACACTTAAATGAATGAGTAGAGCTACAATTAATGAAAAATAAATGGTAATTTAGAATGTATTTTGAAGGTTTTCCGCTCATTTCAGTTTTTCTTTCTAATATAATAATTTTTAGAAACCGTTCTTAGCGAGAATTTACGTTTTAAATGTAATCACCATGCCAGAAACCAAGCTTCTATAACAATTATATCACAGAAATCGCAATTTTAGAATGTAATTTGTAACTGCACACTTTAAAAATTCTAAATTTTTGAAACTGTTCTGTGGATGAATTTATGTCTCAGAAGGATGGAAAATTTCAAGTTTCTATCCCTAACATTTTCAGATAAATCCTATTTTAGAAGCTTTTTAGAATGTTTCTTGCTCATTTCGCCGTTTTAAATTTCGACTTTTTAGCCAGCACTTACGTCTTCATAATAACCACCATGTTAAATTTTAAGTTTCTAGCTCAGCAGCATCACAAAAATCGTAATTTTGAGAGCAAACTTTTAAATTTCGAATTTTGTAAAAACTGTCTCGTGCGCATAGGCGTAGAGTTTTGAAAATTATTGGAGGGGCTCAGTCAGCGGCGTAGCCGGTGGGGAGGAGGGGGGAGGGAGGGGGAGAGTCCGAACCCCTTGGAATGCGGAACTAATTATTTCATTATGGATACAAAAACAGTAATGATTTCTAACAGAGTTGGGCAAATTTGTAATCCTAATTATCTGCAGTGTAATTACAGTTTAATTGCATGTAATTAATTATAGTTAAAATTACATGCCGTAAAAATTCTTGCAGCACTGTAGCTAGAACCCCCCCCCCCCCCATCCCATTATATGACGAAATTTCTCTGCATTAATGTGTTTAACTATAATTAATTACATAGAGATTAAATTGTAATTACATTACAGATAATTGGGATTAAAAATTTGTCCAACTCTGATTTCTAAGATGAAATTGCAAGGAATCATGGAGAATTTCGTTTTAGGCAGCTTTCTGCCTTAACAGGTAAACTTTTAAGGAATTCATTTCGTTATAATTATGGAATGTTTCCGATTGAGACAAGATTCTTTTGTAGACTGCTTTCGTTTACACAGATTAAATATTTATACAGTGAAGTCTGTGAAAAAGCAAGTGCAAAGCACCGAAAAAATATATTTGACTGGTTACTAGGTATATGATTGTATGGTAATCCTTTCGTCGAATCACGAAAAGTTTCCATTTAAGACGAGGATTTGTTGTAGACAGGCCCCATTTTGGCAGGTTTTAATGTACATATAACAAATATATATAAAAATATTATGTAAATACAGCAAAATCTGTTTAATCTATCGTAATCGGAAAAATAACGTAGTCCCGTTGAAAAAAGTACCGTGCAATTACATCTCGTCACCTGAGAATTAGATGGTTCTATCTGGCAAAAACTCATTTTGCAATTGGAACACTTTGAAAATCAGCATGCTCTGTACGCGCAGCTATTAAAGTTTGAAAAAAAACTTTTGGCAATAATAAATTTTTATGTAGGTATAGACAGCAATTCTACAAAATCAAAGTTCATAAATACTATTTTCGTGGATTTTTTTACATTTAAAAAATTTGATAGAACCATATTATTCTCAAACATCGTGTCTTGCTTAGAATAACAGGGTTCTATCATAAAAGAACCATGTTATTGTTAATTTTTTTAACTTTTTATAATTTAACAAAGTGAAATTTCGTTTATTAATTCGAACAAACATCAGTGGATAGTAAAACATTTATTACTAACTATATTTTAATACAATAACAGCAAATTGCTTCTTCCACTTATTCAAACTAATTAATAGCATCTTCACAAAATTAATAAATTTACGTAAGTTAAATATAATATTTAATTGAACGCAAACTATCTTAAATATTGAATTATGTTAAATATGAACCCGAAAGCTTTCCTTTTTCAGTGTGCTATTTCAATAGATGATGGAGAAAAAGTGTGAGTATATAAATTAAGACAAAAAATTAGTTATTATATCGAAAATAAATGAAGTTTTTTACTGGCTTTTCGTTGTTTTCTCTGCACTTCTGAAAGTAGAAATCATGCATTATTTGTAAGTTAAGCCCTGAATCTAAGTATGTTTTTTTATTGTTTGCTCTGTTGTAATGAGATACAATCTTTGGAAAACTTTCAATATGAGATTTTATTTTATCTTTGACATCATGTGAGATATCCCTACTTGATGTTTTACCCCGTTTATCACCAGTTGGGGTACCCGATTTTTTATCCTTATTTTGATGCACTGTATAAAATGGTTTGTGGCTAATGCACAAAGTTCCCAAGTAGAATTGTTTGTACACTCTAACTTTGTTACTCCCTGTAAACAAATAATAATAAAAGGAGTGCTGTTCACAGGGATTTGTGTTGGTGCTTAATCTCTTTTGCTTACCTAGGCACTCAGCCGTTTTTCCAATGAAGTAATATATAATGATTTAATATTTATATGCTGTAGAACTTTCCTTGGCTGTGAAAACTAATTAAAAAGTTAGTGGTAGTTATATGTAATTCCAGGTTCAAAAGTACGTATTCTTTCTGGAAACTTTATAAGAAAGTCAGACCCATACGTCTTTTGAATGTAATTTAATTAGAAGTAAAATATTCGTGATACAGAAACGTGGGTGGTGCCCCACGCTATATATTTTTTTCAAATAATCTAATTAAAACTTTGCAAAAGTATTTTGTCTCTGAGGCGACCTAACTATAAATGCATTTATGAGTTCTTCTACATTCAATGCATCATCTTTTCTTGATATGTATTTA
This sequence comes from Maratus michaelseni, assembly GCA_963931845.1. NCBI lineage: Eukaryota > Metazoa > Arthropoda > Arachnida > Araneae > Salticidae > Maratus > Maratus michaelseni. Next base: position 276,537,765 of record OZ007595.1, on the reverse strand, counting down.
AAATAGCAACATGGTTTAGTCTTTGCTGAGTCATAGTCGATCTTAAAAAGTCTTTCAGTCGACGAAGCATGCTAAAACTTCGTTCAGCTGTGCAAGTGGTCACAGGAATTGCATAGAAAATCTGGATCAATTTGGTTATTTCCAGAAATGTTGTAGCAATATTCTTATCACTTTGGAAAAAGAGTTTCAGGTCAGAAAGACTTTCAAAAGTTTGTTCTCTTGTCTTGCACACGTCTGACAGCATCATAATGTGCAATATTAATCTCTCGATATCAAAATCAGCCATCAAATTCTCCCCAAGAACTTTTTTTAAATTTTCAGATGTTAAAGCTAATCGAGAATTTAAAGAGCTTAATAATAATTCTTCAATCTTTTTCAATTTAGAAAAAGTATTGCACTTATTATATCGTTCATTTAAAGAATTTTGAATACTGTCTAGTAGTTCAAAAAATTTTATGCGATAGTAGTCTTCAGGTTTTTCATAGATATGGGGATCACTTCCTTCGTCAATACGCTTCGGTTTTCTTCGGATTTTAGGCAATACTGGTTCCTCTAAATCAAATTCTTTACTTTTAGAGACAATTTCGTTCCAAAATGCAGAAAATTCTTCATCTTGACGATAAGTTGTCAAAAGGTCTTTTAAAATATCGATTTGATTTTGAATATTTCTCAGTGAAATGTTGGTCGATTACAATGTTTTTTGTACCTCCTCAACTGGTCCTAATATTTTTATAATGTTGCTTAGTGCAAAGAAAAAATCGAAAGAAATCAAATTTCAAAGAAGGCCGCTACATTTAGTAGCTACGTCATATCTTGATATAGAAACGGAACTTTGATTCTCGAAAAATTCCATCAAGGACTCATAATTATTCAAAACACTCTGGACACTGCTGGCACGCATCAACCATCTTGTGGGACATAGAGGACGTAAATTGCCCATGTCTGGTGATTGCAAATTTTGAAAAGCTGCAAGACGCTTTGGAGACGCTTTTATGAAATTGACCATTTCTTTTACAATGTTGAAGCAATCACGCGTATTTGAAATATTATTCATTGCATCTTGCACCGTTAAATTTAAACAGTGAGCGGAACAGTGAACAAATTCAGCAGATGGTTGGCGCTGTTTTACTCGTTCTTGCACACCAGAAAATTTACCAGCAACGTTGCTTGCGCCATCGTAGCACTGCTCCCCGCAGTTTTCAAATGATAACTGGAATCTTTTAAGTGCGTCATCTAAAATTAAAAACAACGCTTCTGCATTGTTATTGCCATTCTCATAAAATCCTGCAAAATCCTCATTCACTGAAAAATCACTTGCAGATACATGCCGAAAACAAATACTAACTTGTTCTTTTCCGGAGATATCAGCTGTTTCGTCCATAATTATAGAAAAATATTTGTTCTTTTTTATATTATCAGTAACAGTCCTCAATACTGCATGAGACATCATCTCCAAAATTTCGTTTTGGATATCCGGAGATAACCATTTGAATTTTGATTCCCTTTTAATCCAGCTAGCAATAGCACTAGAGTCCTGTGCTCGCGTTTTCAATAGCTGCCAGAAATTTGATTGCAGTGGATCGTGTCCTCGCAAAGCAATACCTTGACGCGCAGCATATTGAATGCTAGTAAAAATAATTTTAAGGGCATCCCTTGCAACGGTCATATCATCCTTTTTTCCTGCATCTAAAGAAGCTGATACATTTACGCCCGAATTAAGAGAATTTATTTTCAGAACTGCTTCTCGGTGACAGTTAGAATTCTCAAGTGCATGGAAGTTTCTCAGCGCATGTTTCCAATTTTTATATTCCAAAGAAATAAAATTTTCTTCTTTTTTACTGGAAAACAACATCTTTTTTTCGAGTATTCTTTGCAAATTGAACAAAAAACGTGTTCCTTGGTCTTTTTATACTCAATCCACGGAAATTTGTCTATCCAGCTCTTTTGAAAAACTCTACCTTTTCTTGTACTGTTTAAAGATTTTTCATCTGTAGGAGGTTCAGCATTTCTGGAGTTTAGAAACCAATTAAATGTTTAATAACTCATACATAAAATTAAATCTAATGTGAATAAAATGTAGCAAAATGAAAAATAAAAGACATATATCAAATTTATAAAAATCTCTATATAAATAAACCAGAAATTACAAATCATGCCCTGCTTGTTGAATATGAAATCCTTTCTAACATCGTGAAATTTCTGCCTTGCTTTTCTTTTTATACTGCTTAACAATAATATAATTAGAAATATATACATATACTGAAATTTGTTTCTCCATTCTCTTAATTTGACACCACACATGACATTTAACCCTTAACGGACGGTATCTTTAAATACATGATTCTATTTTTATATTCCATTCGCACCACTATATTTTAAAAGTAAATTTTTTAGAAAATTTACTGTGTTTAAATTAATTAAATTTAGAAAATAGATGTTAAAGTAAACAGCACATGTATGCATGTAAACTCCTCTTATAGTTGCATACATATATAGCATATATGAACATAAATGATGACTGTATGTAGATGGAGGTTTATTTACATCCAGATAAGCATTAAAATAAAAGGAGTGTTATTGAAATTTATTAAAATAGTTATTATTACTAATCCCTAAATCATAAAACAGCTGATGTCAGGTTCATCCATGTGGAAAGACAGACCACTGGTTGAAATGCACCCGGGGCTCGTGCTCATAGGGTCTGGCGAACGAGATTGAAAAGAACTTAAAAGAGAGGAAGTCCAAAAAATGTTTGACTCGTGCTGAGTGCCAATCTTGTAATCGAGCTTATAAGGGAAACTTCAACAGGGCTTTTGAAGATCGACTTTTTAAAATTTTTAAGGGGAAAAAAGTGCCGGGCTTCAAAAATATTTTTTCCACCCGAGTCGCTTTAAGAAGACGGCCCTGGATATAGTAAATGAAAATCTACCAATCTGAACTTTCATATATTAAAAAAAAATGGTTATAAAGAACCATAGGTGCCAACCTCTCATTAATATTACGTAATATGCAGGTTAATCTGATCCAGGTTTAACACGTTTCGCCCCAGAAATTTTTTTATTTAATGAAATGAAATAAATTCCGCGTAGAAACCTGAAATTGAATAAATAAAGATTCATCCAATAATTTTTCTGGTTTGAAGCGTTGTTAAACTGGGTCAGATTAACCCGCATATTACGGAATATTAATGAGAGGTTGGCACCTATGAAGAACTAAAGTTAGAAAGAATCTCAAAATATGATATATATATAACATTGTTTCTTTTAATGTAAAGAAACAGTACAAATTACTTCGTTCATTGTATATATAATTAGTGGAATCATAAATATAATTCTACACTGCAGATATTCTTGTAAAACCGTGAATTATAAATACATTTGCTAAAATTATATTAGAGAATTTGGTGCAGAAAGAAAGATACTGAAAAAAAGGTTTTAATGTGAATTATGAAGGTTATATGAGATAATAATTGCAAATACTGAAATTATTTATTTTAGTGTTTACACCTCAGCACACACATACAAAACCGTTCAGAAAAAAAAAATATATATATATGAAAAACATTTAGAAATTTACAAAAATGGTTTCCTTATTTAATGTAAATTAACAGCTCAATGCATACAAACTCAACATTGTATATGTTGTTGCCGAACAGAAATTCAGAAACATAACTTGATTACAAATAACTTAGAATCATACTAAAAACTTCCCAGCATAGAATAAACCGAATGCTGTTAAAAGCAAGGACACCTTTCAAAGATAAAAGTGACAAATCACATATCACAAAGTGCATTGTAGCATTTCATATGTATAGTTCTAATTAATTTATAAATTTCAACACATGATGTTTTCTTTGTATAAGAATCTTTTTTATATATTGATGAATAGATTAAATTTTACTGAAAATTTATGATGATGTAGAAATGTTAACGATCACCTGGAAGTCATTTTAGAAGTTGAAAATTCGTCTGGAGCTATCCGCGAACTAAAATTTAAATAAGCCGCTTTTTTTGTGCGGTTTAAAAAAGATCTATCATTTGAAAAACGACACGGCACACTTGGAAAATAGCGCATCCACTCATAAAGCATTAAAGCTAAATATGCCACGATAGGTAAACCTAGAATATTCACTAAGAATCTTTTTATCCGTATGAACAAAACTACTATTGAATAAAATAAATATATAAATAAAAAGGCTGAATATAGAAGAGGAAAAGATTGTACATTTTTATAACAGAATTTAAAGGGATACTTCAGTGAATCCCGCTGACCTCGGAATTCTGTGTTAATCTATGAGGAAATTTAAACCAAAAAATTACATTACTTAAAAAAGTTCGGACACTTTAGATTTTTCCGTTTTTTTTTTCTTTTTCATTGTCGAGAAGCAAAAGAAAAATTGAAGACGCTTTTCTTGAAGAATAGGGCCAAAATAGTCCTTTCTAGGGTGGTGGAATGCATTAAATTTATTGATGTACGTCTTATAATAACATATCAAACATCATTCGATTTTTTTTTTTGTCTAAATGACTTTTTATCTCATAAACTATGCAATATACACCTTTGAGATTTTTAACACACGTTTTTCTCTCATATGTATGTAGTTTAACGCAAGTTTTTGGAATGTGAAGTTTTGTTATTTTTAATTAATTTTTTAATTTAAATTTTTTAAAAGTAGTTTCAAGGCTCGTACTGGTCATTTTTTTGAACACCACTAATTTTTAAGAAAAAAATTCGCAGTAGGTTTCTGCAACAATTGCAAGGAAAACGCATTTCTAGATAAGTTTCTATGAAAATTATAAAGACTTTTAATTTTCAAATTAATAAAAATCATAAAATTATAATTACAGCCAATTTCAAGAAATCTCTGTGTTAAAGAATGTAAAAATATATAAGGTTTTAAATTTTCACCTGATTCCATGAAACAGTTCCTGAGATAAAGGGTCATCAATATGACAAATTTAACATTGACAAGTATCAAAATATGGTTATCATGACAAAAAAATTGACATCCTATGACAATATATTGTAATCTTTTTTAAAGACTGCAAAATTTAAAGATTTTGTAGGCACAAAATTCAAAGTTAATAGCATTTTATCAAATTCTTAAAATTTATGGAAGCAATTTTAAATGCAGTGCATCAACATCAAACGTGTACTTTCTGGTGGGTGAAAATGAGTTTTGATCGTTATTCATGATACGTGACCTGAATGGAGGTACCTGTTTCAATGAAAAGCTTCCATAAAAATAAATAAAACAGTCATATGTTACTCTCTGTAAGATATTTGAACTCTTTAAGGGTACCGTCTCGTCAGGCGAAGACACTTGTGAGGAAATGTTAAACCTATGGGTAAGTTCTTTTCAAATATTTCATTTGCATTTTGATATTTCTAACCTCAATTTATTGGTTATTTCGTTATATTGTATTGTAATTGTCGGTTAATATATTATAGTATGTTTAAATGATTTAGTGGTTTTTATTAACAAAAGTTTATATATATATATAATAAAACTTATATATATATATATATATATATATATATATATATATATATATATATATATGTGTGTGTGTGTATATATATGTATATATATATATATATATGTGTGTATATATATATGTATATATATATGCATGTACATATATATTGCATTGGATAGCTGAGGTTGATCCCTACATTCGATTTCAGTTTTTTTATGATCACACTTTCACTTTCGACACCGGTTTCGAAAGTGTAAGTAACTTCATAAAAAAAATCTGCAGCCAAACTCGAAAAAGTAAAAAAAGGCGAATGTAGAGATCAACCTCAGCTGTCCAATGGAAAAAAAAATATTTAAAAATGTCGAAATGCAAATGAAATATTTGAAAAGAAACTTCTCACAGGTTTAACATTAGCTCGCGAGTGTCTTTGCCGGATGGAACGGTAGCCTTAAGGAACACACACACACACGTAAAATATTCTGTACAACCCTAAAACGTATTTAACCATAACTAGCCACAAAACAATCTGAATAGTGCGAAAGTAGTTAGCGAAAAGAAATATATATATATATATATATATATATATATATATACGTATGCATATACCGGATAATTTAAAATAGATATAATGGAAACTATCTCCTGTACCGATGATACTAGAAATATACTTCTAATCACAAAAGTATACAAATTGTGAACAGATTTTAGATATGGCATTTGTTTTATAGAAAGATTCTTTATATATGTAGGTAGATGATATATAAACAGTCACTTTACTGAACCAATATGACAAATAATCGATGAACAACAGAATACTAACTTTAATTTCAACTAATACACTTTTAGCAGAAACTATATAACAACAATTTAGCTTACAGCAATCCGGCGAGGCCTAATAATACCTTTCTCCGGCCATCTTCCCTTTATATCTCGCTTCATAATAAAAATTCGAACACTGGCTCTTAGTCAAATCTCGCGATTCAAACTATTTACAACTCGCGCATCAAAGTCATGGATAATAATAGAGTGTCAGTTCAGTGTCAGTTCATTGGATGATCATTTACGTGAAGTGTTTCAACTGAAATCCTACAAATCGGTCATCCTGACGTGATGGCGTCTCGAAAATCAGCATCTTGATTTGTTATGTTTTTTCCATGCCTCACAGTTATTTTTTTGAGATTTTTCTTTCTTTCTGAGTATTGCTCTCTGTCTTTAGGATCAGCATATCCAATATCTCTGTGATTCCTTTCCGGATATTGCTCTCTATATTTAGAAACTACATAACTATTGCTTCTAGAATGATAAGAATTTGAATAAGTATCTCGTCCATTATAAGCTCCTTTAAATCCATGATGAGAATTATTCTTATGTGAAGGTTGTGAATATCTTTGTTCATTATAACTAGCCTTGCACTATCGTCGGCCACCATAATTATAATTATTTCGACCATGATAGTAGCCTCTATTCATGTATCTAGGGGGAAATTTTGGATTATATCTTGCTTTTAAATTAGGTGAAGCATTTTCTGTTATGTCTTGAGGTATCAAAGAATTTTCAGTCTCAAAGTTTTCAGGAACCTCGGATTTATTTTGGTAAGAATTCTCGGAACTCTGTTTCCCATATCCATATTTATTGTTATTTCCATGGTTAAATGACTGTTTAAAATATCTCTGACCATATCTATTATTGCTTCTGTTATCAAATGGCCTATTAAAATTTATGTTCTTTCCCTTATGATCAAAATTCCTATTGCGATCTTTCACATAGTCTTTTCTACCATGTGCAGGACTACTACTTTCATAATTTTCTTCTGGAGATGCATTCCATTCATCGGATAATCCTGTATCTTTTGTCCTATTCGGCTTATATGGTTTTATTAATTTCCTTATTTTCTTTCTGTTCACTAAATTCGTAAATTGAGTCAAATTCACCCCGTCATTTACGCAGTCGATTTTAACCATATCTTCATAACCTCGATTATCGTTGTTTATACTTGCTTCATTAATTTTTGTCGGTACTTCGTTAATTTTAATGTATCCTACTCGAACTTTGTTGCCGCTTGCTATCTAACACCATCTTCCGTTACTTTTAACGGTATGCCTTCTAATGCTTTTCTACCTATTATTAAATCGCAGTCCGTCTCTTGTACCACGTAAAATTTATCCTGGATTTCTGTATCGTCCTCATAGACTTTATGCCAGAAAAAACCTGTTGGCTTAATTTTTCCTCCACCTATGCCTGATATGTATAGATTGTCGCTAGTTAGTTTTGGCGCATTTATTGCAGTATGATATCTTGAACTGGCGATTGAAATATCGCTTGCTGTATCGATTATTACATTTGCTTTTACTCCGCTAATATCTAAGATTCTTCCTTTTTTACCATTTAACATGCCCATATTAACTATTTTTCTTTGCGTGTTTTGGGTCTCATTTTGGTATTTTGTTTCTCGCCAATTTTGATTACGTTGCGGGTAAAAATTTGAATATTCTTGTTCTGTATTATTCGCCATGGCACATTTCGCACTCACGTGACCAGGGTTGCCACACGCAAAACAGATTATATGCGACTATTTGCTTCCATAATTCATACTGTGTCTATTGTCAATTTGGCGTCTTTTCAAATTGGCGTAATCAGCCACTCGCGATCTTCCGTCATCAAAATCGCTACTTGTATCCTTAACTGATTGTTTATTGTAAACCCTTTGTGCTGTTTCGTAATTATCTAATTTATTAACTAAGTCATCAATTTTCTTTATTACTAATAATTCCTCTATGAAATGTGTTTTTGTTTCCGTAGGTAAATTATGTCTGATTTGATTAACAATAATTAATTCAGATAAATCTTCAAAGTTATTTACTTGAAAATACACCTTTATCTCATAAGCGAAATCTCGCCAATTGGCTGTTGGCTCCTTTTTAGATGAGAGAAATTTCAGCCTAAACTCCTCTGATGATAGCTTGTAGCGTTTTAGTAGAATATTTTTTATATAATCGTAATCGTGAATTTCAGGCTCGTTTTCCCTTGTTATTATATTGATCACATCTAACGGCATTAGATTAATTAAATAATTCACCCATTCTTTTTTATCAATGCCCGTTTGCGCCATTTGCCTTTCGTACATAGATAAATATAAACTAATATCATTCGAGCTATCATATTTAGTTAATAATCTAAGCAATTCGAATTGCTTACCTGGATTTGTCCTTGGGTTATCCTCAATGTGTTCTCTTGAATTTTCTTGTATCTGCATTTTCTTGATTTCAAAATCTCTTTCGCTTTCGCGGTCTTTTTGCTCCATTTCTACTTTCCATTTTCTCTTTTTCCATTTCCATTTCCATTTTCAGTTTATTTTCTTCAATCTCTGCTTGTAATTTCTTCTCTTCTCTTTCTCTTTCTGCTTGTAATTTCTTCTCTTCCAGTTCTGCTTCTAATTTCTTCTCTTTCTCTTTCTCTTCTCTTTCTTCTTTCTCTTTTCTACTTGCTATCACTACTTCCAATCGATCTCTTAAAAAATCTTCTTCTTAACTCTTCCAACTCTTGATCAGCTTTATTAGGACAGGAATTGTCGGTTTTTCTGGTGCTTCAATTCCGCATTCCTCGCAGAGGTTTATTAGATCAATTATCTTGGCTTTATTTAGAGTTCCCATCTTTCAAAAATTGTACTTGAAGTGATACGATTACGGTTTCACCTTGCTAATTCGTAACCTAACTTTTGATACTGGCGTTTTACAATACTTTACGTTTGGTTTCCATTTCACTACTAGTGGCTTTTCCTTTTTATAATCCCGGCATCCGAGCCCCCAAAAATGTAGGTAGATGATATATAAACAGTCACTTTACTGAACCAATATGACAAATAATCGATGAACAACAGAATACTAACTTTAATTTCAACTAATACACTTTTAGCAGAAACTATATAACAACAATTTAGCTTACAGCAATCCGGCGAGGCCTAATAATACCTTTCTCCGGCCATCTTCCCTTTATATCTCGCTTCATAATAAAAATTCGAACACTGGCTCTTAGTCAAATCTCGTGATTCAAACTATTTACAACTCGCGCATCAAAGTCATGGATAATAATAGAGTGTCAGTTCAGTGACAGTTCATTGGATGATCATTTACGTGAAGTGTTTCAACTGAAATCCTACATATATATAAATATATAGCACGGCCTCCTTATCTTTTAACTTAGAATTGACGAAAAAAATTTCCAGAGTCAAGAAAGGACATTAAAATAATTCCTCATCTTTGACAAAAATTTATCTAATTAGGATATTTCGAATTTTATGAAATTTCAAACCTTTTAGATAACGAAACCCCGTCTTGCCATTTTTAGTGCAGGAAATCTCTGAAATAACATAACTGGGTAATATTTAACCGTAAAAGATTTGATTTTTTTTTAAATGTCCTTCGCTATATTTTTTAATGTCCTTAGGCGTAATCGCTATTATGTCTATTTTCAATCATCCGGTAAAATGAAATTTAAGATTTAAATAATAATAATACAAATAAGCTTAACGACAGTTTTTCATACATATAAAATAAATAAATAAACAATAACAAGAAACAAAGGAAAATTTATAGTTGAAAAATAATAGTTTTAAAACTAAAGCAAATTTTGTACATTCCTAATAAAAGTAAGAATATGTCATTTTTAGTTGCAGAAATATAGCTGTTATTTTAATAATATTTCATAAAGTTATGACTAAATTAAATATTGATATTTTTTTGAAAGAAAAATTACCAAGGGCAGTTTTAATGGGGTAACTTGAAAGAGATAAATAAATTTTTTCATGTATCTTTTCACATGTTTTATATATTTCTCTATATACATTTGGAAAAATATCTGCAATTTCAAAGATCTAAGAGGAGTAAAAAAAAAAAAAAATATTTCTTTAAATTCTTTCTTTATATTCACTCGGACACCTGTGACTAAAACAGCAGCAATATCGATGGTTTCAAAGGTTTTTGCCGCTTAAATGCATAATAGATGAAACTTTTCAAAGAATTGCATAGTTTTAAAAGATTACTTTTTAATATAAATTCACTTCTTAAAATTCAAATACAATCACCATCAACTAAAATAACATTAGGCCCATTGAAAAACATTCATAATATTCACCATTACATTTTCTATATAATTAAATAAGAAGTTTGTTTTTTGACTCAGTTCATTGCACGAATGAATTAATAATTGAAGAAGTTAATGAGGGTTACATTGTTTTATTTATTTAAATTGAAGTCAATCGAATAAATTGATGTAATTTATTATGTAGCAAGTTTAATCGAAATACGACGATTAGATTGCAGATAATATTCGTATAGTGCTAATTACTAACTAAGTTACTAAGTCATATGAGTACCATTTCCATTATCAGAAAATTTTAATGCTACAACCAGTGATGAATACTGGAGGTGGTCAGCAAAAGAACTCCCCATCCTAGTCCATGCCCCTACCAAAAGTTTTTCATTTATTTATTTATACAAAAGTCTAAGAATAAATGACGCTCCCCTCCCCTTTCGGTGGCGCCTGGGAGCAGCAGAAATTCTTATCGGAAAAAAATTTATCAAATCTACACTCGTGATTACCCTTCCAGGCTGCTTGTCAGAACCGCCTTTAGAGGTCTGCACAAGTCCTATCCTTAGAAAAGAAATATACTGTATGATTAATATTTGTTCCAAGGTCCTACGAGTAATAAAAACTAAAAGTTGAGCCCGATCTGATTAGTTTTGTTAATTAATCACTTGCCCTTGTAGAAAAACAACGAAATTAAACGCAACTCAATTTCTACAAATTAAATGAAAATAAAATAAAAAGCCGATACTTTTTTAACAATACGATTCTACAACTGACATTCTAGTAAAAAAAAATCCTGTGTGAATTCAACATTACAGAAACACAATCACTTACCCCTGAAAGGGTTAAAGAAATATTGCATCTGTTTTTATACAATAATTTGAAATTCAGTATTTTTAAGATTCTTATGTCTGCAAGCAATCGTAATATGAAATAATAATATTGATGAATATTTAAACAGCTGCATATGCATACACCAGATTAATTTAGAAGTAATAGTAATTAAAAGAGGAATAAAAGATTGATTAAAGAAAACCATACTTTTAAAGCTGAAAATATAATGAAGAAAAAGTATTTTTCTGTAATTTATAGAAACAAAATATATTTTAATACAGCCATCAGTATATAACCTTCCAAAAAAATTTCCAAAGATTCCAATTTGCAAAAGAAACGTCGTATAATAAAAATATTTCATGAAAAAGTTGGCCCGTATCTTCTCCATGAATGTACAGCTAGATACATTTATATGAACAGCGAAACGATAATAGTAATTGCGGTTAGTGAAAGAAAACCGGCCTGAGTTTGAGTTTCGGGCCCGGCCCAGGTCTGTGCAGACTTTTAATCAGACAACTTAAGACAACACAAAAATAAATTCTTTAAAATAATAAGCAGGAACAATTGAATACTTACTGTTTATTGGAACTACTAGATCCTTGAGAATCATCCTTTACTGCAAGAGACGGCTTGGTACCTTTAGAAAATGTTAATAGATATTTGTCCATCTATTTATATAAAAATTTTATTTTTATGCCTGCCTCAGGAAAAAGAAATTTTCCCGTCTATATTCTTTGCCTTAAAGACACTACTGATTGTTTTGGTTTGGTCATCCGCTGCAGCAAAACTTTAAAACCCCTCTGTACGCCCCCCCACCTCTCGAATTCTTCGAAATGCCTGTATGACCTTTTTATCCAAGGCCGGATGGCCCCTTCATTGTATGTTTGGGAAAAGGCTAACCATCTTATCTAAGGTTGTGTAATTTGATAGTATCGGACACGTCGTCTACGTTAAAAGTGTTAATTTATTGCCCCCTGTGCAGGACGTCAGAATCAGAAAAGGTGATTCTTCCTGGAACCTATGTTTTCCGTGTAAAGAAGAAAAAAAGAAAGAAAAAACCCGTGGAGAGTGCTTCGTTTTACCCATACATTATGGTGAAAGTTTTCTTAGGCTGTTTTAGTCGTTTATAAAGAATAAAAATAAACAACGAATTTAGAGAAAGAAAATTTTTTCTGGAAAACAATATTCGCTGAAAAATTCGATAAATCATTATAAATTCCAAAATTTGAGATTTTTTTCTATATCGGATGGCGACAAAAAATAAAAGCCCATCTGAAAAAATTATTGAGGGGGGGGGGGGGCGAGCCCCATGGGCCCATACAACTCTACGCCTACGCTCGTGCGAGCATTTACGGCTAAAACATAACAGACATGTCAAGTTTTAAGTTTTTATCCCTAACAAATCTGAATAAACCGCAATTAAGAACTTTTTCATCTTTTTTCATACCTTTAAACAAACTTATTTCAACTGTTTATACTCTTCACCTGTATCTTAAAAGTAACAACTATACAAAATTTCATGTTTCTAATCCGAATAAATCCAACTAAATCGTAGTTTTAGAACTTTTTCCATTCATTTCATCCTTAAAAATTCGAATTTTTCAGAAACCGTTCTTAGCGAGCATTTACATTTTAAATAAAACCATCATGTTAATTTCCCAGCTTCAGTACTAACTGTATGGCATACGTTGGAATTATAGAACATTTTTTGCTCCTGCACTTTATGCTCCTTTTTAAATTTCGAATTTATATATATATATATATATATATATATATATATATATATATATATATATGTATATATCTGATCTATGTCATACGATAACGCTCGTATTTATAAATCGATTTTGATGAAACTAATTATGTGTATTAAGGTCACCAATGTCTCGACCGAGTTCGTTGGCCAGCTTGGTCCGCCATTTTGTTTCTAGATGGCGGCCACTTAAAAATTTAAAACTAAAATAAATATACAAAAAAAATAAAAATTCAAATTTATTTTTAATTACGCGTTAGGCCTTGATACAAGGATTCCAGAGCATTTTTTGGTTTACCTCTATCTTAAAAAATGGCTGAGATAGAGCAGTTTGAAATTCTAGGGTGGCTGACATTTTGAAACAAAACAGCACATTAACGCGATTACTTGCAAATTATTTTCTTTCATTGTTGTAATAAATTTCCCAATCATACGCATAAAACTATATATTCATATCCGTTAGCGCCAAAATTGGCGAAATTGGCGACAAACTTGGCGACAAAATTAGCAAAATTTGTGACATTTGGCGAAATATCGCCAAATTTGGCTACCAAAATAAGTTTTTATAAATGAAGCCAATTTGGCTATTGCTCAATAATTTGGCGAATTTCTTATTCAAATTCAGTATTAACGAATCTTTTGTAAACGTTTCTTTGCATTTTAACTTGCTGTTTTCGTGTAACATTAGCTAAAATTTTAAAACTAAGATATAGGAAAGCTACCTTTTCCTCCCGGTACAGGCCGGAAGGACTTTTTTGCATTGAAAGCTACCTAAAAGGAATTTTAACTGTAAATAAGTATTATCTATACATTTTTAACACTACAATTACCGGAAAATTGACTCAAGTTTTTTTAAAACTATTTCACACCAGAAATTTTATTTAAAACTACCTAACTTATACATTTAATGTATGTCTGTGTTCGTATCGGAATATATTCATTTGGTAACCATCAAAATGATGGATCGTGGTAGTTTTAATGTTAAATTTTAATATTTTCCTCTATATGCGTACGTCCTGAACATATAAGAGAAAATAAATCTGGAGCTGAAGAAGTTAAGGTATATCTAAATGATTTTTACTGTGGGTTGGTACAGAAAACTAAAAAATATTTATTGTATAGGAAACTAAGGTAAAAAAAAATATTTATTTAGTTAATATTACAGGGCGCCTCACTTCAATCCGAAGTCGCGTTTTCATTTATAACTTTAAACAGTAGTGAAGATATTTTAACAAAATTTGCAACAGACTCATCTTTGTTTGAATTATAAGCATATTGCAAGGTTTCGTTAAAGTGTCTTTACTACTATTAAAGTTATGAACAAAAAGGCGACTTCGGAATGAAGTGAGACTCTTGTTTATTTGACTGTATAAATACATGTCTGACCCTGGTTAATTATACCAAAACTGTTTGTTACAGTGTCTTGCACCAATTCTTAATGTTTGTACCATGAATTCGGTATCACCCTGTATAATACCCTAGAGCCCTCAAAGGGGTTGCCTCTAATGATATTTACCCATACTAATATATATTAATATTCCTATTTATAGCAGTCAGAGGTCGCCATGGATACTTTCCTGCCCAGTGGCGGATTGTGACTGTCTTTTTGGGGGGGCACTAAATACATGTCTGAAACACATATTATTTTCATACTATTATTTTTTACAAGAAATCTTTTCCTTGTTTAATGACAGAACTTTCGGACAGTAAAAAAAATAAAGTATTCCTTTTTAATAATAGTGGGAACAAAAGAATAAACTTAACAGCAATGCATTTAGTGCCCAATTAAAGCCAGTTACAAGCCGCAACTGTTTCTGGCTATTATTATTTTCAAACAATAATCGTCGTTTGATATTTTTCTTACAACTGTTGTTGATGTTAACTTCGTGGAAAATTTCTCTTTCAAATGTAGAAATCTACAACAGATATTATTTTTTAGGAATATTAACGGTTAAACAGCGTTGCCGAACGATTACAGCCGTTTATTGTACCTATACGCATTAGCTCTGATACTTTTGTAATGTTAACTTTCTACAGCTATGCAATCAGTAATTTTAAAGGTATTCATATTAAATTTTGAATTAAATTAAAATTAAATCATATTAAATCACATTAAATTAAAGAATAGATTCATAGATCATATTAAATTAGATCTTAAAATTAGAAGACAGACAAACAGGAATGTTTTAATCGTTTAACCCCATGGGGACGAGCGACACGTATACGTGACGCATAAGACGCTCATAATCCTCGATTATTCCCACCAGTTACTTTTTATTGTAAGATTTGCCTAATTTAATGACAGCATTTCTGCGATTCAATTAGGCGCAAATTTCTGTTTTGTAAAACCGGTGGTAAAAGATTAAAAATTCTGTAAAGGACGCTCGTCGTGAAGGTGTTAATGTAGTGGATCAACACGTAGGGCGTGCACATGTATGCACTGTACTTACATGATGCAAATAAAAGGAAACTGATCCCTTAATTTCCGAAGAATTAACATTAATGTTAATTATCGTTTGGAAAACATAGTAAAAGTTTCAACCAATGCAAGAGGCTTAAGTGGAATATCGATAAATATTTAAAAGTAGTAGTGTCATTACTTAAATACTACGATAATTCAAATTAAGCTCTGTTTATTGCTTTAGCGTTCAGAAAATGCAAATCTTACGTTATTCAGTTGAAACAGATATTTGTCGCTGAATACAAATACACACCGTTCATCACGAATAACAAAGGGACTTAACATTAAGGCTAACATTCGTATGCTAGTAAAACATTTAAAGTCAATTGAAATTAATGATTTTTAAATTCTCATTCTAAAGAAGTAATGGTCAATTTATTTTGAATTTGAAATATAATGATTACAACTACTCAAAGCAACGCGATAAAAAAAGCAATTATGCATTAAATTTAAATGTTGAACCGTTACAGAAATGGTAAAGGAATTAAAGTGCAATGTGTCTTGATAATTACAAATAAGCTTATCTATTGTAATTTTCTGTGTTAACAAGATCTAAATTCCGCATCATTCGTTTCCTTATTTGAAAACTTGAGGAATTTTATTTGTTTAGAATGTATACTTTATGTACTTATTATTTCCATAAGTCTTACAATTGATGAATCGAAAACATTTATATAATAGCATTAAAAATCAACATCGATAGTTGAGTTTGTATTGAAACTAAAATGCTAAAATTATTTTATTAAATGAGAGGGTTACTTATCGCTTTCAGTCGCTAAAAAAAGTCATTCATTTATGATAAAAGGACTCTGATAATGAATTGAGACATTGGTGTATCTTTCTTAAATGGGGAACCAGGATCTATTTCTGATTAATTTCTGCGTACTTTTCATTTCAAATATATAAAGTAAATGCATTAAACTTTACAATTTACTATATAATTTTAGTTGAATTCGGATTGTGGAAGATTATAAATTAATTCGTTGAAAAAGGGGTATTATTATGCCTATTGTATGCATTAAAAGTTATTGCATGTAAGAATGTATGTAGGTATAAGATGTATTTTGTCATGTACGATGCATTCAAGATTAATGCAAGTGTGGAAGATGTAAATGTGTAAGAATACAAACAAAAAAATAATCTTTGTAAGTGTGGAGAAAATGTTTTAAGCATAGCTACCAACTTTTATTTTTTTGGCATACCACTATTTTTAAACAGGATAATGTGCTTTATTTCATTCTAGATTTTCAAAAATTAAATAAGTCAAATTTTCCTATTAAAAAATAGTGGCAACCAAAAGTTTAAAATATGGCTGTTATTTATTAAATATGAAGTATTCAACATGAAGTTAATTAAAAAAAAATAAAGTATTTATCAACAATAACCACTGAGACAGCTAAATAAAATCTAGCAATGCCCAAATAAAGCAGCGTTCTCTAATTATATTATCACTCTATCGAATCCTTACCCTAATTATTTAAAATCTAATAACAACATTAGGAAGAAAGTATTTATGCAGATGATATCTTTTAAGCTAATTTCTAAGCTAATAAACGGTCTTATCCTGTTAGCCATATTTTTTATCTTCAACGAATCAAATGATAAAGTAATAGTGTATCTGTGAAATCCTTTTATTTATTTTTGAAACCTTAGTAAATAATTACCATCAAAATGTACATCATTGGGGACTAATGCCAGAATTTCCCTTTTTTATATTTCCGGAATGGACAGTCAGTTTCGTAAATGTTTTCCGATTTCTAGAAAAACCCAAAGGATACGGAAGTACCAGGTAATAAATCGCGGTTAGATGAACTTTTGATGACATCAGCAGTTCTTTTCATATCACGGTAAAATGGATAACAGATTTTCACTTAAATGGGATTTTTTAGATATATACTTTTACAATGTTCAAATATGGAATAAAGCAATAGCTTTATTTGAAAATGAAACGGATTCATTTTCTTGAGAAAAAAATAAAATTTACATAATAATAATAATAATAATAATAATAATAATAATAATAATAATAATAATAATAATAATAATAATAATAATAATTTATTAACAATAATATTAACCTCGTGGTCCCAATGTCCCCCAAGTTTGAAAACGATACCTCTTGTGGTGCCAATCCAGGTGTAGGTATCTCATCTGTAATTGGTTCAAAATTAAGAGACCAGCTCTAGAAGTCCAACCTCTTTTGAGGGTCTAGCACCCCTTCTTTTAGAGAAATGCCATGGTACTTTCTCTGACACGACGACAACAACAACGATAATATAAATAGTAATAGTAATGTCAATAATAAAATTAACAGTAATTTTGAATAAGTGATGAAGTGTAGTTCTAGCTAATGTGGAAAATATTTTAGCATGTCAAATTTAATGGTATTGCACTTTGCTTCATCTACATGGCTGTGTCCAACAAGGATTCACATGCTTTTACAAAACTTTTTAAAATATTTTTTCTATTTAATATTTAAATAGCAGAAATGTAGACTTCTGGTTTAATTTCAGGATATATAATACTTTTCTGCATTTAAAAAAGGCGAAACATTCTATTAAAAAATTGTGGTAAAAGCGTACGAATCCTGCCAACCGTGGTCGTCCTGGAACCATTATTTCAGAGCAATATTATTCTCCTTATTTAACACTAGAATACGAAATTCTTGTAAATTTTGCGATGACATATAACAGTTAGCAACTATTTTATACAACTTCAAATACCGATTCTACCTTCTTCCTTGCTTCGGGCTTACAAATATATTTTGATAAAAATTCACTACAACATTTTAAATTTTAGAGGGGTAAAATAAAATCACATTTTAAAAGTTATATAGAAATTGATCAATCGTAAAAAAATTAAGTTAAAATTTGTCTTCGAAAAATTTACGAAGGGTTCGTCATTACGCACGAAGTAATGACGTCATTCCCAAAATAGTTTCGTGATATAGGATTGATCGCAGAGTGGAACCACTGTTTCCCAATAATAATCTTCTTCATAATTAATCGCACATAAATAAGGAAAGAAATACTGCTCGGAAATTTTGGCACGTGGACTGAAGTTGTATAACACTACTGTAAGTACACACGCCTGTAAATCAATGATATGTACTTCAACTGAATAATTTAAAAACATTTAATTTTTTTAATTAAAACTGAAATATAATAAACTGTTTCTCCTTTGTGATATCTGTTATTATACAATTTTTGTATAGTATTATTTAATTTGTTTGTTTGTATTTAATTTAACACGCATCCGCCATGCGCAAACATCTCAGTGTTGCAAGTTTGGCCACTTTTTAAATTAAAAAAAAAATTCATACCAGAAATTTCAAATAATAATTTTTGCTTTATCTTATGACACATATTTCATGATAACCTAAATTAAAAATTCTTCTTTTAGAATTTCCGATATGAACTCGGAATATCTCAATGAAAACGGAGGCGCCAAACTGGCAACTTTGTCTCATAAGCTAAAAAAATTGTATTGTCTATAGATTAAAATAACGCAAACAACGTCGTAATAATTAGATAAAAATATATAACTCTTTTTATCTTTCACGGGCTGCAGTTATTGGCAAATTACATTATTATTAGCAAATTACAACAGAAGCTTTCACTAAAACTATTTAGCTTTCGAGATATCCGATTTGAGAATTTTCGTTTCTATTTTGTAAAAGAAAAAGAAAAAAGAAAAATAAATAAATGTGCTAATCAATCAAAAACAAAGAACTTACAACTTACGTAGAAAAGGTAAACTGCAGATTTGAAATGGGAAACACATGATATATCACCTGTGAATATAGGATTATTAAAAAAGGTATTCAATTTCACACGACAGTAAACTCTGAAAAATTTCTTGTCAGAAATGCCATCAATTTCATCCTATTATTAATTCCTAGAAATCCTGTTAAATTGACACAGATTTTCTCTGTACTATGAAGCGTAATTTACCCGTTTTACAAACAAGTTTGTCCTATTAAAACCCTTTCCGGCACAGTGGTCCCACTCCGGGCATACCTAATTTTAATTCCAAACTTGCATTCCATACCAAGAATATTTAATAAAATTTTGTTTCTACAATGAAAGCTTAATATAAGGAGTTCTTATTTTCTAAAAAAAAGTCGTTTGTAAATTCCGGTGTCAGTCAGTAATTTCCCATTTTAGGAACAGACTTTGTGTGTACCGGAAAAGTTTAAATCGTAACTGAGTTTTACGTCTATTTCTTACACAGAAAGTAATTGCCACACAGTTACATGTACAAACCGAATTTATTTCCTTTCACATTAGAAATTCTACAGAAATTGAGTAACCAAATATTTTATATAAGGTCAGCTTTCTTTATCTTACAATATTTCTGAAATTTTTGGGTTTGTTTGTTATAGATTCTCTGAAGTCCATAACTTTAAAAGTTTCCGGCAGGTTTTAAGGTGCCTGACTACGTACGGAGCAATATTTTTCAAAAAAGCTATTTAATTTTTTTTTTTAAATTATTTTTATTAAGGTTATGACTAGAAACTGTGAAAAAAAGCAAAAAATATTTCATTCTTTGATAAAATTTTGGTAAATGGGGGATTTTGTAGTAAAATTTAGCGAAATATGGCCCAATATGCAAAACACTCTATAGAAAAATATATTGTATGTACCGTAATTTCCGGCGTATAATCCGCAGCTCAAAGAGTCGTTTTTCGACCCAGAAATTTTATTCAATAATTGTAGTTAAATACTTACAGCGATCTTTTAAGTTACATTTTATAAAATAATATTTCTGGGTCGAAAAACGACTCTTTGAGCTGCGGATTATACGCCGGAAATTACGGTATCTTACTTTCCTTTTTAAACTTCATACTTATGACATTGGTGAAGGCAATGAACTAAAATCTAAGAGATATTTTACATTTTCCAAAACTTATAGCATATCGCACCTTTTTACATGCTGATTTTCATAAAAATCATCGATGTCTTTCCACGAAAACATTCATAAAACATAAAATATTTATTCTAAAAATAAATCTTTAGTTCATTGCCTTCACAATAGTGTAAACAACATGGAATTTAAATTTCATAGTGATATTCTTATAACTTTTTGAGAAATCATGTTTTGCGTATGGAATTTTCGCCAAAAATTACATTTTCCAAAAAATGCATTTAAAGTTTAGATTTATGTTATACTACAAGAATTTAGACAGTAATATGCATCTAAACTTCACTATTTTTATGAGCTATACACATATTTTTAAGTACTGAGCCTTTGTTTATTTCTAGAAGGCTATAGTTTTGCTTCCCCCTTCCCAGTTAGTACTTTTAAATAGTACTTCCGGTCCTTTAAAAAGTACTTCCCGTTTGAGTGACAGTTGTTGAGAAGTTTAAAAACCGCTACAACTCCGGTTCTATTTATCGTACAATAAAAATAAAAACAGTTTTGGAAAGATAAAAGGTTAGGCTTTAATAAAATATAATAAAATCGTTTTGACAATTTCGTTCTTAAACCACTTTTTAAACGTAGTCAGATACCTTAAAATTGTTGAGTAACAGGTTAAATCTGTATGTTATAAGAAATGGAGATATTCTGTTAAAAGTGCTCTAGAAAATCTTTTAAAAAAACAGGTTCTATTTTGCAATGTACCTTTAAGACAATGACGTATAGGTAACTTGAATTTGGGTGTTCAAAAATTATCAAACGCTAGAGAACTCTTAAATGTTGTATATTCTAAAGCAGCTTCAATTGGACGCAAAATGGCTTCAATGTAGCTCAAGGTTGTTTGCATTCGTGAGTTCAGTAAAATTGTGATTTTTTTTGCAAGGATTCTTAAAATAAGCAATTTATGTGCCATCTCTATCAACAACTTTATATGACATACAAAACCTGTATCACATCTATCACATCTATGGTGAACTGAGATGCAAAACATTTAAGATCAGAGTTGGAATAAAATTCAGCTACCACCTACATATTAACTGTGTAGTTGTGAGAAATCATACGGTTCCCACTTTTAATAACCACTATTTTAGAATATCTTATATATTAAAATGCCAAGTTAAAATTCTCAGCGCAAATTCAATGTTTTTGCGCATGCGTGAAATTAAATCTGATACCTGTTCAGTTTCAAGGCACACGTGTACGTGGTCAGCGGTAGCTGAGTGGTATAAGGTGTTAGTTTAAGCTCTGGCTCTCTGCAAAGAAGGTGGGTTCAAATCCCGCTTCCGACAGAATGACTTCTGCAATACTTTTTTTCAGTTAATGTCACATTTGTAGGAAAAGAAGTTACGCATATAATTCGTATTTTTTTATTAAAACTTTTCTGAATTAAGTAAAGTTTAACACCCAATAATATTTTACAAATTAAATTTGTATTAAAAATATAATATAAATAAAAAATATTTATATTAAAAATATTTAAATTTAAAAAAAATCCATTCCTTTTTTAATGAATCTTTATTTAAAAATATAAATTCATTCCAAATTAGGTTAAATATACAAAATAATACAAATGTCTGGTTTATTTAAAGTTACTATAACGGGTCCGGGTAACT
Source organism: Maratus michaelseni (assembly GCA_963931845.1). Taxonomy (NCBI): domain Eukaryota; kingdom Metazoa; phylum Arthropoda; class Arachnida; order Araneae; family Salticidae; genus Maratus; species Maratus michaelseni. Next base: position 276,515,619 of record OZ007595.1, on the reverse strand, counting down.
TCGGACAACTGGTAATATTCTTATTTGGTTACAGAATTTCAGTGATTAAAAAAGTCGAAGATTTCTATTCAGAAATAGTTTTACTGAAAATTTGGATCCATGCGCTAGTTGTTTAATGAAACATTCGTCGCTACATTAATGAAACATAACGTTTAATGAAGCATTCGTCACAAATTCTATATATGGACATCGTAGACGGCTGCGCATTTATGTATTTAAGCCTTTCAAAATATTACGAAGTATACATTCGTCGCTACCATATCAAACTATCGAATGTGAAAAATGCATTTTTCATTACTTTTAAATATGTGCTGATTGTCACCACTAAATTTTAATAGTTTTCTTCACTAGCGCTGCAAAAATTTCAAATAGCAATTTTTACTTTATTTAATGACAGACATTTCGTGATTACTTAAAGTAAAAACAATTATCAAAATATGCGGTATGAATTCGGCATTTCGAAATAAAAAAGAAAGCCAACCTGGCAATCCTATTCTTTAGAAAAATGTTATTTATATTCTTACTAGGCAAAGAATTCTACTAAAATTTGGTGGTGTTAATCGGCCAATTTTTAAAAGTAATGAAAAATGAATTTTTTCATAATCGATAGTTTGACATGGTAGCGACGATATTGTATATCTTCAAATAAACGTGTATGCGAAAAATTGAATTAAAGCATTTCCCGGAAAAAAGTTACAGAAATTCATTAATGTAGTAATTAGCATAACTGAGCGATATATTAAATTTATCTGATAGTTGTGTTCACGATATGGAGTTTTCATTTTGTATGACTCCGGGTTTAATAAAATAAGAGTCTGTCTGTGTGAGCAGAGTTACCAGTTTGGATTTTTCTTAATTCAGAATATACGAATTCATCCCGGAAGGAATATATTTACTTTGCGTAGCTAAGAAATATTTTTCATTAAATAAAGCATAAATTTTTATTTGAAATTTCTGAGTAAGAAAATGTCCAAACTGGCAACCTGTGTGTAAGCCCGTGCACTGTAGAAAATGTATAAAATTTCCCGTATTTTAATTACCACTATTTTCAAATGAACACAAGTGCTTTATTTATTGACAGAATTTTGCGAATATTTCTATTCTGAAACAAAAATTTATATTCGGTAAAAATGCAGTTGAAAAACAGGGAAATTTTGCTGTTGGTATCGAACAAGTAGATCTTCTAAACACTGATAGATACATACTTACACACAAATTGCAATACACACAATAGATATACATACTTACAGAAAATGTAGACGTGAGATTTCATTAAATGTAACTTGTATACTTTTTATGAATTTTAATTCTTTAAATTCCCAAATTAAATTTAATTCCCAAGCATTTTAGATTCCAGAATTTTTAATAGGATTTTTCATCTTACTTAAATGCAAAAAAGTGTTACGAAACCTGCAATTGAAGGAGGTGTCTACAATAATTATTATAATATCGCATACAATAGGCAAAACAATTCATTTTTTCTTCAATTGACGGTAATAGCTACCGTAATTTCGCGCGTGTGCGCCGCACCTCAAACAATTCGATTCCCTACCAGAATTTATTTTAAATGAAATGTGACTTGCATCTGCTTAGCACTTATTTGACTTCTTATTTTCAATAAAATTTCCGGTTTGAAAAGACTTATCTAAGCCGCGGCGCATACGCGCGAAATTACGGTACCAATGAGCAGTGAAAGGATACAGCCGGTTCAACAGACCCTGTACATAACTTTTCTTGAGTTCGACGAACCAGTTGTTAAACAGCATTTGTAATGTAAACTACAAATGAACATTCCCAGGGCTTCCAAATGGTCTGACTTTTCAATTACGGCATTTTCTTAGAAAAATTTTATTTTTAGATTAGTATATAACCCCCGTCAAACATGACGGATTGTTGATTTGCGTTCCATTTTCATAATACTTCATACAAACAAATAGCATGAAGATTTTATTATTGAAAGGTTTGTATTGTAGAAAAGTACATTTTAAAGCTGATAGATGGCGCCAAAACAATATTGTTCCCAATAGTGTTCGTTTGTTCATATCTGGGATTCCGTGGTTTAATCTGGATTTTTAATTAAGAACTTAAAGCATTATAATAGGATATGATATACATGTTTTATAAGAAAAATATGTTGAACAGACATGATTTCAAGTAGAAGATATTATCATTTGGCTGTCATATGTTAGCATAGGTTTTTCATTAAGCCTAACATGGCGTTTAACTATGGTCGAATCGCAGACCAGAGTGGTCTCGCCCGGAATGGTTACAGACACTTTCATGCCTTCGGATTTTATTATAAGTAGATTTCTCTTGCAAATTTTGCAGAAACCACCTTCGGAGGTAATTTTTTTGCGGAAATGTTGTACAAATCTACCATGGAATTTTTTGTTAAACATTATTGGTGTTCAGTGGCCGGACCATTTGGCCTGCATTCCATACTCTCTTTAAATGCTCACCTTCGCAAAGACGGTTGCTCAACATAACACTGATACAGGGTTCCTTGGCTTTTACCACAATTTTTAATAGGATTTTTCATCTTACTTAAATGCAGAAAAGTATTACGAAACCCGCAATTGTAGGAGGTGTCTACAATTTCTGCTATTTAAATGGTACATAGAAAAATTCTATTAAAAAATTGTGGTAAAGCGTACGAACCCTGTAATAAGATATGTTACATGTTCTTATTTGTTTGAACTTGATGTTACGTCTAAAACGCCTCCAAAGCGTGGTAACGAATCTTATCAATAAACACATTTTTACAAAAACCCAAAACTCAAGCCTACAGACAGCCTACTGGCGTCAAATAAACGGTATAAATAATAGGAATACTTGTCAATTAAATTAGTATTGTCACACTATTAGAGATTTCAACAGTATTTTTTGTTCTTCGCATAATTATAGCTGTTAATAACTCCTTGCAAATTTAGAGAGTAAGATTAAATTCATGCAGTTGTCGTGTTTTGCATATTGTATTATAGCCTATTAATGAATTTCCTGCTAGAAATTTTGATTAATGCGTCCGGTTTGTCAAATATATACTAAATAGACTGCGTTAATTTAAGCAAGAAAAATTCAGTTTAGGGACATTTTGTTTTCGCTATTCCAAAATATAAAAATTTCGTAACCATGTTTTTTTTTTTTTTTTTTTTTTTTTTTTTTTTTTTTTTTTTTTTGGAAAGCGTGTCATAATCTATACGTGACGCATCAGTTTTCTTTCATATTTATATCTGGAAAAGTAATAAGGGTAGAGAACCGGTTGTTACGTTATTTGAATTCTGTTAATGCCAATGTGGATGTTTTTATAATTCTAATCCACAACTTAACAATCACTAAAATAATGTTTTGACATAAATGACATGAGTCTTTTTCTGGCGATTGAGAGCAATAAGCATACATAACGCTTAAAAATTCGACGTATGAATATAATTTAATTTTGCAAACAATATTAATCCTTTGCACTGATTTGTTCGGTGAGATTCGATAAAGGTTCTGCATAACAGAATTTTGGAAATAAACTTTGGCTGCCAGAATTTTCAAAAAAATGTTTGTATTGTATAATTCTTGAACATTTGCAATAGAAAAACTATATAATTTTTTTTATGATAACAAGTAGTAGCCAAAAAGGTGAACGCTAATTTCAGACAATAATTTTCAACGAGTGCAATGGTACAAATCTGCGATTCATAAAAAAAAAATATAATTGAGTTAACTCTTAACGAACAACGCCGCCATATTAGCGACAGCTAATTTTTCTTCTAAAAATTTGTTCTTTCTAATTGGTAACCGGTATTTTTGAGCATAAAATTTTGCCTGCCTAATCTCAAAATTTCAACAATTAAATAATGTAAAATTATTTGTCAGAAAAAATGGTACGAGAACAGTAATAATTGGAGTCAACAGGTCAACGTATTTAAACATTATAAATTGGTTGTTGCGAATATAGCGGCATACTTTAATTATATATTAAATATATCTTTTGCACTTTTTAGCTCACAGGCTATCAAAGTCTGTGAGCTAATGCGCCCGCCCGTTTTGTATGTATGTATGTATGTATGTATGCATGTGAGTACGTAGCGTGATAACTCTTGATAGAAATAACCATTTTGCTTCAAATTTTGTTTATAGGTTTGTTGCGATAAGGCGCTTCCCTGATTAGTTTTGGGGTTTCACTGGTTAAGTATAATGAGGGAAAAAGGGGGTAATCCCCCCTTAATTTAGATAAATGTGTTTTTCATGCAGAATTATTCGATTTTCTTCAAATTTTGTATATAGGTTCAATGAGATCATGCGCTTCCCTGATTAGTTTTGGAGGTTCATTGGTTAACTATAACGTGGGGAACGGAGAGCCAATCACCCTTAATTTAGATAAATGAGTTTATTATGCAGAATTATCCGATTTGCTTCAAATTCTGTTTATAGGCTCATTTGGATAAGGCACTTTCCTTATTAGTTTTGGGGATTCTTTGGTTAAGTATAAAATGGGGAGAAAAAAATAAAAAAATAAATTAAGGAGGGCTAATCCTCCCCCTTTTTTTAGATAAATGTGTTTTTCGTGCAGAATTATCTGATTTTCTTCAAATTTTGTATATAGGCTCATTGTGGTAAGGCGCTTCCCTGATTAATTTTAGGGGTTTATTGGTTGAGTATAAAGGGGATATTAGGGCAATTCCCCCTTGATTTATATAAGTGGCTTTTTCATGCAGAATTATCCGATTTGCTTCAAATTTTGTATATATGTTCATTGTAATAAGGGACTTCCTTGATTAGTTTTGAGAGTTCATCGTTTAACTATAAGGGGGGGGGACGGGGGGATGATTCCTCCTTAATATATTGTCGATTTCTTTATTTTTCGAGGGCCTTATTTCAAAGAATTTGAAATAAGAGTGTTATAAACAATTAGTCTGAATAGCCTGTGAACTCAATTCCCTCAATTTAACTGGGCAGTTTTCTTTTTTTATTTATTTAATTTTATTATTTACTTAGAAAGTATGTATAGATTTGTTGACTTTAGATTTTTGCCGTTTCCAAACCGTAAACTTTACCTTATTAAATTGAAAACTTCTGAGATTAAACACAATGAAATATTCTATTCGTAAATACTGGGGAAAATTTAAGCACCTCTACACAACCTTACTGTATTTATTTTTTTAGAGATTTAAAAACCACTTTATCTAAAAAAAACCTCTATCATTAACATAAATTCTGCTCGTTGGAAAGAATTTATTTATAACATCATGTAAGCATGAAATCTGTCCCATTTGTCTTGTATTTCATGTTACGCTTGCAGAAGCATGGATTTATGGCTGTAAAAAGAATAATACTTTTTTGCAATATTTAATGAATCAGTAAGCACCATTAATCAAACATGAAAGTTGATATTAAACATTATTTCTTTTTTGGTACGAAAAATATTTTTATAGAACTTTCTATTTTGCAAAAGCATTATAAAACATAGTATTGCCAAAGCTTTTTTTCTTTTGATGTAATTTTTCTTTTGTTGCGATTTCTTTTGTTGTGTTCATGGACTATGATTTACTAAACATTGTCTTTTTGAAAAAAAAGAAAAAAAGGAAAAAAAGAAACTGCATAAATACATTTACGCTTCGTTTTCGTTTTTTTTTTTTTTCAACATTTTTTAAAGTTCATGTATATAAAAAACTTAGTTTAATGTTGCTGTTTACTTTTATATTTTAAACAATTTTAGAAACAACAACATCAGAACATTTAAAATTCTAAGTTTTATTTAAGAAATATGTTTTATGCAGCTGTATCTCTATAGTTAAATAATTATAATAAAATCTCGATTTAAAATGTTTTATTATATGATTGAATGAATAATTATTCAACAAGAATAAATAACTTTTCTATGATTTCTTTGTGATCTCTGATAAGATATTTTTCTTTATGAACGAATCCACAAATCTTCAATAATATAAAGATCTCACAGACATTTTTACCCTCTTTAAACATCAACGGCCTTTTGTTAATACGGGGAATTATTGGCAGAAATTGCGATGGCTCACTGTTAAAATTAACTACCAATTTTAGCGTAATACAACAATATAGTAAAACAAAGTTAAAGACCTGTACAAAGACAACAGATAAATTTACAAGCTATTTCGGGTAGGATATGCCAATTACTTTTAAAATTACATTTTTGTTGCACTAAAATGTAATGAGAATATTTTTGGTATTGTTACTTAGTTTTCTTTTTTAATATTCAAAAATAAATTTTTACAAATAGACCAAATTTGAGGAATTCTGAAAAAATTAAAATAACTGAAGTTAAAGTTTTCTGTGGCTTGATGTAAAAAATAATTTTATTATTCATTTTTCTTAACCCTTTGCTTACGAGACAGTCTATTTTTATATCCATCAAATCCAAAATTTACAAAAAAAAAAAAAAAAATCTCATTATACATGTTTCGCAGATATTATTTTTCGAAAAGGGATACATTTGGAAGTGTACGTCGTAAATCTTAATCAAAGTATTAAGAGGTGTCGGAACGACTTATACTGAATCAGTTAAGCAGCCTTGTTCATTTTCGATCTATCTTTCTTCAGACTCTATTACAGATATACAGTTAATTTTCTTTGTAAAGCAAATATACAGGGTGATTTTTTTTAAAGTTGTGAAAGTAAAACACTATAACAAAAGAACCACTGATCCAAATGACCTAAAATTTCTCCAGTATGCTCCCAAAGCAGAGGAAATTTTTAGGCATTGTTAAAAAAACTTAAAATCGCACCGACAGATGGCGCTGTAAGGTAGCAGAAACAAAGAATACCGTCTGTGTGAGGAAAACAATGGACGGTACTTTGAGAAACCATCTTCCGTAGACCCTCTGTCGTCATTGGACCCTTTTCTTAAATCCTTAAGTGTCCTAAATCTCCTAAGAGCAGTTGCTGCGCTGTTATTATTCTGATAATACAGTTTCACTAACAACGCACGGTCCGTCAATGACGCAGTCATTGCGAGGATTTCCGTAGAATAATGAACACAAGATGTGCGTACTTCACGTTTTTATCGCCAATATGCGTGTGCCGGGTGCAAGTTCGTCTTCCGACTTTACTGTACGTACAGCGCCATCTGTCGGTGCAATTTTAAGTTTTTTTTAACCACGCCTAAAAAATCCCCATTGCTTAGGGAACATACTGGTGAAATTTTAGGTCATTTGGATCAGTGGTTCTTTTGTTATAGGGTTTTACTTTCACAACTTTAAAAAAAATCACCCTGTACATTTAAAATCGCATTAAAATAAGCTTTTAAAGAAAATTTTATTATATTTTTAAAAAAAACACATTTTTTATCATAACAGGGGAAAATTGAAATATCTTAAACAATAAATGTTTTTTTCTACCTCTCTTATATAACGGATGTTGCATTTTTACATACATGATATAAAATGTTATCAGGGTGGCTAGTGGTCAGAGAAAAATACAGTAAAAAATATTAATTACCAGTATATTCTTATAGAAAAATTTAAATTCATTGTTTGATCAAATAATCAATATAAATTTTTCTATAAGAATATACTGGTGTTTATCACTTTTTTGTACTGTATTTTTCCCTGAACAACAGCACACTGGTTATACAGTATTTCTTTTTTTTTCAGATTACCGTATTTTTTCGGTGTATAATCCACGGCTCAAATTATTCAATTCGGACCGAGAAATTTTATTTAGAAATTGAAGTCAAGTTTATTTCGACTTCGAGCAGCAAATTTGTCAAATAAAATGTCTGGGTCAAAATTTGACTCGCGAATTACAGGCCGAAAAATACGGTAAATAAAATTTCGACGATCGTCTTCTTGTAGCGTATCTTTGCAATCTTTAAGTTATCTGTCGTTTCTTAAAATACTTCATTTAGATAAAATGAAGATTTCTATACGGAAATAGTAATGTTTAAAAGTCCGAAAATTTGGCAGCCGTGATGTTAGAACGGTATGTACATATAGCTGCTAATTTACGCTTTTTTCCTCAGAAAATTTTTTCTTATTTAATCGCCGAAATTTGCGATTAGATAAGGCATTACTTTCTTTTAAAATTTAGTGGTAACAAAAACACGTAAAAGGTGGCGGTATCCATTAGGCATTAACACTCTTAGCAATAATCCACGACAGTGAAGACCGAGCTATTCTCGGTCAAAATTTGCTTTGAGTTCAAATATCATGACCCATGACCAAAATTACCCACTAATCAAATTTTCTCAAACATGTGACCAAGCCTAATTGTCTTCTCGTGTCCGAAACCCGTAGGATATAAAATTTAGTCAAAATAGTCTAAGCCTTTCTTTAGGTAAAATTAGCTTCACCCACAGTCACCCAAAAATGACCCACTAATCGTATTTTCTCAAGCATGTGACCTTTCCCATTGATTTTCTCGTGCCCAGAAACCGTAGGATACCAAATTTAGTTCAAATCGTCTGAGCCGTTTTTAAGCTAAAAATACCTTGACCCATAATGACCCATGACCAGAATGACCGTCAAATTGAAATTTCTCGAACATGTGACCTATCCCAATGGTTTTCTCGTTCCCTAAAACTGTAGGATACTAAATTTAGTTCAAATCCTCTGAACCGTTTTTAAGATAAAAGTAGTTTGATCTATAATGATCCATGACCAAAATTACCCACTAGTCGAATTTTCTCGAACATGTGACCTAGCACAACATTCTTCTCGTTCCCGAAAACCAAAAGACGCAAAATTTAGTCTCAGCCGTTTTTTAGATAAAATTAGCTTGACACACAGTGACCCAAAAATGAATCACTAATCAAATTTTCTCGGACATGTGACCTAGCCCAATGATTTTCTCGTGCCCAAAAACCGTAGGATACAAAATTTAGTTCAAATAGCCTGAACCGTTTTTAAGCTAAGAAATAGCTTGACCCATAATCATCCATGACCAAAATAATCCACTAATCGAAATGTCTCGAACATATGATCTAGCCCAGTAGTCTTCTTGTTCCCTAAAACTGTAGGATACTAAATTTAGTTCAAATCCTCTGAGCCGTTTTTAAGATTAAAAAAAATTAACCCCAAATGACCCACTAATAGAATTTTCTCGAACATGTGACCTAGTTCAATAGTCTTTTCGTGCTTGGAAATGGTAGGATATAAAATTTAGTCAAAATCGTTTGAAATGATTTTTCGATACAATTAGCTTGACCCTGACATATTATTGTGACCCAAAATTACCCTCTAATCGAATTTTCTTGAACATGTGACCTAGCCCAATGGTTTTCCGGTGCCCCAAAAGGGTAGGATACAAAATTTCGTCAAAATCGTTAGAGCCGCTTTTAAAATAAATTTTGCATATATATATATATATATAACCACACACACAAAATTTGCTCGTAATAGCATATAAGAGGAATATTTATCATTGCTGTAAAAAGTCTGTCTATGATCGATAATTTGATTAAATTTTAAGCAAAAGATCATCTTACGACTTGCTGCATTAATTGTCAAATTATGTACTTAATATAAACGCTTATAAAATAACTGAATATTATTTTGTTTTTGTTAGATGCCAAAATATCGAATAACGAAAACTTTTTGCCTTTAATGAAGCATTAATTGTTTATATGATCAAAGATGCTTCAATGTTTCAATGAACTATAAAATATGTTTCCGATTTTTGTACCGATTTTACGTGTATAATATAGAATAATTACCATAAATGTGTATATAAAAAAAGAAAAATGTCGAAAAAAGGATTTTTTTATCTCCAGTTATGAATAAAATCTGCCCCATTCGTCTTATATTATGTTTTCTGCTTGAAAAGTACGAATGTTTAATCGTAAAAAACACAGTTTTCGTAACTTTTAATGAGTTAAAAAGGGAACTATAATGACAAATATAAAAATGAAATTTAAATATTAATTCTCTTTCTTTCATATAAAAACATTTTGTGCATTTTTTTTCGTGATTATCTTAATACATAGTAAAACAACAAATTGGAAAAATGCTTTTTTTTTTTTTGAGAAAATGTTTCTTTGCATTATATTTTATTATAAAGTATACAGGGTGATTCATAAAAGATGGGCAGAACTTTAAGGGGTTATAGTACACTTAAAGACAAATAATATTAAATAGGAGACTAAGGGTCCCAGACGTATTCCCAAGGAGATAGGGGGCATTAAAGTTTAGGGTCCGAAATTTCAAATGATTATAAAACATGGAAAAATTGGTCGATTCGTTTGCGGTTTTTGCAAAAAATTTTCTTTATGCCAGTATTTTCTTGAAATAAAATTTTAAAGTTCAATTTCAAAAAATGCCGATAGGGGGCGCTTTAGACTTTGGAGTAACAAACAACTATTTTTTAACGTTATTTTTTGTATTTCTTTAAATGATTTCGAAAGCTTAGACTTAAACTTAAATTTTGATCTAAAAATCTGAGTCCTAACGAGTAGTTAAGTAGCGTAAACTGAAATTTGAAATTTGAAACCCTTCTCCCCCCAGAACAAAAATCAGTTATTCCCGATCTTTGTGTCGTAGATTAGGCTCTAACTACTGCCGCGTTTTGCTAAAATTATTCTTTATGTCAGTATTTTCTTGAAAATAAATTTTAAAGAAAATTTTCAAAAAATTCCGATAGAGGGCGCTTTAGACTTTGGAGTAACGAACAACTATTTTATACCGTTATTTTTTGTGTCTCATTAAATGCTTTCTAAAGCTTAGACTTAAACTTAAATTTTCAGCTCAAAATCTGAATCGCTGAGCGTGATTCAGTAGCGAGGGGAGGGGGTTCAAATTTCAACTTCTGAACATAGTTCAGTTTGCACTACTTAACCATGCCCAACGATTCTGTGCTGTGATACGAGGCAAAAATACAACTTTCGTCAAGGACTGCATAGTCGGAATTCACTCATAAAGGCACTGGCACAGTTGGAAACGTCGCTCATGCAAACGTTAAAGCTCCATTCCTGACGCTAGTCACCGGGTGAAGAAGGAAACAGAAAGTATGCAAATGTCAAATGGGGAAGAAGAAGAACACGTATGCAAAGTTTCGACACGATTCAGGCATAAAAACCACTGAACGGTGAGTCAAGTGTAAGTCGCTGTAGTAATGAATCGGAAGATGGTGCCCTTCACGAATAAGGAAAAGGCTGAGATGCATTTAATTTACGGAGCGGCAGATGGAAATGGTGCAGAGGCACAACGAATGTACGGAGAGCGATTTCCTAACAGGCGGTTGCCTAACCGCAAAACTTTCGACCGCTTGCACAGACAGTTGTGTGAGACGGGATCATTTCTCGCTTCCCTGTCGAATGCAGGTCGTGCAAAAAAGGACGAATCAGTAGTTGTTGCAGAAGCCATTCTGGATGTAGTAGCGGCGCAGCCAAGTACAAGTACACGAACAGTGGCTAGCCAGGTGGATACCTCACAGTCCACGACTTGGAGGGTACTGAAGGATGAACATTTGCTCCCGTTTCATGTGCAACGAGTCCAGAAACTGTCTCCAGGGGATTATCCAAATCGTATTGAATTCGCCCGCTGGTTTCTGCAGCAGAACGCGCTAAATCCACATTTTGGACGAACTGTGCTTTTCACCGATGAATGTACCTTCACACGTGAAGGTACATTTAACACACACAATGCACATGTATGGGCGGATGTCAATCCACATGCTACGTATCCACATGCTCATCAGAGACGCTTTTCCATCAATGTTTGGGCAGGAATCCTCGGAGACCACCTAATCGGACCGTACCTTCTTCCTGAACGCCTCAACGGTAAAACATACCTCACATTTCTGCAACATGTGCTGCCAGACCTGTTAAACGTTGTTCCTCCACGCATCCGGCGGGTCATGTGGTTCCAGCACGATGGAGCGCCAGCCCATTACGTACGAGACGTCCGCAACTATCTGGACATCACATTTCCGAACAGATGGATTGGTCGAGGTGGTCCTGTTGCTTGGCCTGCTCGCTCGCCAGATCTTTCACCCCTCGATTTCTTTTTTTGGGGACGATTGAAGGCTCTTATGTATGAGACACCCATTGAATCCCCCGAGGAACTGGTCGCCAGACTTTCCGCCGCTGTAGGGGAAGTGCTCGAAAAGCCTGATGTTTTCGCGAATGTTCGCCGTTCCATTCGTCGCCGTTGTTCTGCGTGCATAACCTCTGGTGGTCACAATTTTGAACATTTATTGTGATTACATGTTAATAAATATGCTTTGGTAACATAATCCTAATTTGTGTCTTTTTACCTCGTATCACAGCACACAATGTGTGGACATGGTAAACTGAACTGTGCTCAGGAGTAGAAATTTCAAACCCCTCTCCCCAGAAACTTAACCACGTCTAACGATTCAGATTTTGGGCTGAAAATTTAAGTCTAAGCTTTAGAAAGCATTTAATGAGACACAAAAAATAACGGTATAAAATAGTTGTTCGTTACTCCAAAGTCTAAAGCGCCCTCTATCGGAATTTTTTGAAAATTTTCTTTAAAATTTATTTTCAAGAAAATACTGACATAAAGAATAATTTTAGCAAAACGCGGCAGTAGTTAGAGCCTAATCTACGACACAAAGATCGGGAATAACTGATTTTTGTTCTGGGGGGAGAAGGGTTTCAAATTTCAAATTTCAGTTTACGCTACTTAACTACTCGTTAGGACTCAGATTTTTAGATCAAAATTTAAGTTTAAGTCTAAGCTTTCGAAATCATTTAAAGAAATACAAAAAATAACGTTAAAAAATAGTTGTTTGTTACTCCAAAGTCTAAAGCGCCCCCTATCGGCATTTTTTGAAATTGAACTTTAAAATTTTATTTCAAGAAAATACTGGCATAAAGAAAATTTTTTGCAAAAACCGCAAACGAATCGACCAATTTTTCCATGTTTTATAATCATTTGAAATTTCGGACCCTAAACTTTAATGCCCCCTATCTCCTTGGGAATACGTCTGGGACCCTTAGTCTCCTATTTAATATTATTTGTCTTTAAGTGTACTATAACCCCTTAAAGTTCTGCCCATCTTTTATGAATCACCCTGTATATATTTTATATATGGAAAAGTAATTTGAAACTAATTGTCAAAATGTATTTCTTTTTGAAGCTATTTCCGCTTTTCGAATAGTGATTTAATAATGTGAACGATAATTGCTTTTATTTATGAAACAATTTGGTTTAATATTTTATTAAATATACGAGCAGAGAAGACCAGCTACGCTCGGTCAAAATTATCTTTGAGTTCAAATATCATGACCCAGGGCCAAAAGGACCCACCAATCAAATTTTCTCGAACATGTGACCAAGCCCAATTGTCTTCTCGTACCCGAAACCCATAGGATATAAAAATTAATCAAAATAGTCTGAGCCGTTTTTTAGAAAAAATTAGCTTGACCCACAGTGACCAAAATGACCAACTAATCGGATTTTCTCGAGTATGTGACGTCACCCAATGACTCTTTCGTGCCCCAAAACTGTAAGATACAAAATTTAGTTCAAATTTTCTGAGCCGTTTTTAAGATAAAAATAGCTTGACCCATAATGACAGTGACCAAAATGACCCACTAATCGAATTTTTTCGAACATGTGACCTAGCTTATGTAAAATGTTACACGGGGCCGCTATTCTGTTTGTGCCCAAGGCCCTCCAAATTTGTAAGTCGGTCCCTGCTTACGCCTAACATTTTAACGATAAACAACATTGATTGATTTTTATATGTATATTTGTGTTGAATTTTAAAGTTTAATTTCTTTGAATATTTATTTTGTTTACCTTCAAGAAGTGAGGGGCAGTACTTTCTCAGGGCTTCAAATTAGTCCATTAAAATATAAGTCATGAAAACAGTATTAATTATTATTAATAACGTAAATAGTGAGTCATGCAACAATTTCAAAACCGAAAAGCTTTAGCGTCACTTTTAAAACTGCAAATAAAGTACAGAAAATATCACACAAGCTTTCTATAAATTAAGTTCTGTAAAATTACCTCATAGTAACTACAGTTATTCTGCAATTACATCAGAAAATATACTTCTGAATCAATGACGGTAAAAATACTTCAAACTTACCGCAATTTATACTACAGATGTAAAGTCTCTAATTTTTTTCTAATTTATGTTTGTAAAATGACTTCCCATGGCAACGTATTTTTGCAGATAATAGCTCAGAGTATTTTTGAAATAAATTACTGCAAAATTACTTCACATTAGCTGCAAATTAAGTAGAAGTATTTTTACAGTCGAGATTGCACTATAGAAAATCTACAGTTGACTGTAGAAAAACTTTGATAATACTTCACGTCTGTAGAAAAACTGCAGTTCATTTTTAGCTGGGTACTATTATTATTATTGTTGTTGTTAATGCATTATTACTATGTAAATTTTATTCTTTCTCGGAAAAATGAATCCTTTTCATTTACAAGTAAAGCTAAAATTTGATATTTTCCATAACTGACCATGGTAAAACATTATTTCTAACAACTCCCATTTAATTGAAAATCTGTTATCCATTTTCCGGTGACGGGAAAATATTTCTGTATGTCATCAAAAGTTCATCTAACTGCAATTTATTATCTTATACTTCCGTAAACTCTGGTTGTTTCCGGAAATCGGAAAACATTTACGAAACAGACTATGTATTCTGGAAATATAAAACAGGGGAAATGTTGCTTTAGTTCTAACGATGTACGTTTCAGTGGTAAATAACTTCCACAGTTTCAAAATTAAATAAAAGCTTTGCACAAATAATTTTTATAATATAGTTTGATGAGAATAATAGATGTGACAAACGACATGAGACTAGGTAATGACTTAGCATGGACAGATGTTTTATGTTATTTAAAAATAACGTAAAATTACGCACTTTCTTAATTAATGGACATAATCTGAACAAACAATTTCTTCCTAATGTTGTTATTTGATTAGTATAACACAATTCGGCGACATTTTAAATAATTTATAATCAGAAATTTGCTTTTAAATCTATCTCAACAATTAATATTTATTTACTAAAATAATGATAAATAATTAGTGGCACGGTTACGACAATTGACAGTTGGATGCCAAGAGCAAATTAAAAAGAAACGAACAGCAATTTATTTACAATTTTGGAATCTTCAGTTATATTTTCTTTCGATTTTTGTTAATACATAAATTTGATTAAATTATTAATTTAAATATAAACAACATACTAACAGGAAAATAATATAAAAAGCTTGCATCGAATAAGAAAAACAAAATAAAAAAAGCTTTATTGTAAATCTCTTTATTTATTAAATATTGAAACAAAAATAAAAATCTTAAGGATATACAGATTTAGAACAAACATTTAATTAGTAATATCATGCACTTTTAGGATAATATTGTAATAAATATTTAATTAACTAATTTAATATACTGTCAAATTCTGTTTTTAAATTAAATTTTTGAATACAATATGGAAATTTGAGTAAAAACCACTCTCTACCTTCAGTATATCAAAAAAAAATCTAATATAAGTGTAAGTAACCGATGAAGTCCCAGCGTCGAATACAAAGGACATCGATAAAAACATTTTTTTTTTCACAATACACATGCAAATACTTAGACTATGATTTAATTTTATTGTAAAAACATTAGGAAATATATATACGTTGCATTAATATCAAAATACTTTTGAAAAATATACGAAAATTGAGTTAAAAATGTGTGCTTACCATCAACGGACTTTCTAATGGACTTTTTCAACGTACTTTCCTTTTTTCAAATGATGAAAATACACATTTTTCTGTGATTTTTTTATTATTTTGGTGTATAGATGACAGCAATAGACGCTTAAGTGTGACGGACGGTAAGATTTAGGAGATCAAACTGAAATTAAATATTTTATATGAAAAATAGAAATGTCCAATAGGATGGACGCGGGGTCTCAAGAGGATATAACTTTTGAAAGCATAATTGAAATTAATTTTTAAAATATGACAAAATTAGTTATATATTTTTAGTTTTTAATATTTTTCCCCTACACTACAATGTGCTCATATGAAATAATCTCTCCTCGATAATTATATCTTTGACCTACTAATCCACACAATTTTCTCCCAACAAAAATATATTTTTTAGCACAGAGGACTTTTATTTTAATCAAAATTCACACCATAAATATTTCAGAATGATAAGTGAATGTAATAAATCTAATTTTGCTAGCTTTGCGATTGTGAAATAAAATACCCATAATCAAGCCAGTAGGGGGCTGTATTAAAGTTACAGCGGCCTATGATTACGAAAGAACTTCTTGCCTGTATTTACAGTCGGTGCATGGACAAATCTGGCATCCACAAACTGCAAGTTTTCATTTCCACACTCTGTTAGATTTCCCAAACGGCGTCTTTATTTGACACTGCATTTGACGATTGTCCGGCCACGCCTACTTGATATTCTAATAATGCTTCTAGCGGTGGTTCAAATTTACAAATCCTGCGATCAAAAGTGATGAATTCTTTCACTGAGCTTTCTTTTCCAAAGTATCTGTGGTCAGTTGTGAACTTTCTTATTACTCGTGAAAGGTTTAGAAACAAAGCGCACAAATTCAACAAAGGTAATTCTCTCCAGGGTAAGTGATAAACAACCTTATCCGCTTCTTTTGCAGTGCGATAAGGAGTCCCTACATCAAACAGGCCGACAAAAAAGCCATAGTTGCAGGATTGAATAAACTACAAAACCATCAGACCAAATTTTCTGATCCTTCTGATGTCACTAATGGAAGACAGAGTAGAGCTGAACTCGTTTTTCAACCATTAATTTCCTTCTCATTATAGATTTTTTTCTAAGAACGATGTGTGAATATCTGCATATTGTACTCAAGTATTTTAATATTTTATGAATTATTGTTGTCCTTAAAAGAATAATTTCCATTAAAATGAGTGTTTTATTGTCATAAATCTCAAATTTCTGTGTGCATTTGCTTCTTTATATCAATTATAATGAAATTCTTCCGGATAACGAGACGGTGATTACAGATCTCAATGTTCTACATAGGCATCAATTCGACGTAAACAATTGTTGTGTATTGTAAAACGTCATAAGTAACGGCGTAGAATGTTGATTTTCTCTAGTTTAAAATCAATTCATTTTTTAAATATCAGACAAAAAAGACGTAATAATTAAAAATCAAGTATATAAAAAAAAACATAGTAAAACGCAAAGCTCCTAAATAGTCTGCTTTTTGAATACCGATATTTTGTTTTAAAAAAATTTATGTTTAGATTTTTTTTGAAATTTTGCAAAAAAACCCTTCGGACGTAAATTTTTGCCGAAATTTTGTAGATACCTATCATGAAATTTTCTTTAAAAAAATATTGGTATTCGGCTGGCGGGCCATCAAGGAGCCCTGAAAATGCGGTAAGGTATTTCTCAACAAAATGTAATTTTTGAAAACATAATTGAAATTAATTTTTAAAATATGAAAAAATAATTATATCTTTTTAGTTTTAAATAAATATTTTCCTGCACTACAATGTTCTCATATGAAGTAATCACTCTCCTCGATAATTGTACCTTTGACCATACTAATCAACACAATTTTCTCCAAAAACAAAATATTTTTTTTAGCAGAGAAAACTTCTATTTTAATTACAATTCACACCATAAATATTACACAGTGATAAGTACCGTAATTTCCGGCGTATAATCCGCAGCTCAAAGAGTCGTCTTTCGACCCAGAAATTTTATTCAATAATTGTAGTTAAATATTTACAGCGATCTTTTAAGTTACATTTTAAAAAATAATATTTCTGGGTCGAAAAACGACTCTTTGAGCTGCGGATTATACGCCGGAAATTACGGTAAATGTAATAAATCTAATTTTTATAGGTTTGTAAATCCGAAATGAAGCATGTAATCGAGTCAGTAGGCTGCTGCTTAACATTTACAGCGGCCTACGTTTACGAAAGATCCTCTAGCATGAGTGTAATGTCAGTGCATGGGCAAAGTTGGCAACCTCGAACGGCGTATTTTCGTTTCCACGCTCCGTCAGATTTCCGAAATGGCCACTTTATTTGACACAGAATTTGATGATTGTCCAGCACAGTCAACGCCTACTTGATTATTCTAATAATACTTCTTGCGGTGGTTCAAATTTACAAATCCTGTGATGAGAAGTCATGAATTATTTCACTGAGCTTTCTTTTCCAAAGTACCTGTGGTCAGTTATGAACTTTCTTATTACTCATCAAAGGTTTAGAAGCAAAGCGCATAAATTCAACAAAGACAATTTTCCACAGGGTAAGTGATAAACATGCCAATAACCTTATCCACTTCTCTTGCAGTGCGACAAAGATTCCCCACATCAAAGAGGCGGACAAAAGAGCCACAGTCGCAGGATCTGATCTTAACGAACCACAAAGCCATCAGACTAAATTTTCTAATCCTTTTGATGTCAATAGTGGAAGATATAGTAGAACTGAAGATGTGCTAAAAATTTTCATAATGTTCACGTTTAATTAATTACTTTTTAAACTGTCAATGTTTCGTGTAAAAATACTTTTTTCTCGTGAAAAAATGCTGTTTTATTTTTATAATGAGTATTATTATTTTATCAGGTGAAAGGTTTATTATTTGTGTTTGTTTAATATTTAAATAAAGTAATAGTGAAACAATTTCGTCACATTAGCTTTTAACCCCTTGAAGGGCACCGGTATATTATATATACCACTTAATTTTAATACCAAAATGCCACAATTACACCAGAATTTTATAATCAAATTTTGAATTTATAAGGTACATGAGGAAAATCTTTTACTTATTTTAAAATAAATTCGTTCGTGAATCCTGGTGTCAATCAGTCATTTCAATATTTTAGTTACAAGAGTGCTTTGCCCCTGAAGGGGTTAAAGGGTTACTTATGAAAAAAATTGTGTGTTTACAAATATATTTTTTTTTCCTCAGTGTTTCTTCAATACCATCATAAACATAGAAAATTATTAAAAAAAATAATATAAATAAGCAAATGCACACATTTATGATTTATCAAGATAAAATCTTATTATAAATTATTCTTAAGGGCAATACATATCCAGAAATTAGAAAAATACTTGAGTACAACACGCAGATATTAACACTTCGTTCCAAGATGGAATGCTATAAATAGAAAGAAGCGAAAGGTAGAAAACCAGTTCAGTTTGACGTGATAATTTGTTTGTAATTTCAGCGGGATCAGAAAATTTAGTTCAATAGCTTTAATAGATTGTCTAGTAGATGTTGGCTAGGCCAGAGAAACCTGAAATGTAGTGCCAAACGGAGTGACCAACTGGGAAATCTGGCGACACGTTACCAGAGAAACACCCGTCTTAAGGGGTGGGAGTGGTTTGCATGATCGAATTGAAGATGAGTTTCAACCACGCGGGCACAATTCTTCAGTTTGTATTCAACCAATCAAATTGCCAATTTGCCAGTCTATATAACGGCCCAACCAATCAATATCTAAAAAAAATACAGATGGCCAAACAAAATGCCGATCAGGTTGTTAAAATGGTTATTAGGGTGGACGTCAATTGAAACTGATCTCACCGCCCCTAAATTATAGTCCTACGCGCTGACACAAAAATGGCAGCTGTTGTAGGTGGATTTTTTTCTGCCTTTGTACGGTCCCTAGATTTGAACACCAATAAATTCTAAAAGTTTTCTCCGCCTTACTTTTCTGAGATTAAATAAGCCAAAGAAAATTGTAGAGAAATACTGGTACATAAATTCAGGGATCCGTACAAGCACTTAAAAAATTCTGCCTACGGCAGCCGCCATTTTTGTGTCAGTGCGCAGGCAGGGTTTGGTGACTGACTTGAAATGAAATGTCAAAGAAAGTGACCAACTGGGATATCTTGTTCCATAAAATCACCCGTCGTTGTAACGGTTTATGTTAACCCCTTGAAGGGCGATGGGATATAATATATCCCACTTAATTTTAATTCCCAAATGCCACAATGACACCGAAATTTTGGAATCAAATTTTACTTTTATAATATACGTGAAGAAAATCTTTTACTTATTTGGAAATAAATTTGTTTTTAAATCCCGGTGTGACTCAATGATTTCAACATTTTAGAAACATAAGAACTTTGCCCCTGAAAGGGTTAACGGAATATACCTAATTACAGCGCCTAGAATACATAGTGTAGAAAGCGGTTTTACCGTTTTTTAATTCAAAATTTTCGAATTCAAACCGGAAGTTCTGAAATAAGAATTTTTACTTTAAGATGTCACGAAATGTCTGCCATTAAGCAAGGAAAAGAACATTATAGGGGATTTCTGGTATGAATGCGAAATTTCGGAATTAAAAAAAAGCCAAACTGGTAATGCTTTAAAAAGCGCTAAAAAATTGAAGCCGATAAATGTACAACGGTGCAGTACAATAAGAGGGCGATCGCAGCGATATCTGCTTTAAAAATAGATTTACCTCTAGGAAAAGTAACCTTTTCACTATTGACAATATTAACATAATATCTGCTAATAAAACTTTCTTGTAAGTGTATATTTCAGATGTAACTGATTTTGAAATTAGTTTTTTATCATATTAGGTAATTAATATTTTCCACTCTTCTATCAGATTGTTAAAATGTTTATTAGGGTGGACGTCAATTGAAACAGATCTCACCGCCCCTAAATTATAGCCCTACGCGCTAACACAAAAATGGCAGCCGTTGTAGGTGGAATTTTTTCTGCGTTTGTACGGTCCCTAGATTTGAACACAAATAAATTCTAAAACTTTTCTTCGCCTTACTTTTCTGAGATTAAATAAGCCAAAGAAAACTTTAGAAAAATACTGGTGTATAAATTCAGAGATTCGCACAAGCTCTTAAAAAGTCTGCCTTCGACAGCCGCCATTTTTATGTCAGCGCGCAGGTTTTGTATTCAGGGGTCGGTGACTGATTTGAAATGAAATGGCAAAGAAAGCGACCAACTGGGACATCTTGTTCCATAAAAACATCCGTCGTAGGAACGGTTCCCGTTAACGGATTATACCTAATTACAGTGCCTAGAATAAATAGTATGGAAAACGGTTTTACCGTTTTTTAATTAAAAAATTTCGAATTCAAACCGGAAATTCTGAAACAAGAATTTTTAGTTTAGGAAGTCACGAAATATCTGTCATTAAGTAACCGAAAGAACATTATAGGAAATTTCTGGCATGAATGCTAAATTTCGGAATTTAAAAAAAAAAGTCACACATGTAATGCTTTAAAAAATGCTAAAAAATTGTAGGCGATAAATGTATGCGGTACAATAATAAGGCGATCGCAGCGACGTCTGTTTTAAAAATAGATTTACCTCTAGCAAAAGTAACCGTTTCACTTTTGACAACATGAACATAGTATCTGCTAATAAAATTACAGCTAATTAATTAAATTTTCGAACAAACGAATGTACGAAAACAAATTTGTGTTTAAATATTTTTATTTAAAAAAGAATGATGTAATTTGATGCAGTAGTTTGTTCTCACGAACTGTCAAAAGAAGACGATTCGCGTTTTAAATATATAGATATTTAAATAGCAGAAATTGTAGTCGCCTCGTTTAGTTGCTGGATTTCTAGTACTTTTCTGCATTTAAATAAGGCGGAAATTTCAGTTAAAAAATTGTGGTACAGTAGTACAAACCCGGTATTAGCCGGAAACAAATGTTGAACTATTTTTCCCCTCCTATGTATTTATATTGTTTTAAGTCCAAAAAGACTAATCATTTGTAATCGAACTGCAACGCAATAAAGCTGGATATTTTTTAAAAAAATCATGCTTAAAAATTATTTTAAAAAGCTTGAAAAGGAATAAATGGATAAAGAATTTTCAAAGTAACTGCATTTGAAAGAAAATTATTCATTGGTGTAAATATTAAAGTTCTCCGATGTTTAGAAGTTTAAATAATTGTAGTAAAGGCTAAATTTGTTGGACAGGTGTTGGCTCTGCTAATTTGACTTCATCGTTACTCACGGATATGTTTTTGCTTTATAATATAGATTTTTTTCAGAATTTGTTTTTACTTTTTTTATGTGTGAAAAGCTTTCAAACAGTTTATCTCCTTATTCAAAGAAATATGTGTTGCACTTTTCGCATTTTAAATATTCTTTTAGGATATATGTGACATCTTTGTCGTTAAGAACTAAACAAAGTTTTTATTAAAAGCATTTCTGTGAAATAATTAAAGTTTATTGTTATTTAAAAATTTCATTTCAAAATTATTTTTTGCCTGAAAAAGTAACATAAAGAATTTATATTCAATAATTCAGGTATCCCAAAATCTTAAACTTACAGTATTTAAATCCATAAATGTTAAGTGTATATTAACACTAGAACTACCACGAGCTGTCGTTTTGACGGTTACCAAATGAATATATTCCGTTTCGAACCAGAAATTTCTTTAAAAAAAATTAAATATAAAACTCCAGAAATACGTTAAATGAATAAGTTAAGTTGTTTAACCCTCTGAGCGTTTTGAAAAAGGGTAAAATTGTAATGTTGTTTTCTCTGAATTTTGTTTTAAATGCTAAAAAAATATGATTCTTTCAGCATTATAAATAAAACTTAATTACAAATATGAATGTAACCCTTGAGAGTATTAATCATTCTTCAATGTTTTGAAAATTCATTAAATCTATAGAATTATATTATCTTAAACATTGCATACATTGCAGTGAAACCTGGAGCTTAGTGAACGGAATATTACGTTCTACACGCTTAGAGGGTTAAAATAAAATTTATGGTGTGAAATAGTTATAAAAAACTCGAGTAAAATTCCCTGTAGTTCTAGTGTTAATAGCAAAGTTAATAAAATTTAGGTACAAAATAAACAACACTTTCAATGAGAAAGTAGATTTCCCTTTGCAAAACAGCTAGACTTCCCGCTTAACATATGTGCTTCCATGATTTTAAAACTAATTTAGGCAATATAAACAAAACGTTTTTTTGTTTTTTGTTTTTTTTTTGTTTTTTACTTTGATGCCTAATGAAAAAGAAATTCTTTTATACGTATTTATTGAAGTTATTTTTTATTTTATTAAAATATTTGTATATTAGAGCGAAAACTTACCATTGGAAAGTGCTTTCATTTTTTCTTTTATTCATTTTTTATTCTAAAATATATATTTCATTCAGTAGTGTTGGTATTTGTGCTCAAAATCTGCTATTAATGTAGGTTGATGTTACAATTAATGATATAATAACTTGAAAAATACATTTCGCAACGTTTATGCCATAAAAATATAGCGGCACTTACGTATTATCCGTGCCAGGAGATTGATCGCCAAATATTGTTGCCAAATTGCCAATCTTGTTTATCGTTGCCAATCATGTTTTCAAACGCAGTAATTTAACATTATCAAATAACATTGTTAAAAATGGTAATTAATATAAATAAATAAAATGTAATATATGTTTTTTAAATGTATAACATTGTTAAAAATAGTAAATAACATTATTTCAGTAAAATTAATAAATGGTAAATAGCATCTCTATAATAAAACCGTAAGTCATGTGACTGTCATCAACAGTTCCGGAATGTCCGTTTCACTTTTTCATATGCCAGGCGGCCATTTTTATTAAAAATTATTTTTTCGAATAAAACTTCATAAATGTGACATTTTTAGAAAGATCGTTCAAAATAAATTAATATTTGAGAGATGACTTACGTTCAATTATGTATATATTCTCAAATAACTTCAGTTGGAATTAGCTTCGCAGTTCAAATTCTCTATCCATGAAAGTAAACAAAAAAAAAAGATTCATTCGTCGTGAAGGTTTAAAATATTAAACCATTAAACCATGGAGATAATCGTTCGTAAAGTTAGTTTTCCATGAAAGATTTTTTGGAGCGCTGCCTGGTGTCAAAAAAATAATTCGTACCAGTGACACAATCAAAGTTTACCATAATTATGTGCTATACAACTCAACTTCAGTCTTTATCTTTTCTTGATGTAAGCTGAATGTAAACAAATACAACTCATGTAATGATATTTAATGAATCAAATTTCGAAACAAATTGTCAGTTAATTTGGTATTTATGTATTATACGTGAAAGGAAGAGAGACCACCGAAAATGATTGTTAATCACCAATCATAGTTACCATTATTAATGACCAATCGCTTTCAAAACAGTAATTTAATATACATTTACAAAATACATAACATCATTAAGTACTTTTGTGTTATTTGGGCGCAAATCTCGCCAATAGAATTTTTAAAATCGCCAATACCAGCTTTTATTTTTCGCGTGTGCAAATTAGAAACGATACTTTTATTTTGAAATCAAATGTTCTGATGGAACAGCTGTCGTAGACGCACCGGGGCACTATATTAACTATAGAGTTGCAATATAGAGAGAAAAAAGCGGGTTGCTGTAATTAGAATTATAGGCGGTAATGTTGGTGTGACATATTTACGTGATTATCAAAACTGGCTTCCAAAAGTTCAATGTTACACCAAACCATACTGGAAAATTACGTGTTATAATATGCACTCCGATTATGTCACATTATTCAAGACGTTTTAAATGAGAATAATGATAGATTTTCTTCTAGATTCTCCCGTAATCAAGTCTACAGCCAAAGTTAGCGAGAAACAAACAAACAAACAAAAAAATATTGGCAACAATATGGTTCAGTGTAAATGGTGGATATCATTAAAGACTTTCACAAAATAGACTTCATTGCACCAAATCGTATTAACTAAAATACGCCATTTGGCAATGGATCCAATTACGGAAAACTACTTAGTAATATGTTTAAGAATCTCCTCATTAGCAAGCATATTGCAACTGATAAGCAAACGGATATGAAGCATAAATGCTTAAGTTGGTTAAGCGGTTTTTGTCAAGAAAGATGAAATATATAACAACAAAAAATATGCGAAATGCTACCATGATCGAAAAAGTTTTTGATTTCTCTATTGGAATCTTCCGGTTTGGCGAAGGATTACGGAAAAAAATAAATTATGAATAAAAGTAACGTGTTACAGTGCTTAACATATATTTAAGGGAGACCAAACTGGTCGCCAGTGGCGGCTAGTAGTAAATAAGAAAGAATAATATTATAGATTATTCCCAGGCATGTACCATGTATCAATTAAAACAATATATAAGGGTTACTATAATTAGTAATATTGGCTCCATGCTTGGCGCAGTTGACTTAAAACTGGCACGGATAATACGTAAGTACCAATATAGCTTTTACAGTATAGTAACATATACGCTACGATGGATATGAGAGAGAAAGTACTCAAATTAGAAATAAAATTTCTGTACACTAATTGGAATTTTTAAGAAGTATGGCAACATTATTTTAGATTAGAATTGATCTATTTACTATTCAAACCCAGAATTTGTAACCGCCTTATTTAATCACGGTATTTGTAATAATCTTTTCGTTTAAATAAGGCGCAAAAATTCTGTTAAAATATTATCAAATATATAATGTGTACACGCTCTGAAAAAAGTCTATTTCATGGGAATTTTAATGAATATTTCGGTTTATGCCAGTGTTCTACTTATTTATTTTAATTTTATTTTTTTAAATAACATATAGCCGTATTAAAAAATGATGCACATTTTTTAAAAAATCTAAATCATTTTAGTGATACAATGAAAGAGGGAAGAAAAGATTTTGGAATTGATTTTTAAAATTGCATCAACTTGTGAACCGAAATATTTCAAAAAAAAAAAAAAAAAAAAAAAAAGAATTGGTACATTTCAATGTTTATAAATTACATTTAAATTATGTTTTTGCTAAATATGCATTAAATGAATAGTACAGTAAACGTGTTTGAAAATTCTCTTGTTTTAATATTATAAACAATGTAAAATAATTTTAAAAATCGACCGCCGCTTATCCCCTAAATGGTCGTGCGCGTGATATTCACGGGCTGTGTAGGATACTTTTTAAAAATTCAGATTGTATGATTCCCACCAGTTTATTAAAGCAGTGCAATTGGTTTTATGCTATCTGCTATTAAATAAGATGAACCTTTCTACTTCAAAACAGTGGGGGCAATCACGCAATCTGAATTAAAAAAATGTAGCCAAAACTTATCGGGCGCGATTGTTAAAGGGTTAAAGAATAAATAACTTTAGTAGCAACTTTCAAATTTCAGCATTAAAAAAATACAGACTAACAGGCTTTTTAATACATTTTTTTTTCATAAATGAAATTTCAAATGAAATAGGAAAATAGAGAAATAGTTTCTAAGAAAAACCTAATAGATTTTTTTCTTAGATGGGAAGTTAACATTTGCGACAGAGTTTGAGAACAAACGACGTATTTGAATTAAGTTTTATCACGACATATTCCGTTTAAACAAAGTAACATCTGCCACATTCTTTTGAGAATTCTTTTCTTGATTTTTGAAGAATATTTTCAGAATGAAGACATTTAAGAAATGAAACGCTATCAAAAATACAGAGCTGCTACTGACGACTATTTTTATATTCTATTCGCACCACAATTTTAATAAAATAAATTTTATAGTACATTCTCCTTCATATGATGTCATAGTATATGTGAAAAAAAACTTGTTTTGAGAAAGTGGTGCGACATAGAATTAAAAAATAGTCGCCAGTGGCAGCTTTAAAAATAGGATGTCAGGAAATTTCAGTATTAACAAACAGTAAGTTGGACAAAATTAATTATAAAAAATATTAACTTATTCAAGAAATTTTCCTAATTAAAAATAAACAAGTTCCAAACAGAAAGCAGCTTCCTTCAAAATAAAGATACGTGAATATATTTATTTAAAAAAAATTCCAAATTTATTTAAAATACACAAAGTTAAATAATCCCTCTTGTTTGTGTTCTTTATTACGTAACCATAACAAAAGTTTTGAAAAATGAGTATTGCAATATAAATGAAGTAAACCTGTAATTTATTATTAATTTAGATCAGACACGTAGACCCTCTTAGCCCTCTCATGAGCAAAGTACTTCCGATACAAAAATCTTAAAATGATTGAATGGTATCAAAATCTACGAAGAAATTTATTTTAAAATATGTACAAAATTTTCCTTACGTACATTATAGAAGCAAAATTTCATTCCAAAATTCCTGTGTGATTGTGGCACTTAGCAATTAAAATTAAGTCGTTTAAATAATATTCCACACTCGTTCAAAGGGTTAAATGCGTGTTTATTTTTTTTATCTTCATAATATATAGGGTCGATTTTGATTTTAAACTGAAGTGAAACTGTTAAATGTGAAACGTTTTACAGGGATTTTCAGTATACAGTTCTGGAAAATAAAATACTTCTACTTCAAATAATAGTATAAAAATATATACATGGGCCAATCTGCTTAGAATAATGTATACCAGTGGCTTATCCTCCTAACATATCTGAAATGTCTTCTCCCACTAGAGATTCCATACAGTTTCAATCGTCAGTTTAATCGTAAAATCTTCCTAGTAAAATTATTAACAAAAATTACTTACAATATCTAGTAAGAAAGAGCACGATTCGTTGGAATATGGGAAATCATCGCTGATGCATACTAATTCTTAAATTATGTTTCTGGGTTCGCAGACCTATTAAAAAATCGTACCAAATTTCATTCGTCAAATAGTAACAGCCTTTGTTTCACTTTTCAGTTCCTGAGACCAAATCAGCCCAGAAAATTGCACGGTTTATGCACTTTTCTTGAATTTTCATAGATATATAAACAAAAGAGTGTTAGGAGTGTGCCCATATTTACCGAAGTAAGACTAACAGGAGCATTCAGTGAATGAACCGTATGACAACCGCAACTGCTATTCTAAAAAAAAAAATCCGTATAACTTTTCTGGTTATAACCTAAGTTTTTTTTCTATTTTGAGATGCAAATGATAAAAGAGGGCAGTCAAAAAAAATTATACATATATCTAAATGTATAAATAAATTTTAAACTTTCATATCCATATGTTAGAGGTTGTTTATTTTTCTTTAGAAAATGTACTATATATAGATTTGCAATTTTTTTATTATGACTTTATTAACAATTTTCATGTTTAAATAGTGTTTTTTAAAAATCCAACCATGTCTAGATTACGTTTAGATTTATCCTATAGTCGTTATTTAAAACGGTAACATTTTGATTTACAACATTTATAAAAGTAAGAGTTTGAATACTGATATTGTAAATTAATGTTTCTCACATGGCTTTAAAATTAACACCTTCAAATTTAACCACTTCTAACACTATAGAAACGTAATTAAAAAAAATAAAGTATGTACTTTTCTGATTGATTTTATCTTAGCAATTTAAATAACGCGTCAAATATGGGTTTTACAATTTGAAAAATGAAATTTTGAACAATTTTGAATAAGTAGACCATCACCAAAGCACAAATTATGCAAAGCACTAATTAGTAGATAATTAGTAGACCCTTTCAATTTTCTCTCTTTCCCCTTTCTCTCTTGACATTTAAGAACATATTCGAACATCTTCGCTCTGTTATATATTTTGCTAATTTTCGAGAAATGTTGTCTCCTGCATAACTCGAACACTAAATAAATATCATTTTTTAGGGCTAATATATTTTTAGGGTCTTATATGATATGGGTTTACTTCTTATATTTTCCAGAAATAAATCGGAATGAATAAAGAATATTTCATCAATAACATTTTTGTAATAATTTTAATTAACTTTATTTTAAAATTAATAAATGCCAGTGGTTTGTCTCTTCCATTCACTTCACTAATACTAATACATTTTATGTAAAAAATATAAACAATTACAATTTCGTATGTGAAAGCTATCACGATTATATTCTCTTAAAACGTAAACTCGTTTTCAATAAACAAACGAACTTAGTCATTTATTGCCCGTTTTTTTTTCTAAAAATTTAAAAGATGTTTTAAAGGAAATTAATACGTGAATGTAAAAATTTAAAGCTTTAGACAACCACTCTTCTAGAGCTGCAAGGATTCTAACTCACTAACTCTGTTATAGAAGTCCCGGGATTTAGAACCAGACTCAAATACTAAGCTGACCTTTCTTCTATCAAATAAGAAACATCAGCTTAGGTATGTAATCTAATCACAAAATAATTAAATAATTCGCAAATTCAAATTTGCAAAACAATTTTAATGAAATTCAAAATTAAAATTACATGCAAATATAATTTAAATTATACACCTGTTGTGTATAACCTAATCGAAAACAATTGGAATTTCAAATATGAAAATATAATTAAAATCAAAAACACAATATTTATATCATATTCAAATATTACGTATAGAAAACAGATCTACCAGTTTTTGTCAATTTTCTTTTGTTAATAAAAATAAAATAAAATCCAAACCTAAATCAAAGAGGTTTGCATTAGCTTCTACTTAATGTTTCCAACGTACCATGTAACTGATTGATTCCGTGGCAGAGAAAAAAAATTAGTCTTCCGATGCTATGAATTCGTCGATTGCTTTTAGTACTTTATCTTGAATCTGAAAATGCTGTTTTTTAAGTTGATTTGTTACAAGAAAAAAATTTGGTAATCGCATAGTGCAATGTCTTATTAGTATGCCGGATTTGGCAAAATTTTCCATCGGAAATCGTTTATTATTTCGCAGTGCATGGGATTTCTATGTGTCCTGGCGTTGTCGTTCTGTAAGATCACTGACACTGTTTATATCACGAATCACATTCAGTATAAGATCTCTTTACTTAGAATTTCTCTATCGAATGGTTTAATAATAATCGTAATGCTTGCCATTAACAAATTCTCAAGGTTTGAAAATTTTCCTCTTTTTCTTTCATCCCACTAAATGAAGAGCATTAGTTTTTTTTTTTAAATTAAAACTTAGTATCGTGCACACGTAATCTCTTGAGTAAGTTCAACTGTAAGTTCAACACATTAATAAATAACCTATGCGTAACTCTCTTTCAGATGAGGATAATGTCATCTAATGAAAACCTGTAGCGTACCTGTTTGCACACAACTTTAAAAAAATAGTCATGACACTGTATCCGAGATAATACAGAAATTTATTAAAATCCATTTCAGAAAGGTCAACGCTGTGATGCTGGGTAGTTTAAACTTACCATGCTTAGCTAACTCTCAAATAAACGAAATGAAATGTACTAACTTCAAAACTCAATTTACGTAAACTGTTCCAGTCGTATATCACAAAATCTGTTACGACGAAGATCACTATTGGAACAGAAATCATGATGATTGATAGCACTTGTGTGATTGATAGCACTCAAATGTCAATAAATAACTGGATTCCAGTGGATTCCAAAATTCATTGTATTCGAAGTACGGAAACTAACTTCTTACAAAGAACACGACTCTATGCTGCAGAAACTAACTTATTCTATTAATTTACGCAATCGTCCGAAAAGAAAGGCAACTGGCTTGAAACAGAAGCTCTGAAAAGTTCCCTTGTAGAACCATTGTGGTGATACTCGACCACTACAACTCCAACAAGCGTATTTATACTCCCACGTTGACCACAGCAGGCTAATTAGAATATAGCTGCACAAAATAACCCTGGCAATCAGATTCAGGCGTACACAATTACACATACAAAAGTAAGAAAAATGACAGATAGGTAGCTTCACCCACAAGTGCGTTGAACAACACGTTTACTACAAAAATTTAACTATCCTCATTAGAGAGTAGTTAGATGCTGCCATAAACCCATAGAACATTTTTTACACGTAATAATATTTAAATCATAAACTAATGTATATAACCTAATCGGAATAAATATAAATATATAAAACATAAATATGCAAATGTAATTTATTACAAATAAAAAAATTAATACGATTTAAACAATCATCCAATATATATGATCAGAGTTCGTACGCTTTTACAACAACGTTTTAGTAGAATTTTTCTGCTTAAAATTTAAATAGCATACAGGATTTGTGATAATTTTTGCATTTAAATAAAGCGAAAAATTCCATTACAAACGTGGTAAAAGATAATGAATCCTGATGTTCTAATAACTAGAATAGTAAAAAATACAAATATATACAACCATAACTTAATAATAAACGCACATAAAATGTTAAAGTGGTAGCATTTATTACAATTTAGAAAACAAAATAGAGAACAATCTACTAAAAAAATGTTATAAAACTGAAACAAAATAACATCAGTACATTCTGAATTTCTTAACCACAAGTATAAATTATAATTGTGCAAAAAGAAGGGAAAATGAAAAAGATACACAAAACTTATCGATCAAGTAAAATGACATGACTTTGTTGAGAAAGTTACACGAATTAATTAGGAAACAAGCAAACGATAAATCCAGAATGCTTTCCACAAGAAGGAAAAACATTTCCAGTTAATGAAATTAACGAAATAATTTTTGTAACTACTTTGTTAAAGGCCAATTTTCATGAAAGGTATTCCTTAGAGGCACGCTGTTAGTTTCTAATTAACGTAGAAAATTCTTATAATTCAGGGCACCAAATATTTTTTTTTAATTATGTAAGTAGGAATTTGAACAGTGTTCGTACGGCTCTGGTATTTTCCGACCAAGAAATTCTTCGGTATCAGTATTTTCTTACAGAAAATCTTTGATTAAAAAAAATCGAATTGCCACGAGTTCAACCTACATTTCTTTTTCTATACAGAAAATACTGGTGGCACTCCTGGAAAAATCCCTGTTCCGTACGGAACCCTGTTGGAATGCATCTAAAAAGATGTATTTATATAAAAATAATCTCATAATGTCGCATATTTTTAATATTACGCTTTTAAATGAAATGTACAGTAATTGGACAAGGCATAAAAAGAAACCGGTGTAAATTTTACTTTATGCATTACAGTTTTTTCTTCAGTTGCTTTGATGAATCTTTTTTATTTCATAACTATTCAAATATGGAAAACAATTAGTAATTTTACAGTTGTTTTCGTCCGTACATTTTTTTCAAAAATGGATGTTTATAAGAATGTAAAATATAATGAATACATATTCCGTTTAGTAATATAAACAACATATAATCATTTTTGTGCAATTTCATTTCAACTGATTTTCTATATATTTAAGACTCGACCCTGTATGTTTCGCTATCTGCTTTGAGCTTTTTTTTTAACCGATTGCAATAATTATTGCTTTACCTGTAAACTGTTAATCTGTAGACGAGACCGCACTAGCTATTTTAAAAAAAGTTCCAAATAATATTTTAGTTTAGTTTTAAATGTTATAATTAAATTTATTCAAAATGATGACAGTCAGGTTAGGAGATTCTCTCTATAACATAAAATTAATTTGATTGACCCTATTCTACCAATCAGAAGCATGCGTCCATCAGTGAAACTGGCGTCATATTTAAAAGGCAAATCTCAATTTGTTTCATAATATTTAAACATATTAAAATGATTGCGTTTACTTATACACTAATTTCGGAAGAGCAAAACACAGATTACTTATTGAGAAAATAGTATTAAATAATCTGTGTGAAGAAAATAACAGTAAGTAATCTAAAATAGTAAGTAATGTCCACACATTACTTTATTTTTTACATAATTATTAACAGAAAAAGATACAGATATACGAAAGCGCAATTAGTCGATATTTTTATAAGCGCGAAAATATAAAAAATAAACTCTACTTAGAGAAATTATGCATTTATTAAAAATGAAAAAAAAAAACCACCATAAGGAAAAAAAATTGACTTACTCAAATTGATCTATTCAAATCTATTTACTCAAATTGATTCTCTGATTGAGCAATATTGAAATATACATTGATAATTATCTGTCATGTAAAGTTTGAATTAGAAATACATAGTCAAATTACTGACCAGTATTTTCTTTATCCAGTAGTCATCTGAGAGAAAAAACAATTATCTGGAATATATATTCTTGACATAATGATAAATGTTGTTGTCTATCAAATTATTTTAAGTGACAATGATTGGGCAGTTGATTTATTTAGTACAGTTGTATTATGAATGTGATTATTTAACAGCTCAGGAAATTATGTAACAATGATATATTTCTACATAATACTAATAGAGTAGGTATAAAGGTAGAAGAAAGAAAATACGTTAATACATACTTTTCATTTGAATCATTCTTACAAAGTCGAATAATTAAAAACGCATAATCAAATAAATGTCAAGTTCATTCTTTAATCATGCATTGATTCCTGTTCTACTTATAAATGTTGTTCCATAACATAAATTATTTTAGTGGTAACGATTAGGAATTTGCTTTGCTTATGACAGATGTAATAAGAGGGCCATTCCATTTTGACGGGTGTGACATCCAGACCAAGTTTTAAGAGTTTATATCTATATTTTGGGAAATAAATTAGCTAAGAAATCCCTGAAAAGTATTTTAATTATGTTTTTCCATGCATATGCTTGAATAATTGAGCAAATATATAACTTTAATACCTTTCAATTTTTTTAAAAAAAATGTTTAAACTTGTGACGGGTGTGACTCTCTCGGGACAATAGTTTTCACTTGCATACACATTTTTTAAAATTCCTGTGAATATTTAAATGTGCCATTATTAAAACATTTTTTTTCTAATTAAAGAGATTCAAATTAAACTTAATAAGTAATTTTCATAATAAATTTTAATTATTTTAATGAATAAGAATTTTTTTTTTCTGCTGTGACGGGTGTGACATTTTGCAAAGTGTACAATTTGAAAGTTGTTTACCAAAAAAATACAGTGATCAGTATAGAGAGTAAACTCAACAATAGTAAATATACAAAAGAAATTTAATAAAACTAACATATTTATGCAGTTAGTTTAAAATTTGTAGTGCCCCCTACTCGTTATAAGTGATGGGGGAGCTACTTTTTTTATAATAGCAGAAAAATTTTCAATTGAGATGTCATCTTCCTCTGGCCAAATCCAGTGTGGCCCACTGGCTTGCATGCATTTTAAGCTTATTTCTTCCTTACGGAAGTTGATATTCAAGACATTAGCATAGTCAGGGGGTCTGCCCAGACTTTTCTCCCAGGGTCCTGTTTTAGTGAAATTGTGAACAGCTTTTTATATTCGTGAAAAATCTAGTCATAATTTTGTGAACTGAAATGATCGTTATATTCAGGTTCTTGTTTATACATTTTTAAGAAGATATATGGATGTAAAATACATATATTTTCTTTATATGTGTAAAAGTGACAGGTCGGATTTTACTTTTAAATGATTAATTTGTGAAATGTTCAGTTTAAAGATGGAATAATTTTGGGAAAAACCTATTGTTAAGAGAAAGAATTTTGTGAGGGGTCCTGTTTTAGGGAAAATAGTTTTGTGAAGGGTCCTGTTTTGAAATAGAAATTTTTGTGAGGGGTTCTTTAAAGGACCCAATTTTTTCCTAAACAGATCCCTGATAGTACAAGCTATTACGCTTTTTGCTACTGGCCAGGGAAACCAAAAGATAATCACCAATATTTAAATCTGATATTTTCAAAATATTTCTGGGGAGAGATTCACAATTAGCAGTGACTGTCACTTCCCTCAGTGTTGATTTGGCAATATTTCCCATCAAAAGGATAGCATTATCACTACTTACTTTAAAGTGGTGATAAGACTTGATTCCTTCCCATCCTTCTGTCAGCATTTGTTTAGTTTCTAGTTCACTGCTGAAACGTACACAATGCCTTTATTGCACCAATCTTCTGAGCACATTTAAAAAAATCCAAAGCAGAATTAACTTAAAAGTAAGTAAGTTAAAAGTAAATTGCTACCAACTCGCAATTTGCTATAATAATTCAAATATATATTTCATGATTTATCTTCTCTTTTTTGGCAAATTGGCCTTAATATGTTCAGAAACAATTAATGATTCAACCTTACACTTCATTTTAAAAATATTTAAATATATTTCAAAGCAATTTAAAATGTTGTCGTACCTGTCACAAGAATTTTGTCACATCCGTCACAAGGATTTTGTCACACCCGTCACACTAAAATTTCACACTAAATAAAAATGTAATGAATTTTTAACGTTTCGTAGTTATTCAGACTTACAATAGTTAGACTTTCCGAAAGTTTAATGCATTTTCATCGAAAAATGCATTTTGTATAATAACTTAAGCATCTTTTTTGTGACGGGTGTGACAGAGAGACAGTGTAAATATATTTGTATTAAAAATCGGGTCTTTTAAATTTTTTTGAAAAATTAAGTGTTTCAAAAGATACACAAAGGTCACAAATAGTAATATATGCACATATATTGAAAATGCTGCTGTTTTAAATATTGCTTCTGGCAGAATGAAAATACCCTATTTTGCATGCCGAAAGTTTTTCAAAATTTTCCAGCTTTGAGCCTAGATAAATTATTAAAAAAAAATATTTTTAGAGCTTAGTTCTCTGTAATTTCATATGCGTCATATTTTTACCTTTAATTTGATATATTATTTGTAGTAATAAAAGGTATTTAAAATTTCAACCCTCATGTCCACTTTTTCATGGAAATGCCCTACAGTATGATAAAGTGATTAGTTATCAGCTTAGAAATATTAATGTATTTATAATGTAATATGAGTGCAGGACATGTAATATAAAAGGGAAATAGACAAAATAGATTAGTAAAATCATTTATTTTTTAATGCAAAGTTTCGTAATAAATGTTTGTATCTATCTCTTTTCTTGTAAAACGATTTACCATAATTGAAAAACTTATCTTTGGTAAATTAAAGTTTATATAAAAAATATTTTCTGTATTTGTATATATATATATATATTGTTATTTCTTCATTTCATTGGTGCCAACTTTTATCCACTAAAATGTAATTTTTTTTTTTACCTCGTTTAAAACCGATTTCTACGAATAAATGCACAAAAAATTTATTATTAAATCTTAATGATAGGAAAAAAAGAGTAAAATTAGGGAGCTTTGTACATGTACATATATGCATTTAAATATGTATTGAATATCATATATTTCAATTATTATTCTTTTTAATTTTAATAACGACAGGGTTGCCACTGGCGACTATTTTTTAATTCTATTTCGCACCACCTTCTTAAAACAAAAATATTTCAAATAAACTTTGTCAACATGTGCAAGAGAAATACGCAATTTATTAGAAAAAATAATGCTGTAAATAGAATAAAAAAAATAGTCGCCCATGAAAGCCCTGCAAAGAAAAAAAGAACCTGGAGATTCTGAAAACTGTTCGGAAGCTTACACATTCTGTTTCATTTTATACAATTTTGTACAAACAAAGAGATATAATGTACATACCGTAATTTCCGGCGTATAATCCGCAGCTCAAAGAGTCGTTTTTCGACCCAGAAATTTTATTCAATAATTGTAGTTAAATATTTACAGCGATCTTTGAAGTTACATTTTATAAAATAATATATCTGGGTCGAAAAACGACTCTTTGAGCTGCGGATTATACGCCGGAAATTACGGTAGTATATATTTATATAGTAGTTATTGATTGAACAATGTTTGAAAAAAAAATACTACCTAAATCCCACTTTTCACTTTACTGCTAATAATAAGGGAATTTAATCCTCATTCCTCAGTATTTAAATTCGATTGCTGAAAAATATCAAAGCACGTTTGGTAGATCATTCATTTTGATTAAGGTGTTAAAATATTTAAAGTCAATTAAAATTATTTACAAATAAAACCTTCACAAAAATAAATTACTCAATTAACTGAAAATGGATAAATGGTAATGGAGAGAAAATATCGCAGAAATAGTTTAAATTAGTCGTTAATGTAATGGTTTTAAGCTGAACGGTGAATGTTTGAACAAAGGAAAGTATTTATACTACAGTAACATTAAAATAAGTCTTTGAATTACGTTTTGTTAACAAGATGTAATCGATGTATTACCAATTCCTGATTTAAGTTTTAAAGCTGTTACTTGTGCAGAGCGTGACGCATGAGTAATCTAATTTTATGATAGGATGTCTCTATAAGAGAGTGGGAACGATCGAAGAAACTCTTTCTTTGGTTGAGGCGATTTCGGACAAACATGAATGACCAAACATTTGTTGTAATTCTGCTATTATCGTCAAGGTAGTATTTGTCGAATGGTCTTGAACAGAGTACCGCCAAGGTATATTGAACAATACATATTGGACAGAGTACCGCCAAGTTCTGCAATTTCAAATCCGTTTGAAATCTCCGCCTCGTCCTCTCATTTTTCTGACTGAATATTTACTATTTTAAAATAGTGGTATGAAAAAGCAATTACTGAACATCGCGTATAAGTGAGAGGTCACTCTAATTGATAATTTGGGGGTAAAAGTCAAATTGAATTCGTTGTGGTTTCGAAAGTATATTTAAATACATATATGTTTTCCCTTTTCTAATTATTATATTTATATAACATAGCTGCCAATTTTTACGTTTTTATGAAAACTCAAAAAATTAACAGGAAATTTTTGCCTTATTTAATCGGTAGATTTCGGTGATTAAATAAGCTAAAATTAACTATTAAATTTTAATGGTAAGGAAAAGGGGTAAAAGTTGGCAGTTCAGATAATTAGTAGTGAAGAAATTTAGAGACACATGAAATGGGTTACATTGTAAAATATATTTATGAATATAAAACCGTTTAAATTCAGATCACAAAAAGATAAAATATTGCAACTTTGCATCGAATAAGGAAACTATTTTACTAATATTTTATATAATTTCAAATTAAATTAATGAATTTCTATTTCACTCCAATTATTTATATTAAATTCTTTAAATAAATAAAAAAACTGTTTCAATTTCGTTTAAAAAAATTAAAAGTCACATCTTTTAATGTATCAACAGGTACTTTTAATGTATCACTAGTCATTATAATCTATCACTAATCACTTTTAATCTACCACTAGTCAATTTAATGTATCATTAACACATTTAATGCATCACTATAAACAGTCTTTAAGTAATTTATTAACAACACATTAGAACAGTTTTCATTTTTAAAATACTATATTTAATGTAACAACTTACTCCCAATTTTTCAGTTTCTAATTAATTATTCGCTTCATTCAAAATCTAATTAAGTAATAACTGTTATGTAATAATACAGAAACTTTTAGCTAAAATACGAAAAATATTTATTAATGACGATAAACTTACCCTTATCACTTGAAACCCTTAAAACCCTTATTACTTGATTTTTTTTTAAACTAGTAGTTGCAACTAACATTTTGAGTATCAAAAGTCAGTTTGCTAAAGCATTTACTCAATGGTTAAAGTTTAAAGATAACTTTGAAGAAAAAGTCTATAATGATATTGGGGCAAAATTAACAATGATTTGTCACAGCGTGGTACACTTTAGGAAAACATTAATTTTCCTTTAAATAAATTGATGGTTCCTGTATTCTTCATTACTAAAGTCATTAGTCAAACAGAAGTTTTAAAGATTTTTTTTTGGACGCGCCATAATATTTCTATTAACTCGAATTTAGACTTTGCCGCGTTTTTTATTTTTATAGCTAATGGACTTTAAAATGGTTTTTGGCAGTTTAAGATCATTTTCGGTTTTTTTTTATAAGGAATGATTTATTGGTAT
Organism: Maratus michaelseni; assembly: GCA_963931845.1. NCBI lineage: Eukaryota > Metazoa > Arthropoda > Arachnida > Araneae > Salticidae > Maratus > Maratus michaelseni. The sequence continues at coordinate 276,477,222 of OZ007595.1, read as the reverse complement.
TTTAGTACTTGCGCTTTATATTTTTGCTAGAATTTTTTTAAGAATGATGTTAATTAATTCTCATTAAAATAGGAATAAGTAATTAATAAGAAGAAAAAAAGGTTTTTTATATTAACCTTTAGCTAATGAATGCCTCCATATTTGCGACAACGAATTTTTCTTGTCCAAATTTGTGTCATGTATTTTTCAGTTAAACAAGGAATTATGAACATCGTTTATTATACAAAAATTGCTTTACTGTGCACACTCACGACTTGTAATTTATTCAATATTTTCTGAATCATTTTGTATATTCTAATTATCTAACAGAATGATATTCAAATATTTTTATGTTTAAGAACTAAAAGTTTTGTAACGACACTCTTCAAATTGCACTTCCTCTACGCTATACGGCATTACCCTATACGGCATTATGCAACACTGTTTTAATAAATAAACTAAAATAAATTTAACATAAATTAAGGAGAAAGTTCTGCTTCTGTAGCGAAAAGTTACCTACATAACTCTAAAAACAACTTTTAAGACATCTATACAACCAGCGTTCAGAAAAGGAGCGCATTTCTAATTTAAAAAGCAAGCGAATTCAATCGCCAGCCTCCTCTGACATAGTAAGGTCATCAAATCAGCGAGCGTCTCATTTCCGCCGTCCCTTATGCGTTCACGGGGTCAGCGAAAGGATTTTTTTCTTCCTCCCTTTCCTCCACGGGTTTGGCAACATCCTCTGTAGCGTCTTATGATCCAGTCATTATAGTAAGTTCACCTCGGAATTCGAGATACCAAGCTGTAAGTCTGTAAATACTTGTATATTGACACCCTAAAAGTTGTCTCAAAACCTACATATGGTAGGGTGTACGCAACTATTAAATTCCAAGGTCAAAGGTCACAAAAATCGTTTTTTTGCGCTTTTTTTGTAAATATCTCATTTCCTATAGGTTTTTTGCTATTTGTATTTATTATCAATATTGTAGAATACAAAATTCTCTACAAATTTTGTTTGAAAACATTTTTCATACGTCGAACCGTTTTCGAGATAGAGGGCGGAGAGCGCGCGGTCACAGCATCACTTCAGGTCAAACGGTGCCTCCGGTCGAAAACGCGCCATATAACATTTTTTTCCTAACCTATCCACTTTTTATTCAGTATTAATTTATTTAACAACACTTACCTGTCCATGTAATTGCAGAATTGTTAATGAAAATATAGGAATTATATTTGAATTTTAACCTAATTAATATAATATTAATAACTTCTTACATGATGAAAAAAAAACAAATAAATTATGAATTAATCGTTTTATTAAAAAATACTATTCAATACATTTATTTTTATTAAAAGTAAAAAAATGGAATAAAGGGTACAAAAACTATAATTTATGTTTTTAATCATCTTCTTCCTCTTCATCGTCGTCTTTCGGCTGCTGGTAAATTTCAAACTGGTCTTCATTATCGTCTTCAACGACATTTGCCTCAAGTTGTTCCATGATTTCGGGGTCAAAGGTTTCATTTTCGTTAATGTCGCTCTGATATGGTTCTGCATTGAGACAAGCTTGCCCATTACATTGGCCACAAGCTAAAGAGCATCGCAAGCCCGCTTTCCTGCATCCGCATCGCGAACCACAACCACTCTTGCAGTTGCAGAAAATTGTATTTAGCAAATCTTCTGGAGCAGGTGGTAAAATTGTCATGATAAGCTCCAGAAAATCGTTTTCATTGCCCAACCCCATACCTGGGGTTCCAAATCATGCCCTAACCAAGTTTGAACTTGATAATATACACGTTTGAAATGTTGATGAGAAGCTGCACTTGTTGGTGGAAGAATTGAAAGCTGCACAGGTTTATTAAGTTTTGTAGACTTGACGTAATGCATATAACGAAGATGATCCAGACTTTTCACAGATTTCGGAGCATTATAGACTGCCAATAAGATTTGAGTTCCACTCTCTAATAATCTCTGGGCCGAACTATTTTCTTCCTCAAATGCTGCAGCTAGTTCATCCAAATTCGTCAGTTTCTCAAAAACTTTTAAAAATGATTTTTTTCCCTTTTTAAAAAGCGCAGAAGTTGTGTCACAGCCACTTAATGCATGCAGAAATAAAATATATGTTTTGGAATGAGGATAATTATCAAAACTTTTAGTCGAGTATATCTCCGTTTTTACATTTCCTTTCCCAACTTTTTTAAAAAAAATTTCTTGTTCGTAAGACAGTGTACGCCCAATTAAAATGACAAGTAAATTAATATCTTGTCCTATTATAACTGCAGTTTTTTCAGACTTTGATTCTTCAATTGCAGTTTCAACAATAAGAACATCCGCATCATCTCTGGCTTGTTTAGTAGTAATATTTGCAGCTTGTAATTTTTCAGTTAAGGTATTAATGAGCATATCTTTGTTATTTCGATTTGATAAGAATTTTTCTTGAGTAACTGGTACAACCATTGTTTCATCTAAACAGACTTATACGTTTTTGAAAGTGCAGCAGTTCTTCTCTGCTGCTCCATAGCTTTTACGTTCTTACTGTAGTCTGAATATCCGTCAAATACAACAATTATTTTGGAACTGTAATGCCTTTTTAAATAATTAATGTATTTATCAAAAATAATAGATAAAGTATCTTCTCTGCTCCATACAACATGATGAAGAAGAAATCCGCCATCAATAATGAACGTCACATTATTTTCATTGAGAAAAAAATCAATTGTGCTCATGTTGTCATACAATGACGATTTTGTTGTTTTTCTCATGCTATCATTATCAAATAGAGCTGTTGGATACGGACTCAATTCATATTGAAGACATTCCTCAAGATTACTTTCAAATTGTTTGCTGACAGTAATTCTTTGGAAGAGTAATAATGGAGCCACTGCAACTTTACAATCATTTATTTTTACAGATTTGTTAACACAGGAAAGCGGCAATACTTTTTCGGAACGTTTCAACTTTATTTCATTAAATGATAAGCCGGTGATCTTCTTCATAGACTCTAATCCAATTTCGTAAGCTCTGTGGCAGTTAATTTGCTCATTTCCAACAATTCCAGAAGCTATCGATATTAACTGCGTAGTATTTGGAAAAGGATCATGGAGTTTAAACTAATCAAATAGTATATTTACGTCAACACTGTCTTTTTTCACTCTTGAGTCTCTGGAATCTACGTGTTGCTCGGTCGACTCCAAGGAGATATTACAGAACTTCTCCATTTCCTCACAAATAGTATTTGTGGCGTACATAGCATATACCCATTTGCACAAAACACTTTCTTTCGTACTTCGACCACGAGATAGTCCTCCTTCGGTTTTCATGGATTTCATGAGACTTTGTTCGATGACCATATCTGTCCATGTACCTGAATTATATTTTTCTGTTCGTCTCACCGTGAAGAATCCATTTCTGAAATTTTCATAAGTTTGCTCATCCATAGTTTCTTCCAGCTTGAGCATATCTTGCAGATACAGGTGGGCTGATTTTGCATATAAGAAGTGACCACTGGCGTGAAAATATGGCAGCATTCTGCGCACTTCATCAAGGTGTTCTTGGAAAAGCACAAGTCTTTCAGCGCGAACAAAATCAAGTGCTATTGTAACCATTTCCAAATATTGCACCCATAATTGTGCTGTTGGACCTCGAGCTTTTAAATCATCCAGTTTGTCCAGAAATGTTGAAAGAAAATTGTTTGCGTTATCCATATATCCTTCTAGGTTTGAGTAGGATACATTTCGAGAAGTGATTTGCTGTATTAACTCATCCAACGTACCATCTTCAATCTTCATGTCTTCAAAAATGATCTTTGATAATGCAAGTCGTACCAATATATGGCCTCTGATGCTTCTTGAGTAAGCGTGACCGCTCAGCATCTTGTCAACAGAATTCGGTGCGTATATTTTATTACCAAGAGCTTCCTTAAGGCCACTTCCGTCCATTATGTATCCCATGCTTCCAAGAAAAGACATGAGCATATGGAATCCTCCTAATTTCACAACGACTTTACATAAGTTTGAGCTAGAATCTGACGCAGCTGCCATTTCACGTGCTTTAGAGTAGAGGGGTTGATCAAAAGTAATTACACACGTATTTTGTCCGTGTGACTTGGCAATATCGAGAGCGTATAGTAAAGTTGTGTAAATTGTGTCTACATTACTGGCAGGATGATCGATAAAAGGAAGAAACATAACCTGAGATGTTGAAAAATTCATTTCATTTTTAGTGAGCTGCTCAAGATAACCGTTCCACCCTGGCAACGATGCAATATCTCTCCATTTTCCGTATAACCACAAAAAATCAGTTCCGTTGATTGTTTTTTCTGTTAGTGCTCGACCGTCATGCAGATTTTAAACTTGAACTTTACTGTATCCAGGTACGACTGGTTTATCGTAAACTTGTAAAGATACATGTGATATGGCTGCCAACTCTTTCGCTTTTGGTTTGGTTGTACATTTTTGTATCCGTTCATCGTAGAGAACAGCATTTTTTGGAGTTACTATCTTAATAATCCCCATAACATGAAGAGTATTGTTACCATCAAGAGTCTGGACATTTATATCGGCATTGTCTCCAACATATTGTACAAGTGCACCTGACTCAGATGATAAAATACGAGGCTGTGGGTGATAAACTGCTGAAACTTCATACTGTACTGTACTACTATAAGAAGCTGCAAATCCCAAACTAGATAAAATATCCAATAGTCTTTTAGATCCATATCTTCTGTGAAGAAATACAGAAAGGCTCAAAAGTAACTGTGATGAAAAAGAACGTTCCCGTATGGCAGCCATGATTGCATGGCTTATTGAAGTACATTTTGTTTTTAAATGATCAATTTGTATTTTCCTGTTTTTGACGATGACTTCTTCTAAGAAATGTAATAAAGTTTTTGGAATTTCTTGATTAACATTATCCAACATTTTATTAGGAGGTGGATAAGATTTAGTTTCAACTATAGATGTTCGGATATCTTCTCTAATAATTGCTGCTGCAGCTTCTACAATTCTTAGCATTTCTGCTTCAGGATCTATTTTTTTTACTTTCGTACCAAGCTTTTGATAGAATATCAGCTTGTGCATCACGGAAAGAAATGATTGTGAAAGCTCCAACTTTCTTTGTAATTACGATATCGGTTAAATACTTCTGGTGTAGTCTTGTAATGATAGTTTTATCATCTGGCACATACCCTGTCAAGACATCTTTAAGCTCTTTTAGTGTGAATTGAGAATCATTATTATTTTCGATGTAATTGAAAATCTCTAACATAGCTTCTGTAACTTGATTATCTTGACGAGGTTTCTCAAGAGGCGATGATGATGATGATTTATTTGAAAAGTTTGTAAAGCAAGCAGCATGGTACTTCGCTTCAGCAGCGACCAAATCATACTGTAAAATTATACGACTTTTCACCAATTCTCCTAAATCATCAGCACGTTCTTCTGCTTTTTTGATAACATTATCTTTGAACTCAAGAGTACTCACATTTTTTATCTTCCGCCTGTATTTTTCTCTTTTCTTTTTCTCTGCAGCCTCATCAGCAACTTCGCCACAAAATAAACATTGATTCTTAAAATCAAACACTGCACCTCGTTTTTTGCGGAGTACTAATGAAGAAGTTATAGTTTCTCCTTCTTCTTGTTTCCGTTTTGCTGCTTGGATACAGTTTTTACTAATGTAAACACTTCGGCACTTTTCATGCACTTTAACAGAGGTTACTGATTTTAAATAATCAATTTTTCCGTCGTTTCGTTCGACACTTGCAGTTCGTAGAGTTTTCATACCGCGCACTACTTCAATAAGCGATTCACCTCCCGAATCTGACTTATTACATAGAAAACACAAATCAGCCATATTTCTTGAAATTGTACGTCCGTAGTTACCAAGAACAAGTTACCTGAAATAAAGAGAAGACGGTCGTAACTATACTATACAATGCATAAAGAAAAAGATAAAATATAATATAATAGTTAATAAAAATTGATAAATATTTATAATCATTGATTTATCGATAGTTCATCAACTATATATGGCGCGTTTTCGACCGGAGGCACCGTTTGACCTGAAGTGATGCTGTGACCGCGCGCTCTCCGCCCTCTATCTCGAAAACGGTTCGACGTATGAAAAATGTTTTCAAACAAAATTTGTAGAGAATTTTGTATTCTACAATATTGATAATAAATACAAATAGCAAAAAACCTATAGGAAATGAGATATTTACAAAAAAAGCGCAAAAAAACGATTTTTGTGACCTTTGACCTTGGAATTTAATAGTTGCGTACACCCTACCATATGAGGTTTTGAGACAACTTTTAGGGTGTCAATATACAAGTATTTACAGACTTACAGCTGGGTATCTCGAATTCCGAGATTCTTACCTAATTTAAGCTTAAATGACTGGACTATTAGTCTAGCGGAAATCTGAAGGGAAGGTGCGGGACCGCGCGCAGAAAGGTTGAAATACATTTTCTATTGCGTTGGTCCAAAATCTTTTTGCATTTGAAGAATAAATTCAAGCTTTAACGAAGTTAATGTCAATGAAAACGTGTTTAGGTTAATCAACGTCAAGTACTCCATCTACCAAAACGGTTGGCTCACCACGTTCCAGAACTTTGATGTCTTCCCGTGTTCACGAAGTTCATCTAGTACGTTTTCATCTTGATGTGTCTACAGAATGTGTTTTCGCTAACATTTCTGTGGTAGAAGACCAAGTTTATTGTGAATTCATCTTGTGTGTGTACGGTGTGTGGTGTTTATGTCTGTGCTTCTTCAGATATAGGTGTCTAAAATAAATAGACACAAGTAGTGAAATATTGTTGCCTCAATATATGTGTCTCATATATTAAACAAATCAAAGTCAATTTAATTCAATATATATGAAATTATGCTAAAGGTACCATGATAAGTAAATCAGAATTCCCGAAGAGTTCAGATTCAAAATAAAATTTGAAAAATACTAGATTCATTCTTGCACGTGTTGAATCCATGGCTAACATGGCTATAGTTTCAAGTATACATAGAATAAGTGATCATCCATCAACACCCATTTTGTGTTCAATATTGAATAATCTAGATATACATTTTCTCTATTTATTTATTGCATTTTGAATTATATGTTTTCACTCTTCCCTTTTCAGTTATGAGTTTTATTTTAATAAATATCAATTAGTACAGCAATTTCAGAATTAAGTATTTTTGTGTATTTTCTATGTTTAATTAAATCAGATAATCTTTCAGTGTTAATGATTTCTCTTATGGTAAAATTGATAAATGAATGAATGAATTTAAAATTAAATTTTTACTTCTTAATTCATTATTCAAAATTCTGTTACTTTCAGGCATTCTAGTTTATGCACAGAGAATTATTACAGAGTTCGATTTTATACTTGATCTGATTATTATTTATGCTTATAAATTCCTTTTTTCTTAGTATGCATATCTCTTTCTTTGTTAATTTGTATGTAATAAAATAATCAAGAAATATCCTTTAATCAAACTTTCAGTGTTTTACAATTTATTCATTTTGCAAAGTAACCTGAGTTTATCCAGAATTATTATTTATTATTATTATTCAACGTTCATGCCACTATTTACATCTTTAAAATGTTAAGTGAATTAATCTTCTTTAAATTGATTTAAAACACAACGCATATAAAATCTTGCCATTAATTATCAACTATACCTTCTTATTTCATATTCGAAAAAATATTATTATAATGACAATTAATGGTAAGTTTCCCCCTTCATTAGTAACCGTATAAGTTTTCCTACCCCTACAACCAATGGTGCTTTAGACCAGCGCTTCTCAACCTTTTTTCTTTCACGTACCCCTTGCTTACACTTTGCAATTTGGAGTAATCCCCTATTTATCATTAACACCCACCAACCCCTATCTTCTCCCACATATTATTAAAATCTTTATCTCCCATGAATGAAAATGCAGATTTCAAGAATTATGCATTATTATATTTCTTATTCATTTAGAAAGCACTTATGTTTTCAATTTTATTGTTATTCATTAAATAATTAGGTTTATTAGTTATCAGAACAGGCCTATTATTACAGCTACTCCCAGGTTCTCTTGCATTTCTACATAATCAGATTGTTTCGAAGAACTTTTTGTTCACGAATCATCCTGTTTAATTTCAATCGCAGTTGCAGTACTCTTAAGAATTCCGGATTGCAAAGAGTTATCTAATTTAAACAGAAAACCAAATCATTCAAATAATAAGTAAACATTTCAAGTTAAATACTCATTAAAGGGAAGGAAGCTTTCCAATTAATAATTTAATGATATAATTCCGCCTATTCGAAAACGAAAAATAACGCTTGATTTTAATGCTTTTAAACTTAAAAATAAAAACCAACAGCTTTGGCGTATTTTAGGCGTTTTGCAATTGTTATTAAAAAAGAAACAATAAGAAAAAAGAGGTGGGAAAAGAACATTGTATAAGGATCAATGGAAGTTTTCGCGAAGATTGAGGAAAATATATAAGTACTCGTGCAATATGATAAGCAGTGGGCGGAGCTAATGACGCGGAATTATCAATGAAGAATTAGGTCTAGTGGCGTTTACCCCCATTTTGAGTGTAACATATTGGAGTTACACATGACATGAGGCTAATTTTGTAAACCAAAACTATCAACTTTATGTGTTTTCAGTTAAACCATTTTCTGGATTTCCGGAATTTTCTGCTCTCAAATTTGTCTTTCAGAAATAAAGGCATATTTTGCATAAAAAATATTAATCTATTTTAAAATGAATATTGATTTAATATTTTTAACTGCATAATTTTCTCATTATTATTATTATTATTTTAATATTCTACTCTTAATATACACAGTTTTCATAAGAAACTCAGTAAAAATTACTAAGTAAAAACAAAAAAGTAATCACTTATTTGAGATTAAATGTAAGCAATTTTTAGAAAAGAGTAGATTTATTTGCAAAGATTGTAGGAGTATTATTACTATTATCATTATTTTTACTTTTTCTTTATTATTGTTCTGCAATTATTATTATTTTATTATTATATTGTTATTTATGCATCACCTTGAACAATCCCAGTATTACAACTTTAAAATTTACCATCATTGTAAGTTATTGTTGATACTTTTTAAATTTCAATATGAGGAGAAATCATAGATTCAGCAGATTAGTTTAGTGGATTCATTACCAAGTTTTTCAGGTAAAGAAAATGTGAATTTATTTTTTTTTAAATTGAATAACTTGAAAATTTTTGTAATTTAGAGCAATAAGACAATGCCAGATAATGTGTGGTTCTTAAATTAAATTGTAAAGACTAGCTTTTAAATTTTTAGCCAGTGACCGTGTCGCTTCTAAAATTAATGACTTTGATCAAATAAAAATTATTGTTGTAATAAAAGCCACTAAAACAACCTCATTTGCTGAAAAACAGCAAAAGATTTTCCTAAATATATCAGAAACAGTCGCAAACGGCAAAAAAATCTTGCTGAGTAGATAGAAAAATTTGCAAAAAAAAAAATCTTCTTTGGGACGAAAATTTCGATTTTTTTTTATTTTAATTTTGCATTTTTTGCATATCTTATAAATGTAGACTGTTATCTAAAGCGGTATCATTATATTTCAATTCCTTACAGTAATTTTTACTCATAGTATCTAACGCCTTTCGTTGTACGCAATGCTATTGTAAAATGTTAGACTTATTTTACCCGAAACGCTGCTTTTCAAATTGGGAGACAATGTTTCTCGAGAACTGTGGAACCGATTATGTTCATTTATTAAGTAAAAAAAAACCTCTTTTTTTTTTGGGGGGGGGGGGGGCTCAAACTAGAGAAAAGTATAATTTTCACCGATAAAATATTTTTTACAGTTCGCAAAATGACAAAAAAAAGGGGGAGGGGTGATTTTACTTTTCAAATGACCGTCATTTTGTCGAAAATTCAACTTTTTAAACTAAATGTTGGTATAAGTTTCAGAAAATTTAATGATCTTTTAATAATATGATTACCAAATTTTTTTGAGATGATTGTGACAGAAGAAAAACTGTCACCAGATGGGAAGCTTTTTGCGCACACCTCCAGTCTCACAAAAAAAAATAAAAATAAAAAAAATAAATAAAAAAATAAATAAATATATAAGCGAAATGTCAATAAATGAAATGCAAAATGTCTGAATGTGATATCTCTGGTCTTAATAACAGAAACAAATCGTAAATTTTACGCCAAAGAAGTAGAACCTCCTCTTTAGAAAAAAAAAAAAAAAAAAAAACAGAAAACGAATAATAAATGTTGAAGAAAAATGAAGTTTACAACAAATAATAAAAATATTCTAATAAGTGTTCATAGAATTTTAAAATACATAAGTGATGAATTTGTAATTTTATTCATGTCTGTTCAGCAATTTCTAATTTACATTTATATAAAAAAAATGTTTTTTTATAATTTAATTTTTAAAAAAATGAAACATCTCAATGTGTATTACTTCAGTTATACACAGATTTTAAAAATATATACTGGGTTGGAAGAAATGTTTTTAGCAGCGCATTAAACGGTTTTTCATATTGGAAACAATCTCAACTACATTGCATTTCATCAATTAGTGAAAATCTAAGTAAGTTTAAATTGTTGTATAAAAAAAATAAAATAAATACAATACAGCTTCAGAAAAAATGTGGTTATAATCTTATATGCGTAACACGCATAGCATGCACAGTCACTGCGAGTCACGTACGTCACGTCACATTTGTGACCAAAATATGAACACTCTGTGACTTCACGGTGTGATCGGAGAGTGAATTTGGAAAATAAAAACTCATAAAGTATGGTATTGAATTATGTCATGTACTTAAATCATTAATAAAAACATTGTCACACACTATTTCAATAAATTGAGTATTTCTAAAATAAAATAATAAATAAATGTTTACATATTTGAGGCAGATAATTTTTTTTACAACTTTCATTATCATTTTAAAGAAATTTAACAAATTATACTATCACAGGTAAAAATCCTTAAATAGAAATTTAGTAACGTAGGAAAGTTTTGGCGGAAAGTAATTCAGAAATAGATCTCCCATTCTAATAAAACTGTTAACAATTTAGAGATATGTTAGCATTTTAAATACATACATTTAATTTTTTTTCTACTACCGCATGGAACTCATTTGCTAATTTTGTGATACTAAAAATATTTCTTTAAAAATCTCAAATCTTTAATTATTTTGAGGGCACACTCAACCCAATCATCAGCATTCTGTTCAAAAAATGAGGACACCATTTTTGCGAGTTCGATACCAAAACGGTCTGGTCGGGGTGACCGTCGAACGCGTTCAAGATTTTCCTTGTACGGTATAATTAAGGTCGTTCTCAACAACGCGAAGCTTTCTGACATATTTCTGACTCATTTTTAAACGCAAAAGCATAAAATGGGCATGACTGACTATGCAAGCAATTTGGAATCAAAATGAGTTTTCCATTTTTTGATAAATAAATTACCTATCGAGTTATAAGCAATTAGTGTCACGTGACAACCGGTTTTTCTCTTTTCTTTCACTGTTACGTCGGGTATTTGGTTCAAAACGACGACTTTGACATTCTTTTCTGAAAGATCTGCTTTTACCAAAAAATGGAAAACGTCTTTCAATTACATAGTTTCTGAATAAAAACACCAGCCATTTTCATGCGTTTCCGAACAAAAACGAATTAAAATATGTCATAAAGTATATGTCATACCTATAGCAATTTATCCAAAACTGGTCAGTGCTTAATAAGATATCACCTCTAATAAATATATTGCTTTTTTCAATAAAGTGTAAAAAATGAAACATTCATATTTAGGAAATCTAATTGCAGAAATATATTTATATTTATGTCGGAATTATTTTATAAAGCCTATTAAATCAATCTTTATTTAAAATGTATGTTTACTTTGGACGTCTAAAACAAATGCAACTGATTAAAAAATATATAAAAATATAAATTTTCACAGCTTATTTCTAAGAATACAAAACTCTCTCATATATTGAAATGTCTTTATTTAAATTATTTTCTTTCTATATCATTTGCGGTAAGTTGGAAAAACCTGCTAGCTGTTACTATGTGGTTAAACAATACTGCGCAGATCATAATCGCGCATATTGAGGGCAGACGATTATTGTTATTCCAAGTTCGGCGGATTAGAGTGTGTAATGTTCTTTTAAGTTTGTGGAATTATAGTGTGCAATTTATGCCGTGTAAGTAAATTAACGTTTTAAAGTGTATTAACGTTAAAGTAAATTAACGTTTTAAATCCATTTTAACCTCTCCCTGTGTCTAACTGGGTGCGTTAATAAGGTCTGCGTGATATTTGATATCTCAGATCTACGAACAAACCTCGGCTGGAATTACTTTGAAAATTAAAGTAGTGGATTTCAGTCTCATTTTTCAATGAAGAGGAAGCAGTCAAGGACCATTAAAACTTAACCCCTAGAACTGGTGTTTTACTTATAGATCAGCAGGTAATTTTTAATGTCTTCGCAGTTTTTTTAATAGTGCATGTTTAGTAATAGTGCATTTAATAGTGCATTATTTAAAAGTTAAGATGCTTAAATCTTTTTTTAAAACTTGTATCACTTGTATTAAATTTTGTCTTTAATGTTTTAAATAGACAGTTTGGAAAAAAGCTTAAAGTATTTACTAACAATATGTATTCTAAATGTATTCTATACATGTATTCTATATATGTATTCTATACTAACTTAATAAGTATTTCAATTATCAATTATCTAATTATTTATAATGATGAATTTATTTATATTTTGGGTTTCTCGGTTCAATTGTTATAGTTATTCATTATAATTAAAAACATTGCAATTTTTAAAACTATTAACATTTGATTTCCAATTTGAAAATTTCTTTGGTAGTGGAGGTTTCGAGAAATAATTTTCTGGTACATTTGAAAAAATTGTGACAATTTAACGCATTACAAATTTATTTGTCAAGATATGTCAATATTAGTTGCACAAAAATAATGAATATTGATGAAACAATAAAATAGCTATTCAGTTAAGGTATTTTTTTTCAGTTGTGTTATCGAATTTTTTTACAGTAAAAATATATATTTAAGTTCTGTATTTAGTATTCTATCAAAAACTATAAATGAAATAATTTGTAAAAAAACAAATATGTTACTTTTTCTTTGCGTTTATGATTTGAAGTTTTACATTTCATTTGCATCGAAAAATGTTCTACTTGTAAAGAATTGAACTTCGACATCCAGCTGCACTATGTGTCATTCTGTAAAGAATTGAACTTCGACATCCAGCTGCACTATGTGTCATTCTAGCATTTCCTGTGAGTACACTTAACTGCATACCTTCCCTCGCTATTTTTGCCTTGAAGACTAGCAGACGCCGAATTCTATTGTACTGTGAGCGGAAAGTTCGGACAGTGATGAAGTGGTGAGGCGTTACCCAAAAAGGGGTCTTATGCTTTGATCCTTGCCGAGTTCGTGGGAAAGAGTTCATCTGCGAGAGAAGCGATCTCTGCACACGATGTTTAGGTTTGCGCCCGAAACTTTGCCCTTTGTCTTAGAACGTCCAATGACGGACTTAGTGAAAACGAAACAGAGGGATCTCAAGGCTGCTAAGAGGCTGGAGAGTTTCGAGGGGCCCGCCTCGACAAAGCCCCCGTCCCCAGAAGAAGTTCTCCTGCGAGAATGAAAAAGTGAGAGAGGACAGTTTTTTGGAGAGATCGAAAAGGAGAGTGTTGACTCTCTGGAGAAGGGAAAAGGAAACGTCAGTTTCTAACTCAGCGTGGTGTAAGCGCTAGTGAGGTCCGACCTCTAGAATTGATACAGCAGGTATCCGGTGAAAATCCCAACGAAGGGAAAAAGCACACCAAGTGCGAGAGTGAGAGTTCTTAGACTCAGAATTAACGAGTATTAGTAGATCTTCCGAAGAGAAGGAACGGACGAGCCTTGGTCCGAATGAACTTTGTTTTGTAGTCACGACTGACTGTAATGTTTAGAGACTTTTGTTTGTTTCAGTTACACTTGGAGTCAAGAGGTCATTAATTTATAAGCGATTGACTCACGAAAAATAATTAAATGCTGTAATTAACTTTCTTGTACATATTTTCATTAGAATTAATATTGGTATGCAATAAATTCTATTTTCTAATTTATACGAGAAATTCTCTGTGCCAGCGATCCGATCTCGCTACCACTCACCATCTTTTATCGGGTCGGTATAGAGGAGTTACTACAACTGGTGGCAGCGGTGGGATTAATTAGCAAAAATTAATGACATTCTCTAAAGACAAAGAGTGGACTCCGAAATTTAAATCATCAAAGTGCTCCAAGAAAGAGTCTCCTTGTGACTTGTGACCTGAGTCTCCTTAGACGCCCCTGTGGATCAACACAGCATCAGAAAGAGTAATCTACCAAGAATTCTGGAGAGTGTTCCCCCATCCGGAAGAGTCCCCATCCGAAAAGTGTGATAGAGACCCCCGTCTGTGCTCCTGAGAATCTCTGAAGTCTGTGCTTCTGACGCCCTGAAAGACTCTTAGTAATGGAGGTAAGCTCTTTTTATACTCAGAGTGGCTTTAATTGTTATTAGTGTTTGTATAGGTGTTGTAGGCTTCAAAAAAAAAAAAGTTGTATGTTTATTTTTGTGAGAGTAAATTTTTGAGAAATTTTTCCGGTAAAAAAAAAAAAGCATTATGAGATACTTCCGAGATTACTGTAACTTATTTAATAGACAAATTTTGTAGTTAAAATTAAATTATTGTTGAATTAATTTAATGCAAACTGAGAGTTGTGCAGTGTTACAAAATTTTAGCTGAATCTATAAATGAGAGTTCATTGAAAAAAAAAAAAGTATCGAACGCATTTCATATTTTAAGATAACAGAGTTGATTTTATATGTTTTTTGTGAATTATTCTAAATCTTTTAAGAGTGGATGCAGAGATTAAGACCACCATTGATTAAAAGAGAAAGGAATTGAATAAGACTTTTGCAATTTAAAATATTTTTACTGTGCTTTTTGAAATTGAAATTGTTGTTTTGTGTAAAATTTATCCCATATGTATTTTATAACCAAATACCAAGGTGAATGTGTACGATAGGATAGAGTTGCTTATCTTTATATGTTGCATATTTCCTATATTATTACTAAGCGTACCTTTTTATGAGCGTATATTTTGGTAATATTTTGACGCACTTGGTAGGATTTGATTTAATCTTATTGTATTGTTTTATATTTGTGGGAAAGATAATTTCTAATTTTATATTTTAAAAATGTCGGAGCTTAAATATTATAGGAAAGCTGATTTGCAAACGTTAGCTTACGAATTTGAGGTCATTTTAGAGGAAAATGATACTGTACCGAAAATTATAAAAAAAATAGAGTCGTCAGAGGGATTTGATAAAGAGCTGGCCTTAGCGCAAATTAAACTGTTAGAAAAAGACAGGGAAAATAAGTTATTGGCGGAGAAGGAAGAGAATGATAGACTTCAGTTAGAGAAAGAAAGATTGTGGGAGAAAGCAGAAAAAGAAAAAGAACGGGAACATGAGTTAGCTAGGTTAAAAGCGACGCAAGAGTCAGATGACCGGAGTACCGCATCTAGTAGCATCTCAGTTAGAACGAATCATTTACCCCTAAAAACAATTATGCATCGCTTTGATGAAAAGAATTCGGATATTTCGTTGTTTTTGAATTTATTCGAGAGACAGGCAAAAAAATGTAATCTAAATTCGGATGAGTTGGTGACGAATTTACTATCATTATTACCTGTGGGAATGGCCGAGTTAATTTTGAGAGAACCCGAAGACAAAATTGATGATTTTCAATATGTGAAAGAAAAATTGTTAGAACGATATCGTTTGAATGCAGAGACGTACAGACAAAAATTTAGTCAGCATCCCCGAAATCCTAATTCAGTTTGGAAGGACCTGATCTTTGAACTTAATAGTTTTTTAGAAGGATGGCTGTCATGCTTACAAGTTTCGGATTTTGAGGGTTTGAAAAATTTGCTTGTCACGGACCAAATCAAACGGAGAGCGTCTCCAGAAATGCGCGAACATTTTATAGATAACTGGGCGGAGATTAAAGATCCCGTAAAGTTAGTGAGGCTTTTAGATGCGTACGAGGCAATCAAGCGCCCGTCAAAAAAAACTTGGAATACGAAACTCCCTTTAGAGAAGAATTTTGAAAGACCCAGGACTTTTGAAAATGGGCGAAACCGTAACAGAAATACGGAGACTAACTTTAACTGGAGGGATCGCGATGATCATAAAGAAAGGGAAAGGGTTTACGAAAAAAGGCGAGAAGTGAAGTGTCACGCGTGTTTTCAAAGCGGTCACTACAAAGTAGATTGTCCGGAAATTAAAAAGAGAGATGTTGCGCGGGTCGGTCACTTAATAAGTAAACCGACACTTGAAGAAACCTTCTCCCCTTATTTGAGTAAAGTATTAGTGAATGGAATTCAGACAACTGCCTTAACTGACACTGGGAGTGAAACTGATATCATTGCATACGATTTAGTCAGTCAAGATAAATTGAATGGAGATCACGTTTGGATTAAGACTCCGCTGGACAGTAAATTATACCGTTTACCTATAGCAGAGGTCACTTTAGAAATTGAAGGCGTGGGGGTTATTGAAACGAAAGCGGGAGTTAACAATAAAGATTCAGATATGTTTTACTATTTGTTGGGTAATCGCACTCAAAAATTGTTAGAACAGGCGAAGAAAAAACCCGAATTGATGAATGCAGTTTTGACGCGGGCTCAAAAGAAAAAAAATGACCATACTCCAAAGCTGGAAGATAAGCGGATTATGTTTTCCGATAAGGAAGGGGAGAATGTTCACCGACGCGATGAAGCGGAAACTTTGAATCCGGTAAATAAACAAATTATGATTTCCGAGGGGGAAGAGGATATTTCTAACGGGAATGTGGAAGCGGAAACTTTGAATTCCGAGGAAGAAAAAGAAGGGGGAATTTTTCGCGAGTGCAGTGAAGCGGAAGCGTTGAATTCAAAACTAGAGGGTGAAAATCTAGAAAACCCTATTGAACTGGTCAGTGTGGATAAGGGATTATCGCCTTTGCCGATATGTGAGGAATCTTCGATCTTAGCAGAAATTGGAGGGAAAGATAGTCAAATTGATTTAGACAGAGATCAATCCCTCAAAGGGATTAGTAAAAAAACGGAAGGTGAAGAATCGCTTTGTAATGCAGGAGATTCTTTGATAGTGGCAGAAGCCAGAGAAAATCGCGTGAGTGGGAGGAAGCAGGTGCTTGTCCCATTACCTTATCAGGTAGATATTTTTGGCGCGTGTCTAGAAAAAGTGTCATTACACTTAGGGAAAGGGAAAGTTAAAGGGAATGTGTCAAAATACTTGGACCTTGGGAAAAGATTGATAAGCGATTTAACTACCGCATTTCTAAAAAGGTTCGGTGTTAAGTTGAAAAATCCGAGAGTGTGTCGCACAATAAGCGATAGTATTGCATGTTGGCATCGAAAAGTTAGAAAGCTTTTGAAAGCGTTAGTATTTGGAGAATGGATAAGAGAAACGGAGGAGAATACATTCGTGAAGGATGTGTGTTTAATCTCACGAACAGGTTAAAAAGAGGTCGAGTTTTAGCCCTTGAAAATCTGTCAGAAAAACGAGAAAAGAGGAAATTTTGGTTTGACAGAAAGGCGGTAAAACGGAAGCTTAATGTGAAAGATGAGGTTTTAGTTTTAACTACCAGAAAGCCAATTAAAATGTCAGATAGTCGGGTAGAGCCGGGAAGAAATGACTCAATAATTACGGAAACGAATTATATTGTGAATGTTCCTGGGAGGCGACAGAAATCCCAGATTTCTCACTTGAGTTTAGTAAAGCCTTACAGAAAACGGGTGGAGTTAGCAGATATCTTAACGCGGGAAATAAACGCACTTAAGAATTTCTGTTTACCGTATCTAGATGATATGGCGATTTTTTCAGATAGTTGGAAGGACAATATGCGTCATCTAGAAATAGTATTAAAAAATGTTAATGACGCGAAACTAAAAATCAAATTGGCGAAATGCAAGTTCGCTCACAAAACCGTAAAATATCTTGGGCATATTGTAGGGGAGGGTAGACGGAGGCCAGCTGAGGCGAAAGTAAGGGCAATTAAGGAATTACCGGTTCCGAAATCGAAAACTGAAATTCGTAGATGTTTGGGAATGGCTGGATATTATTCCCGGTACATAAAAGATTATGCAGTGATTGTAGAACCATTAACGAGGGCGCTTAAAGGGAAAAATAAAAAAGAAAAGATTGCATGGAGCGACGAAATGGGAAAAGCCTTTGAGACTTTGAAAATGAAGCTTACTGAAGAACCGGTGCTTTACGCTCCTAATTTTCAGAAAGAATTCATTGTACAAACTGATGCTAGTGACTTAGGTATTGGCGTGGTTTTGGCTCAAAGAGAGGGATCGGAAGAGCACCCCATAATATATTTAAGTCGAAAATTTACTGATAGTGAGAAAAGTTTCTGCGCCACTGAAAGAGAGTGTGCAGGGATTATTTTTGCGATAAAAAAGTTAAGGCATTATATTGATGGACAAAACTTTTCTATCGAAACCGATCACAATCCTTTGGTGTTTCTAAAAAGAAATTCTGGAAATAATCCCAGATTATTAAGGTGGTCCTTAGCTCTGCAACCTTATAATTATGCCATTTCTCATCGCGCAGGCAAAGACATTCCGCATGTTGATTGTCTGAGTCGAGTTTAAGGAGATTTCTTGATAAACTTTTGTATATAATTATTTTAAGATTTTTTATTTTTTATTTCACTGTGTTTTATTTCATTATATGTTCATGATTTCTTATCAGAGCGCGGAAAAAAAAGGAAGGTAGTATTATCGTATTCATGTATGTTTTATTTCTTGCCACTCTGATGTAATTTGAGCTTGCAATTCTTTATCCGACTCTTAGAGATTCTTAGTGTTTCACCCTTAAGAATCGTTTGAGGAGGAGGTGCTGTAAAGAATTGAACTTCGACATCCAGCTGCACTATGTGTCATTCTGTAAAGAATTGAACTTCGACATCCAGCTGCACTATGTGTCATTCTAGCATTTCCTGTGAGTACACTTAACTGCATACCTTCCCTCGCTATTTTTGCCTTGAAGACTAGCAGACGCCGAATTCTATTGTACTGTGAGCGGAAAGTTCGGACAGTGATGAAGTGGTGAGGCGTTACCCAAAAAGGGGTCTTATGCTTTGATCCTTGCCGAGTTCGTGGGAAAGAGTTCATCTGCGAGAGAAGCGATCTCTGCACACGATTTTTAGGTTTGCGCCCGAAACTTTGCCCTTTGTCTTAGAACGTCCAATGACGGACTTAGTGAAAACGAAACAGAAGGATCTCAAGGCTGCTAAGAGGCTGGAGAGTTTCGAGGGGCCCGCCTCGACAAAGCCCCCGCCCCCAGAAGAAGTTCTCCTGCGAGAATGAAAAAGTGAGAGAGGACAGTTTTTTGGAGGGATCGAAAAGGAGAGTGTTGACTCTCTGGAGAAGGGAAAAGGAAACGTCAGTTTCTAACTCAGCGTGGTGTAAGCGCTAGTGAGGTCCGACCTCTAGAATTGATACAGCAGGTATCCGGTGAAAATCCCAACGAAGGGAAAAAGCACACCAAGTGCGAGAGTGAGAGTTCTTAGACTCAGAATTAACGAGTATTAGTAGATCTTCCGAAGAGAAGGAACGGACGAGCCTTGGTCCGAATGAACTTTGTTTTGTAGTCACGACTGACTGTAATGTTTAGAGACTTTTGTTTGTTTCAGTTACACTTGGAGTCAAGAGGTCATTAATTTATAAGCGATTGACTCACGAAAAATAATTAAATGCTGTAATTAACTTTCTTGTACATATTTTCATTAGAATTAATATTGGTATGCAATAAATTCTATTTTCTAATTTATACGAGAAATTCTCTGTGCCAGCGATCCGATCTCGCTACCACTCACCATCTTTTATCGGGTCGGTATAGAGGAGTTACTACATACTGCTTGATACAATGTTTATTATTTAATAATATCGCACAATAGGTATATCTATTATTTAAATGGATTCTTAATATAAATTTTTCACAACGCTTATTTTGAAACGTATACTTATATTTTCATTAAAGTTGTTCTCAAATCCAAAATAGCTAATTTCTGAAATATTTCTCTATTCCTTTTTATTCGGAAACACATTTAATTGGCAGGTGTTCTTATTCAGAATATGTGTTATAGAAATGGCGCTTTCCATTTTTTAGTGGCGGCAGAAGATGTTTCAGAAAACACTGTCAAAGTTTGTGTTTTGAACTGAATTTCCGACGCGGCAGCGTGAGAAACGGTAAAAACGTGATCAAAATTTCTCTTAACTTAATAAGTATTTCAATTATCTAAAAATGGAAAACGCTATTCATTCCAAATCACTTTAATAATCAGGCATCCAAGTGCCTGAAAGCCAAGTGCCAAGTGTCAGAAAGTTCCGTGATACTGAGAGAGGGGAAATATGGCCAAGTATACACATTTAAAGACTTCAATACTTAACAGCCAAATAGCCTAGTTTTAATTATTGTCAATATTTTTCGTGGTTACATAAAACAAATGGAAGTAGGAGTTAATTTAAAAAGTTGTTATTTGCACAATAGAGTTTCATATTATTGAAATATTTACTTTTATTATAATTTTTAATGGATTCATCTATTATTTTTATATTAGTATGCGTTTTTTACATTTATAATTTTCTTGCTTAACGGCTACAATAGCCGGTTTCCCAATCAGATGCAAAGTTTTAATTTGAATACGAGTTGCACCAATAAAAAGTATTGCCGATATAATCCTTATCGTCGATCTTATACCGATTTGGTAAAATCTTGTTATCCGAATCTATGCGAAATGATTTATCAGGTTCGATCGGGGTGTGGGCCTACAGATTTTTTTGTTGTTGTTGTTGGGTTAGGGTAAGAATATGGGTTGAATCGAAATATAATTTCAGTCAACCATCATTCATGTTCAAGTAGACATTCAACCATGTTCAAGAAGTATATAACCGGATTCGTGCATGACTCTAGATCCGAGACGACATCAGAAATTGTGTCGCAACACAATTTCTGTTAAAATCTGGTTACTCGGTCATATGCAAGATTCTATTCCGAACAACACTTACATTAAAAACATTATACCCGACTCGGGTGAGTTTGGGTTCACGAAAATCAGGTCATCCGACCACTAATCTAAATCTATTCTGTCGCCAAACAAATCCAAAAAGGTCGATTCGAACTTTCTGGATTGGATTCGGGTAAAATCTGGTCACCCGACCTGGTGCAGTGTCGTCACAATCGTCACAAACTTGTAGCATAAAAAAATGTTGATCCGAACAATCCGGATAGGATTCGGGTAAAATCTGGTCATCCTATCCGATGCCGATTCGTCACATTTTTCACATTGAAGTCGCACGGTGACTTCACAAAGTAATGTGAGTAATCATTGTGAGGTCACAGAAAGCCTTGAAAACGGTCCTAATGACTACACATTTAGGTCACAGTGACTTCACATCGACGTCACATGACGTCACGACGACAGTCACAAAGTCACAGTGGGACTTCACATTGACGTCGCCGTGACGTCACCATGCCTTACAGGATTAGTGCTTTTTCTATTACCAAAAAGCAAAAAGTCGTTTTTTTAAAGCAAGAATAATATGTTTGAAACTTAAGGTTTGAAATACTTTGAATAAAAATGTATAATATTGTAGAGGTGAAGTTATTTTTTTTCAGAGTAGCGAAATTAGAAGGCAATTCATTTTACTTTAAACTAGTTGATAGTTTCTGCTTTTAACCTTACCACATCATTTGTCAGGCAGCAGTTTTTCACTAATAATTTTCTCGCAGCGCCTCAACATTTTTATTACATTGGATTAAGTTTCTAGAGCGTTTTTTAATTCAATGTTAATGAACTTGAAAATGACTTTGAACAGTTTTAAAATCATTTACGATATTTTATTAGAAAGAATAATGGAGATTCTGAAACTTGATTTTTAAATTTCATTGAGGATTTGCATTGAAATATTTTTCTTAAATTTGCGTTAAAATAGGCAAATACAATATAAAAAGTGGAAAAACAATCATATAAGAACTTGGATAAAAATATATATATATTAATTGATTTAAACAAATGAGGAATGCAAAACCAGTTACTGCGTATTTTTATTATTATAACTTTTCTTTGTACAAAAACAACTATTAAAATATTTATTTTTTATCTCTCATTTAAACATAATAAAGATCCAATAAAATCCGTTCATAACGCTCCTAAAATTTTCTACAATGCTACCACTATTTCAAAACAGTAATCTTTGTTTTATTGCAAATGTCATGGGAATCGTCAATGAAAATAGTTGTTTTGAAATATGTGAAGCAGATGTAGTAAACTTCTGGAACTATGCCAGCCCTGTATTCACTAATGATCAAGCTCCTTGTAATACCAAAGAAAGATTTTTAACAATCCATAAAGAATTATTTCGATGACTTGATTCTCTTAGTTTGAACAAACATGGGAAGCACTAAGATCAAAATCATAGTCTATCATAGAAACGAAAATGAAATATCAATGTATGATAGTATAGCCAAATACACAATTAAAATACTACCAAGCATTCTCATTTTTCGGGATTGATCTGTGTGAGAAATTTATTCCACAGCATTAAAATTTATGCATGTGGATAATTAAGGTTGTTTGTGAAAAACTATTTTGGTGACAATAGCTAAAATGTCGGTTTTCATTGTACAAGAAGAACAATTAGAATATTTAATTAATTTTTGTTTGACTTTTAACCATAATAAAAATTCGATAAAATTATTTTTCTAAATAAACTGATCGCTAACCATTGAACGGCTTAAAAATCCGAAGAATGATTTTTGCACAATCAAAATAGAATTAGTTCATGACTCCATTCTCAAATTAGAATAAACTTTGAAAGCACAACGAACAAATTACCATCGTATATCCTACACATGATGATGTTTATCATCAGTTTCTTTAGTCACAGCACAGATCGTTTCTTTAAAACAGAGATTATTGGATTACGCAGAAATGATTTGCTAACAGTATGAAAAACTGTGTAATGCTACCCACCCTTTTTTAAGACATTAAATGATATCTCCCATTTCCTATCCGAAAAATTCCAAAACAAAATTATCCTCAAACCTGAAATGAAACTCAAACCAAAAGTAATTACAAGGACTAATTCAGTTGCAATGTATGCTGGGAAATTATTGAGAAAAAATTTTCTGTCGAAATCTTGATGTATGGGAACGTGATGTAATATCGTTCATTCGTGAACGCTGTCCATAATTATTTTTACATGTGTTTATCTACGATTCATTATTTTCGAAGAAATTATAAACAGTGTGTATATTTAAAATTTGCATTTTATATAGGAGACTATGTGAGTCATTTGTTAAAAACAATTTTGAAGCGAAAGGCTATACGTGGACAAAGGCAAAGTTTGAAACGTATACATTTCAGACAATTTCTTCGGTATTTTGAGTACCACTGTTTCCAAACAGAAATCCTTGCCTTTTTTAATCACATATTTCTGTCATTAAATAAAGTGCATATTTCTATTAAGAAATAGTGGATTCAAAATAATGGAAACGTGGCAGGAATGCGCATCGTTAACGGAAATGAAAATAGCATATTTTTGTAAATTGAAAGCACTGCAAAGTATGTCCAGTCCTAGCACATGCGATTTCCATCTGTAGGATAGATTTCGGCCCGCAAAACAAGCAACAGTGCAAGTGAAACATCATCCTTCGAAATTTATGTTGTTTTACATGTGTCATGTAAAACAACATGTCAGGAAATTTGTCCTTCACGATGGAATTCTTCCGAACAACGAGGCGGTCATTGCAGATATCTATGTTTAATATACGACTGGACTCAAATATACTCGTATGCGGATTTTTTTAAGGATGTACGGTCCCCTGAATTCAGACACCAGCATTTTCTAAAAAAAAAACCTTTTTTAATCTATAAAAACAAGATGGATAAATCTTTTAAAATTTATTGGTTATCAAACTCAAAGGAGCGTACCAACGCTACAAAATGTTCTCCTACGGCAGCCGCCATTTTTGAGTCAGAGGCGGTCAGTATTAAGGAGCGGTGCGTTCAGAAATACAAAGTGTCGTGCGTCAGTTAATCAGTTACTAAAGCTATGCAAATCAATAGTTGCTAGTTGGTTGGTTGGTTGACTGATTTGTGACGGCCTATTATCAACACGAGGGATAGAGGCCCTAGGAGAGAGTGCCCTCCATGGGAGTCTTTCAAAGGGATGGTAACCCATATTTACGGCAAGGTTTTAAGAAAACCACGGAAAAATCCAAACTGTTAGGTCTACGAGCGCGACAGGAGCTTGAACACAGCACCTCCCGTCTATCACCTGTGAGAGCAGAACCTTTCAGCCACTGGCAAATACCGTAATTTCCGGCCTATAATCCGCGTATCAAACAACTCTGTTTCATCCCAGAATTTTTATTCAATAATTGAAGTAAATATTTACAGCGATTCAGAAAGTTACATTCTATAAAATAAAATTTTTGGTTTGAAGCAGAACTGTTTGAGCCGTGGATTATAGGTCGGAAATTACCAAAGCCATTAAATAATAAGCCCAGTCAGATAGTGTTAAATTTGTTAGCGACACACTAGCGCCAAACCTCTGCTGCGGAAGGAGGACAAAACAGAAGTGGGTCGCAGAGAAAAGATACCATTTATTTATATCGATATTTTATATGATTTTTATCGATGTTTTGTTTTTCCACTTCCTTTAAAAGCTTGCTAATTATTGGGATCTTTTACATTAAAGCTAAAACTATAATGAAAAAAAATGTGGAAATTTACTGGATTAATATTTCTATATAAATATAGTGGTGGCGAAGAAGTTGATTTATTTATTAAAAGTTAAATAAAAAGTGATGAAAATTTACATCACTATGCAATTAACCCTTTCCGGCACAGACAAATTATGTTCGTAAAATGTGAAATTACTGACTGACACCGGAATTTACAAACGACTTTCTTAGAAAATATGAACTCCTTATTTTAAGCTTTAATTTTAGAAGCAAAATTTTATTAAAATATTCTTGGTGCCGAATGCAGCACTCCCAACCGCTAGATGGCGCTATTTTCAACTTGCGAAAAGTTTCTCATTTATCTGACTGGGCTTATTATTTAATGGCTTTGGAAATTACGGTGCTTGTCGGACATAAGTAACAGAAGAAAATTAATTATTGGAAAACGTTGTTTAAAACAAGGTTCGTAGGCTTAACTACAATTTTTAACCCGTTGGGAATCGCGCATATCTAGGGTATGAGTATGAATAGTTTTTACTTTGTCACCAATAAATACAAACAAAAACTCTCAACTTATTTAGTCAGTGACAATTTTTACAAATTGTAGGATAAAATACGCTAAAGATTACTTTTCGAAAAATAGTGGTGATAATTGTAAAATCCGTACGCACTCGGGGTATGTCATACCCCATGCGACTTCTCCCGGGTTAATAGAATTTTTATATTTAAATAGCAGAAATTTTTAGACGGCTAGTTTAATAGCAGGATTTACAATACTTTTCTGCATTTAAATAAAGCGAAAAATTATATTAGAAAAAAATGTTAATAATGATGTACGAATCCTGTAAATATATATATATATATATATATATATATATATATATATATATATTGTTTATTTTTTTTCTTTCACATTTTTTTTTAACATTATTTCAAACCGTATGATGTTTATCGCAACTTCAAATCTCATTTTAATGAAATCAGAACAAAAAAAAAACAGAAAAAACAAAACAGAAATTAGTAAAAATAGTAAATCAGAATGACGTAATTCTGAATAACATAATTTATTTTAAACGGAATTTTAAATTTTATATAAAATATGCAAAATTATTTATTTTTCTTAGTTTTTATTGACATTA
This sequence comes from Maratus michaelseni, assembly GCA_963931845.1. NCBI lineage: Eukaryota > Metazoa > Arthropoda > Arachnida > Araneae > Salticidae > Maratus > Maratus michaelseni. Next base: position 276,451,280 of record OZ007595.1, on the reverse strand, counting down.
TTTCATGGTACGAAAACATGCTTAGTTGAAGAAGTGATTTTCGATAATTATACGTAAACCACACTCATCATTTTCCACACAAAAATCTTCAAACTGAAAAATAAATCGTGTTTTTAACGGAAAACGTTTATTTTAATTTAAAATTTACACCATAAAAATTGCGAAAGAGAAGTTATATGTTATAAATCTAATTTTTCAACGTATATCTTAGGTTGCCATACAATATTGAATCATGCATACAGGTTGCAGAAGAGTATCTTCCGGTGGCCTGTGTTTTATAAATAATTAGTTTAGATGGAATTTTGCGGCATTTAGCCCAAAAATGTTGAGTCATAGAGTTAGTAGTCTGAACTACGAATTAACAAATATCGGCGATTTTTCACTTTTTAACCCATTAATGCAATCCAATTGTGGGACACTTTAGTAAAATGGGAAAAAGTGCATTTCACTAAACTTTTTTTTTAATCGAAATCTGGTGTCTTATTTTATCGAGGAGTCCTAGATAAAATAAGACACCAGATTTCTATTTAAAAAAAAAGTGGTGTTAAATGCACTTTTTCCCATTTTACTAAAGCATCGACGCTAGGCATAAATGGATTAAGCATGAAATGTTTGAGACAAATCTAATATCATTTCAATGTTCATTATGAAAATACTCGGAAAAACCTATGGGAAAACATTAAAATATTACTTGTGTGTTGCAACTGATATACTATTATTTTTATGTCTCATAGTTCTATAATGCATATTACAATTTTGTCACTATTTAACCCTTTAACGGACATTGGTTTCCCTATGAAACCACAAAACTTTAATTACGAAATTGAACAATGACAGCAGAATTTTAATAGAAATGTTTTTCGTTTATCATATATGTGAAATATCGCTTTTTTATTATATACAAATAAATTTGTTCATAATTTCTGGTTTCAATAATTTATTTCAACATTTTAGCAATTGAAGTGCTTTATCCGTTAAAGGGTTAAAAAATATAATGCAGCAAATAAGAAAAATAATTTATTTCTTAAGTAACGTAATTTATACATTAAGAATTTTATTTTATTTTAAACCATGAATATTTTTTAAAACGAATTCTGCTGATTAGATATTAACATTTTGCTCAAGTTACAACATTAAAATATGTTTAATGCAAATTTAGAAGATGTTATTATAGCATTTATATTTATATTTCAGTTTATTTACCTGGTTCGTACGCTTTTACCACATTTTCTTAACATAATTTTTCACCTTATTTAAATGCAGAAAAGTACTACAAATCCTGCAATTACAGAAGGCATATGCAAATTCGGCTATTTAAATATTAAATAGAAAAATTCAGTTAAAATGTTTTGGTAAGAGTGTACGAAACCTGATTTATTGATCAAATATTAAAATATTTCCATTAATATTATTCCATGTACAAAATTAAATAAATAAATAAATGAAAAACAGAGCAACTGGTAATTCAAATATGTAATGTAATTTATATATAAAGAATCATACTCACTTTAAAAAAATAATGCTTTAATAAATTAATTCTGCTAATTACATATTTTATGTTACTGTAGTTGTAACATAAAAATATATTTTATGCAATTTTATTCGCTGTTCTTATTGCATTTAAATATATGTTTCAGTTTAATTATAACAATATGGCTCTTATGTGATATTAAAGTGTTCGTACACTTTTACCACAAATTTTTAATAAAATGTTTCTATTTAATATTTAGATAGAAGAAATTGTAGATACCTCTTTAAATTGCAGGATTTGTAATACTTTTTTGCATTTATATAAGGCTAAAAAATCTATTAAAAAATTGTGGAAAGTTGTACGAACTCAGTATTATACATGAAAATTTAACTTCATTAATAAAATTCGATTAAGAAGTACACGATAATTTTTAAAAGATCCATAAAGTTAAAAACAAAATTTTTCAAAACGTCAACAACAGCGAGGGCATAAACCAAAAACTGGGTATTCTGATCATCCAGCGATCACCCCTTATGTGCAACAAAACGTTATAAGTAAATGTATGCGTTTCTGTCGTATAGTTGCCAAAATTGTGTTGATTTAACATTGTCAAACACAAAATAGTAAGCATAATGCTTTGTAGCTCTTTTTTCACGGAAAACGCTGAATGGATAAGATACCTAAAATGTATTCACAATCAAGGGCTGATCCTTAAACGTGATACTAGGATCTTAATTGCATTTGTTGATGCGGATTGGGCTTCAGATGTCAATGATAGACAGTCCTATAGTGATATATCTTTAAAAATGCCGGTGGTGCTATATCTTGGGAATCTAGACAGCAACGAACTGTTGCAGTATCCACAACTGAAGCAGAATATATGGATTTATCAGAGGTTGCTCAATAGACTTTACATGTTTTAAAATGAACTTGCTCCTGAAACAGTGTCTGCACCTACTTTAATATTCTGCGGCAACCGCTCTGCTCAAAAATTAGTAAGAATCCAATTTATCCACCTCACACAAAACATATAGACATACGTCATCAGTGCGCTAAATATACGAAAATAGAGACATAGAGGTTAAATACCTAGAAACTGAAATTATGACAGCAGACATTCTAACAAAAGCTTTAACTGCCTAAACATAAGATATGTTGTGATTTAATAGGTCTAAGTGTCTAAAAATATTCAATATTACTTTGTATCCTTTTTCATATAAGTTTAACCCATTCGCTGCCAACGACGAGTATACTCGTAGTTTTTCCATCTAAAAGTACGAATTCGTACCGAAAATTTCGAAAGAATAATTTTTGTTTCAAGTAATCACGAATTGTCTGTATTTAAATAAAATAAATATTGCTATTAGTATTTTCTGGTATGAATTCAAACTTTCGAAATAAAATAAAACTCTGTAAAGTTTAACCCGACAGTGAACGAAGAGAGTGAAGAGTATATTTCTATTTGTAATTTTAAAATATTTTGTTCTCTGTAATTTGTATACATAATATTTGCTTAATTGGACAGTAATGATTTGTTAAGAAAATGCACGTTGTAAATGGGGAATTGTTGTAGTACAACGTTCATTTTCTCCTCTTCGCAAATATAGAGCATGCGTGTACAGTAGTGGTGATACTGATAGTTCGCTCTGCGAGCAAGAGTATGTTGTTCCGTTAAGAAAGATGTCAGCGCTTAGTCACATTACAGCTATTTAAATATTTTTGTCTTTGTGTTAGTATTAACAAATGTTTTGTGTCGAGCTACTCTGCTAGCTCTGTGTGCCCTATAAACCAACATGAGTAAATTTATATCACATTCTTAAATAGATGGTTTCACCTTTTTTAACCGCAAACAAATGTTATATATTCGAAGGTGGAAGCGTATTCTGCAATTTGAATATTAAAAAAAAATAATAATAATCTTATCTTAAATAGCAGCACCTACTGATAGGCATAATGAGTTATTTTAATGTTTGAAGGAATCAATCGGCATGCGCTGAAAGCATATTTGCCAATCTTAGTATTTTTTAATAAATTAAAACTTGAAATTTTGTTAAAAAACAGTTAATGTACGAGTCATTTGTTATGGCTCCCAAAGTTTTAGATATACACCTACCGTAATTACCGGCATATAAACCGCGGATAAAATGAGTTAGAAATTTTACTTAATAAATGATGATTACTAAGTATGAAGCTAAAATGTTTTATATTTTGTTAAATAACATTTCTGGTTGGAAACAGAATTATTGAGCCGCGGCTTTTACGCAAATATTACAGTACTCCAAGGCAGGGCGAAATGTTGGCGTCAGCAAGAAAGCTCAAGAAATGCCTTAACTGTTCAATTGTTTAAGTATGCATGGAAATATATTAAAATATAAAACGATTGATCTTTTTAAAAATTCATCTTATTTTAATCTGAGGTGTTTCGATAAAATAACGTTAATCTAGTATAGTGCAATATTTGTTAAAAAATACCTGTGTGGCAGCTATTGGCCCCACCAGTGGCTGAGAGGTTCTGCTCTCAAAAGCTGGTAGACGGGAGGTGCTGGGTGCAAACATCTGTCGCGCTCGTTAACCTAACCGTTCGGAGTGAGTTTTCCGTGGTTTTCTTCGAGCCTTGTCGTAAATACGGGTTATGATCCCTTTGAAAGAACTTCACGGAGGGCACTCCCCTTAGGGCCTATATCCCTCGAGTAGATAATCGGCCGTCACAAATCAACCAACCAACCAACCAACCAACCAACTAGCAGCTATTGATTTTCATAGCTTTAGTAACTGATTAACTGCCGCACGACACTTTGTATTTCTGAACGCACTGCTCCTGAATACTGACCGCCTCTGACCCAAAAATGGCGGCTGCCGTAGGCGGACATTTTTCAGCGTTTGTACGGTCCTTTGAGTTTGAAAGCCAATAAATTTTAAAAGATTTATCCATCTTTTTTTTATACATTAAAACAGTTATTATTTTTTTTTTTTTAGAAAATGCTGGTGCCTGTATTCAGGAAAACGTACATCCATAAAAAAATCCGCATACGACAGATGCCATTTTTGTGTCAGCGCGTCGGCTTAATATTTAAGTTTCGGTATCCAGAATATTCTAATCAGCATTGCCAATTTAAAGTGATTTTTTTTTTCATTAAATAACTACCGGAATTTATGTACTGTAATTTGTGTTATTTAATAGCAGACTTTCCATAATCAAATAAAACAGAAAATTCTGATAAATAAAAAATAAATAAAAAAATAGAAATACGCGCTAAACCACATTATGTCATGGCTTCCAGATTTGCATGCAGAATAAATGTATGCCTGGAAATTAACTTGTTAAGCGTAATCAATTTTATTAAAAGAAAAAAATAATGATACAGTATCGACTCTTTCATTGCATGCAAATACATTTAAAATATTCTCTTTTTTTTCAATAGTGATTCCTTTTTAATTGTTTGTAATATATTTCAGCTATAAGTATCATCTGACCACACTCTATCAAATAAAGTCCGGTCAATGTGATTTAGCGGAAGTGGGTAATCAAATTACTGCCAAGAGCCAAGAGTGTTCCTTATCCGATAGTCATCTAAAAAGTGGGATATATTCTATATCTTCTATTCTTGTCCATTAGATAAATGTTGCTGTCAGACACACATTATTTCAGTTGCAATGATTGGATAGCTGACTTTCATACAGAAAACGTAATTGGATTACGAGAATGTGATTAGTTAACAGTCAAGAAACTCTATGAAGTTGATGTGTTTTCTGTTATATTACCACTGGTGGGATAGAACTGAAGGAAAATATTAATACAAATACTTATCTTAAAACAATTTATTTGCAATAAATAATTATGTTTAAATTTTTATCCATAATATATCGACATGTAATATTTATAAAATCTGGCTTTTAATAATTTTATTTGATTTTTATCCGATAAAATAAATGTTTTGATTAGAAAATTGTTAGTACGTTGTATCTCAATATTTGTTTAAAATATAGTTATATGTTTACCAGCTATTATATTTCAGAACGATATTAACCATTGCCAATTTCATTATTCTTAGACATTTCACAAAAAAAGAAAGACATTTCACTTAATACATACAGCACCAGCTTTCTATTACAAGACAAATGCATGATTCAGTTGAAAACAAAATGCTGCTTCTTTTTAAAGTTATTTGTGTTGTAATATCCTGAAACTATGTATGAAGCAGTGTAATAAAGAAACATTTATTTAGTTTCAGGAATTGTGTTAAAGTCGGTCCATAAATTATACAGAGAATAATTAATAAGTCATTTAAACATTCAAAGATCCATTTTTTTCAAACGATGAGATGTGAACTGTAATTTTTGATTCGCATTTTCTGATATACAAAGTGGGTTACTCAGCCATTGAATTTATCGGCTGTTTCATTTCTTCTTATACCTTGTATGACCTTATTTTTATCTTGATGGAACTATTTAACCTAATTACAGATTTTTTGATAGTGGAATTATGTAATCAGTTTGTAATAAAAATATATGTTTCTCCTTATCTTTACTTGGGACTTATAAAATACAAAATTCATCGACTACATGAGATTATTTTAACGCCCATGCGAGTCATTATCTTTCTAATTTCGCAAAATTAAAACTGTTGTATGTGGTAACAATGGGATTCCGGTTCCAATGCTAAATAAATCCAGAACGGTGCTTGAAAGCAAGATGCAGACATTTTGCTTGTTCAGTATTCCGGTTTCTTCAACTGCCTTAGACGCACAATCAGGCAGATCGCCTGAAGAGAATGGCTCCACAGAACAATTGAAGAGTTATATATTTTCAATAAATTTTTAAATGTAAAGAAAAGCCCACATATACATATGTTGGTGGGTATATAACATGCATACATAAATATTGATATGTATGCAACATATAACATACACCTGCACATTCACACATCTATATATTTATATAGATAGATAGATAGATATTATTAACGCATTCATATTGGCATTACATAATTGCACACATAATTGCATTAAAAAATTGTTTTGATTGTAGAAATGGCAACATAAATGAAGCGTCGTAAAGAGTATCTGTTACTCATTTAGTGGCAATAAATTAATAATCATTCTGTAATAGAGCTACAATTCACAAATATTGATAATATTGAATGTTAATTTTAATGTTAGGTTCACAGATTTAGCCTTAAATGCCAATACACATCCCACACACACACACATATATATATTACAAAATTTAATTTTTTCCGCCATTTGCTAAATTATACTACAAAATTTTTCCATTTAATAATGTTCCGTATATAAACCCGGCTTATTAAAATAACTCTTATTCTTAATATAGTCTTTTTCTATCCATATGTAAAGCTAGTTTGTCCTAACACACTTAATAATATTTATTCGAAAGTAGTTAGATATAAAAATGGCGATAGTTTTTTTAAATTATTCTTTAAATAGAACATCTTTATTTTGATCCATTATTAAAATTCATTATTATTATTCCCGTGGAGTCAAATTGTCATAATTTCTTTATTTAAATGCTAAAATATCACATTTCTTAAATTATTACGCTCAGAAAACCCTATTCCCGTAAATTTATTCTAATATTAAATATTAAATGTCTATTAAAATATTTCCGAAAAGCTTGCATTCTTTTTTTTTCTTCTACATCAAAGATTCATTTTTTTTATTACGTATTAAATTCGAAGTTTAACCGAAGCCTCAAAGCACATAAATTGTTTTGTTATACGGCATGCGTCTGGTACGAGATTATCGAATTCTGTAGAAAACTGTAGAAGATATTTCGCGACACGGAAACCGTTTTTCGTTAAGATAATTCCACCAGAAATGCTAAAAAAGTTCCTTAAAATCCCTTGTGATTCGATGAAGGTCGGTCACGTGACGTGTTTTGTGTTCTTTTGCAAGTGAGTTTTAAAAACAACTCTCACGTCCTGATTCAGAGAGAGAATTTTTTGACGTTGGTGTTTGCTAAAGAAAGCGGGACGGTTTTGGGAATGCAATGGAACGTTGTCATCAGAGAGTTCTTTTTTTTTTAACTGATGTGTTCGACTGCAACGAGCGGTGAATTTCATCAAGCTAACGAGAGCAGAGGATTTTGTCGTCGAAAAGATGTATAAATAAACTGTTGCTTGCAGCCGAATTGGTATCTATTAGACATGATGTTGTTCTATGGAGTAATTGTAAATAAACAAGTTATTAAAGCCGTCGTTTCGTAAATAGAGCATTTCCCGGGAATCTAAAAAAGATTGATTATATTTGAATAAAATGGATTCGACTGCATCGTGTTTTTATTTCCTGCAATCACCAAAATACTCGGTTGCTAAGATGCAAATTAATTTAAAACTGCAGTTTAATTCAAGTGTGCCAGACATGTGTTCCATTTGTGGCACATTGTAACACACACACACACACACATACATATATATATATATATATATATATATATATATATGTCATACTCAGGGGTGCAAAAATCTAGGCGCTAATGGGCTGTTTCCCACCACTAAATTTTATTAGTATTCTTCGTCAAATTTTATTAGTATACTTCGCCTAAATTTTATCAGTATTCTTATTAGGCGACGAATACTGAAAGTTTAGTGGTGGGAATCGTCCCATTGTTAGCTTGCCCCCTAGCTGTTTGCATTCCTGGTCATACTGTAGGTTTATTTTTCATAGATCGAGTATTAGTACCTTTCGCGATGGGGAAAATAGTATTTTTTATGTTATACAAATTTTAATTGAAATCGACGGGAATAGAGATTTCGTATTCACTTCTTCAATGACTGGTGGATGTATGTGGAACATTTGTGTATTTTATTTCGATCAAGAACTCTGTCCATAATTATTTTACATGTGTTCATATACGATTCGTTTTTTCGAAGTGCATACTTATAATTGTTTGCGTATATTTTCTGTAAAACTCTATGTGCCTCATTTGTTAAAAACATACATTTTTCTACAACAGGCTATATGTGGTCAAAAGCAAAGATTTTTGTACCGGATAAGTTCTCTCGTATTTTGAATACCACTATTTCCGAACAGAAATCCTTGTCTTATATAATCGCGAATGTCTGTCATTAAATAAAGTTCGTATTTCTATTAGTAAATAGCGGATTTTAAAATAAGAGAAATCTGGCAGGAATCCACATCGGTAACGAATAAAAAAAAATAACGTATATTTGGGAATGTAAAGCTACAGTAAAGTATACAGTATGCTCACTCTCATCACGGGTGAACTCCATCTATAGGATCGATTTCGGTCCATATAACAAGCAACAGTGCAACTGAAACACAATTCTCCAACACTCATTTTATGGCGGTGAGCGGAGATAAGAAATCCGCCATTCACGATGAAATGCTTCCGAACAACTGGACGGTCATTATAGGTCTATCTCTTTGTTCAACATACGCATCGACTGGACGCAAACACTTGTTGGATATTGGAAGAAGTGATAAATAACAAAATAAAATCAGTTATTGATAGACGTGTTTAAAAAAAAATATTTACACTTCATCAAATCGTATGATGTTTATCCTAATTTGAAATATTTTTTTAATGATATCAGAACAAAAAAAATGTATTAATTAAAAAGAATGTAGTAAAAAGAAATCCAACCACAAACAGCAATATCCTAGAATATAATTTTTTTTAAAAATCACAATTGCAAATTTCATTATAAATTATGAAAAATTAATAATTTTTTTTTGTTTTTATTAGCATTATTTCCTGACACTTAAACGTGTTCATATGAACAAATAATCTTCGATAATTATGTGTTAAACCCTACTTATCTTTATCCACACAAATATCTTCAAACTGAAAAATAATCGTTAATCGCAACGATAATTTGGATTTTAAATCAAAATCCGCACCACAAAAATTGCACAGTGGTAATTAAATGTAGAAAAACTATTTTTTAGATTTGTGTACTATATAGCTATACGTTGTAGATCACGTCAGTAGGCCCGCGACAGAGGTGTCACAGGGGCCTATGAATACTAAAAATGAGAATTCTGAGAACGTCCCACGAACTTTTGTATATTAATTGGATCATAGAACTGGTAACCTGAACTGCAAATTAACCAATATGGACGACCTTTCACTTTTTAAGAATAAAACTTTTATGACGAATTTTAAATTGCTATTGAAATGTTAAAATTGTTAATAAAACGTTAACGAATGTTAATACATAAATTTATTATTGTCATTTATATATTCTATAACATTTAATGTTTATTAAACTTTTAACGATTAAATTATTGTGTCTCTTAATTAATAATTTTAAGCATACATCAAAATTTTTTAACAAATAGCAAATTAGAATTAAATGAATTGTTTTAGTATGCGTAAATCCTAGATTACTCAGATAATGAAATATTCATTATTACTAATTATCATGAAAGTGTAATTCAACTTATAAGTGTTCGCTGTATTTTTTTTAAATACTATTAACGTTTTAATAGTATAATTTTTTTCCTCTTTTAGTTAACATTCTTTAATTCCGAAACATATTTTAATCTTAAAGAAATTCAGTTAGTAATAGTTACTATAAAAACATATTTTACAGTTATATCTGGTGGTTTTACTAAATGTTTGAAGATTAAGCAAGTGATACTTGTTTGTTCATTTTAAAATTGTTAGTATGATTAAATTATAGTATAAATACTCAAAACATATTTTTAATCGTATTAAGTATTAATCGACTATAATTATAATAAAATAGCAAAAAAATTAAACTGGTAAGAATTAAATAAATTTTTAAATAACAATAATAATATATAAAAATAATAAAATATTGCATAGTATATAATACATTTTAAAGTTATGTGTGTTATTTTTAAAATAAAAATATAATGCCCGAGAAATAACTTATTACTGAAAAGGGTTATCTCTAAGATTAAGAGTAATAACCATAGCAAAATTACTATGTGCTACTAGATATTTAATGCTATATTGTGTTCAATATTATTAAAAGTAAGTGCATGAAGCGTGTTACACATACATATCGATGACTAATAATATATATATATATATTTAAGAAACCAGATTCAATATATGTTTTATTATTTCATTTCTTTTTAACATATTCAAAAAACGAAAATGAATGTCTGCTGAACATACTTTCTTAAGCTAATCAGTCACGAAGCATCACTTGTGGTATCCACTGCTGCAAACTTCTACGCTTTTTTTTTTTTTTTTTTTTTTTTTTTTTTTTTTTTTTTTTATCATACAAATATGCATGAACCAGAAAATTTAAACTTTATAAAGACATAGGATATACACTAATTTTTTTTTTAATTAACCTGAGTGTAACCTGATTTCATAAAATAAAATTGATATGGCAAATCTGCATATGTAGTAAGCCATGAATCTTAAATTTGGAGAGGCATCCTTCAGATCAAAAGGGGGCGGGTGTCACGAAACTCAAATTCGTATGGCTCGTAACCAAAGCCATTAAATAATAAGCCCAGTCAGATAAATGGGAAATTTTTCGCAAGTTGAAAACAGCGCCATCTAGCGGATGGGATGATTGCATTCGGCACCAAGAATATTTTAATAAAATTTTGCTTCTAAAATTAAAGCTTAAAATAAGGAGTTCATATTTTCTAAAAAAGACGTTTGTAAATTCCGGTGTCAGCCAGTAATTTCACATTTTACGAACAGAATTTGTCTGTGCCGGAAAGGGTTAATTGCATAGTGATGTAAATTTCCATCACTTTTTTTTAACTTTTAATAAATAAATCAACTTCTACGCCACCACTATATTTATATAGAAATATTAATCCAGTAAATTTTCCCTTTTTTTTTTTTTCATTATACTTTTAGATTTAATGTAAAAGATCTCAATAGTTAGTAAGCTTTTAAAGGAAGTGCAAAAACAAAACATCGTTACAAACGTTAAAAATCGTATCGTTTCTCTGCGACGCACTTCTGTTTCGCCTTCCTTCCGCAGCAGATGAAGTGGCGCTAGTGTCCCCGCTAACAAATTTAACACTATCTGACTGGGCTTATTATTTAATGGCTTTGCTCGTAACGGACGGGGTTGAACTACAGCAGAATGAATAACTGTTTTTATCTCTTGTGTGCAATATAATAGTTCCTATATCTATGAAATAGTTGCGCAAGAGCAAACTTCATGATTTCATATGTATTCCTGTTACATTGTAGAACGGAATATAATACAAATATTGAATTATGTGTTATTCGTGATTATTTGGTTTATTATTATAGTTTTACAAAATATTTGTATTATATTTAAAAAAAATTATTGAACATCTGGCTTGTTTTGAATCTCTGGTGGATAATCAACTGTCTAGAAGTGACACTCAGTGTCACTTCTACATACTGTCTTCTATAAACTGTCTTATTATCTGATATTATTATCATTTGTCATTTTTAATGTAATCGAATAATCAACAGATTTATATCAATACCTGTTTGTCTCTAATATAAATATGAAAATATTAGTTATAGAATGTAGTGAAAGCGTGTGGTAAATGTTAAAAGTAGATTTTGTGTCATATCGACGCTAACGAGAAAGACAGGCTATCGCGCTTCTCGAATTTAGAGTAGTCACGCGACGCCCATGGTCTTAGCTAAGCTGAGAAAACCAGATATAATAGATCATTGCCTACACTTTAGATTACTATCATGTACGAATTATTATTTAATTTGATTTTTTTTTTTTACTTTCCCAAGCAGCGGAATCATAATTATGAAATCTTACATATATTTTAAAACACTGGGATAATTTTAAGTACTAATTAAAATAATTTGTAACAAGGTATAAAGTTGTTAAAACTGAAAAACAAATAATTAATCCCTTTATATCCTACAAATCATTGTGAATACACCAAAATATAACAAAACTACATAGATATAATTTATTTAACATTTAAAATTTTCAAAGTTGAAGAACAATTTAAGATTTTTGGAAAACAAACTGTCGATATATTTTCTAAATTCTTCTAACCCTTTCCGGCACAGTGGTCCCACTCCGGGCACACCTAATTTTAATTTCAAACTTGCATACTGCACCAAGAATATTTTAATAAAATTTTGTTTCTATAATGAAAGCTCAAAATAAGGAGTTCGCTTTATCTAAAAAAGTAGATTGTAAATTCCGGTGTCAGTCAGCAATTTCTCATTGTACGAACAGACTTTGTCTGTGCCGGAAAGGGTTAAACAGGTCTTTTACACCCTAATTATCAATATTTCTGCACCAACATTATATACCGTATGGGATATATAATATGGGATATATAATATGGGATATATATTTCATATAATATATAATTTTTTGAAAGCTATAGTAAAAAAATAAATATTTAAAAAAATGACATGTGCTCAATATTTATCTCTGAGCATAAGATAAATAAATAAAACATTTTTAACACACAAAAAATCTAAAAATTAATATTCTTTTTCACCAAATGTTTCCCAGTAGCGGAATTAGGATTAAATCTTATAAAAAGTCCAAAACACTGTAATAATTTTAAGTATATTAAATAAAATATTTTACAGACAGTTATTAATGCCAAAAGTGAAAAATATACGTATATTCAACTCATCTCTCTGCACCTTAGAAATCACGGTAACTACAAAAAAAATTAGCACGTACTACTTAAGAATAATTCATTTAATATATAAAAATTTCCAATCTGCAGAACAATTTAAGTTATTGAGAAAAATATACTATGGTCGGGTAAAAAAGAGAGAGAGAGGGGGGGGGGGATCCTTATGCCTTACTATCAATATTTCTGCATCAAAATTATGCATGGTCACTGGACACACACTTTATATAACATATGCATTTTTAAAGTTTTAGTACAAAAATAAGTATTTAAAAGAAATAAATATACTCAATATTTATCTGGAAGCATATAACATATTAAAGCGAGAAGCAAAAGTCTTAATTTTTCACTGAAAATTCGACCTTACTTCGCATGCCTCAACTTTTTTTTGAACAGTGGATAAAACAGGAAGTAGAATTAAGAAGAATCAAGAGGGTTGGGGAAAGAATAGCTTACCTATTGGCCTTCACTGCTCACAAACCTACCCTAGTTTATCAAAATATCATTTCATAAAACCGTGATTAATGTGATTCTTCTAATTCGTAGCTTCAAAGAATCTTATGCTTATATGCCATATGCTATAACAAACCTTTTGTTAATCATAAACACCAAATCACACAAATAATCGAGAATATAAGAAGACATTTAGACATTTAGACATTAGATATCGGAATTAATGTATAATAATTAAATGATAGAATTTTCTGGGAAGAACCAACTTTCCCAAACGGAAATAACTTTCACAAAAACCCAATATAATACAATACAAAGACATATATCCAAAACCGTGATATTTTCAAAAGGAAATAAATAGAAAAAATAAATAAAAATATGTGAAACAAAATCAATTATATATATTTTTTTCTACTTTTGTTCTGTATATTATTCAAACATATATATGTTCATTTTTCATATTTAATATCCCCCCTCCCCCCCAAAAAAAAATGTAGTATGATGTTTATGTGTTGTTATTCAACGGTTATATATATATATATATATATATATATATTCTGGAGATCCGAAGAGAGAGGAGAGTTTCCTCTCTGCTGCGAAGAAGTGAGAATTCTGTTTGGAGGAAATGGTTTTTACTCCCTGCCTCTGAAGGGAGGACTTCGGTTGTTGTGTGAGAGAAGGACGAGCGACTCCGCGCTGCTAAGTGAAAGCGAGGGGTACCTCTAGGGCCTCAGGATTTAAATGAATAGAGAAAGTATTTCACAAACTCTAGACCGTCTAAAGACTCTGATGAAAACTCAACCCATGGACTTTGAGGGTAAAAGAATATTCATTGATTCATCACTATTGTAATTTTCCAGTGAATAAATTTCTTCTGGTTTTAAATAAGAAATCTGTCTCCCGTGTTTCTACGCTACCGAAATAGAGAGATCCCGCTCGGAACACTGGAGTTATGACAGAATTATATATAAGATATATATATATATATCTTTGCCTTTGTTGTTATTTAATGCAATAACCTAATATTACTTATTTCCATTAAATTATCTAATAACTGTCGTTTAAAACAAAATTAAAAGATTACACAGCATGCTAAAGGAAGATAAAGACTACACAACGCTCTGTACCTGAGGGCAGGGGTGCAAAAATCTAGTCGCCAATGGGCCGATTCCCACCTCTAAATGTTTAGTATTCTCCGCCTAATAAGAATACTGATAAAATTTAGGCGATGTATACTAATGAAATTTGACGAAGAATACTAATAAAATTTAGTGATGGGAATCAGCCCATTGGGGCCTAGATTTTTACACACCTGACTGAGGGGGGATTTACTAAAAACAATTGGACTATAAAATGGAATGGACCCAATTCAGAATATTAAAATCTTGGATCTTCTGAGCTTATATCAATTGTAAATAAGCGGTTGCTATATTTTGTGCACTGAAGTCTTTCCAGCGCCCGGTGTGTATAATAATAAAAAAAGATTGTTAAACATCACTATGTTTATTACATCAGTTTCACACAGCTTTTTTAAATGTATGCTGCGTTGGAAGAATTTATTTTAGCAGCATATTAAAAGCGTTTCCATGCTAGAAACGCACTCAAATATTTATTAACCCATTCACGGTCAGGCTGTTTTCATATTTTTTACTTGGAAAGGGTAGACGAGGACGTGCTAAAAATCTTTATAAATGGTCAACGTTCTGACATTGTTAAAAGTTTAGCAGCAACATGGTGAAATTGCTTTCCCCCTGAAAAACACCTTCGGTAATGAATGGCCTATTGAAGTCCATTGTGGGTGTATCTGGTCAGACTTTTCAAGTGCAGATTCTCAGTGTGATTGATTTGCCCACCCCATTATAATCCTCTTTCGAAAAATTCCTTGCACTGTGTAAACAGATAGGTGACATTCTATTCACATAGAAGGAAAGAAACATAGAAAGAAAGAAAACTAAAAGAAATAGAAAATGTTCTATTTCCATTTGATTTTAAAAACTATCAAATAATAAATTCTAAGCTATTTCGTAAATAACTTGCATTATATTAATGAGTTACAATCTAATGTCTTTTAATATTTTATCCCAGTAGGGATATTTAATGAAACACTACATCTCATTCCTCGAATAAAACTTGATTATTTACTATATCATCAATGTAAATATAAGCTAGCGAAATAGAATCTTCTAATATGTGGTATCAGATTCAGTTAAATTCAGATATATATATATATATTTTTAATTAAATCAAACCTAGAAGGAATAAGTCTTTATGTATCTAAGATGCCTTAGATTGCAGACTTTCTAAATAAGATAATTGTAAAACAAATGGTTGTTATTTTTGTATTGTTATTTACTTCCATTTCTTTCTTTTCTTTTCTCTTTTTTTCTTTTTTGAACAATTTATTTATTTATTTTGTAGCTTCGGGTTAATAAGTCTCTGCAGGGATCGTGTTTTAGGTAGCTTTCAGTACAAAAAGCTACCTATTGCAGCCGTTCGGAGGAAAGCAATTCCAAAAAATTTTGGTATATATTCACTGAACATGACCCCCATACCCCTAAGCCACTCTCCGTTCAAATGTTGATTTATATATATATATACAGGGGTCGATGCAGGGTATTTTTTCTTGGGGGGCCCATTTTGTAAAAAATAAAGGTTATTTTTGTGAAATTTATTATATTTTTGTGAAAAATAACATTTTGTAACGAAAGTTTAAATTCAATTAATCAAATTGGAACCAAGCATTTATAAAAAAAAAAAAAAAAACTTTTTAAAATCCTTTTGCTGAAGTTTTCCTCTCTGGTGAACTTGTTTGTTTACAAATTACACATTTTAAAACATCACAAAAAAACAAATAAATAATAGTCAGTTTTTATGGAATAGAATTTTGTGAAGGACCTACTTTATCAAATTGATTTTTGTGAAGGAACCCATTTTATCAAATTGATTTTTGTGAAGAGGCAAATTTTATCAAATTGATTTTTGTGAAGGGGCCCTAAATAGGCCCCAAACTTTTCCTGGATCGACCCCTGATATATATATATATATATATAAATGAAAACCCATGTGAAGAACCCATGTAAAGGCAGAAGATCTTTCAGAACATACTCCCAAAGTCAGCGTTTTTATCCGAAATCCGAGGCAGCAGAGCAAGAAAGGGGAAAAATCGTGTCGTCAGGTGACACGAATCGCTTATAACTCGATAAACAGTCAAAATATATTTTACGTGTATATACGCTGTTTTTGTGATGTAATTTTACAGTCATTTCTGAATACTGGGTAGAATGTATAGACCGGTATAGATGTTGATCTTAGCAGAAAACTTTGCAACTTTGCTGCCAGCTTGGTGACATTGTGTGTGAAATTTCGTGTCAAACACTTATGTGTAAAAATCCAGAAATTAAAATTTTATAAACTTCTTTAACTGAATTATGGTCTAGATAATGCGTGATGAAGTCATAAGATTTTTCACGAAAACAAAGATTTAAATAAGATTGTTCAGCATTGAATGAAGTGGTCAGCCATTGCTTTCGATTTTAAAGACTTAATCGACACCTTGCATTGAATTCTTTATATAAGTTTTTTTCTAAGAAAATGGCTTGCTTTGTTGAAGACTAAGCTTTGTGTCTAAACTTTTTTTGCATCATGCTTATCATACGCGTTTTTGTGAATTTTGTCATACGAGTGGTTATCTGTGTGCAATGACTGCTCAATATTATCTACATAACGAAAGAAAAAAAAAGATTTACATTAGACTTTATTTATAAATTTTTTGTAAGAGTAAGAAAATATGAAAATTTCGTGACAATATTTTCATAATGTTGGAAAGTGTTTCACAATCTAAGAACGGCACGACATTAATATTTCTTGTTAAATTATTGGTGTCATAATACCAATTAATTGATTGGTGTCATAGGTACATTGAGAATTATTTTATTTCGCAATGGTGTCAATATGGTTTTCTATGTTAAACATATATTCATTGCACTCGATAGGGTGGACATTTTGTATTGCCTTCTTCAATGACGGGTGGATTTATGGGAACAAGATATGGGAACGAGATGATGTACTTCTTTTGTTTGAGAACTCCGTCCATTATTATTACTTTCTTCTATCTATAATAGAAGAAAGTATTGTACTCAAAATTTTTTTGACTTCCGGTTTTTGACAAATTTACACGTGCTAGGGGTCAGAGATTCCAAAAAACATGTTTTTGCAAAATATCCGTCTGCCAGTCTGTCCGTCAGTCCGTCTTCATTGTATCATCGAAAAGTGTATGAAGTTATGCAGATAATTTTTTTCTATGTTTTTGACTATAGCCTGCAGGTTTAAGTTGAATTTGGGGATGTTTCGACGAAAGGATGTGCTGCGATCGCGACTTTTTTCGATTTTCACTATTGTATCATCGAAAATTGTATGCAGTTATGTAGATAATTGAACCAAATTTTTTTTCTATGTTTTTGACTATAGCCTGCAGATCCAAGGGGAATTCGGTGATATTTCGACGAAAGGGGGCGCTGCGATCGCGATTTTTGTTCAATTTTCACTATTGTATCATTGAAAAGTGTATGATGTTATGCATATAATTAAACCAAATGTATTTTCTATGTTTTTGGCTATGGCCAGCATGTTCTACTTGAATTTGGTGATATTCTTTCCGGAAGAAGGCGCTGTGATAGCCATTTAAAGATTTCAAAATCAAAAAGATGTACAAAAAATTAGAAATCATTAAATACTTTTTCCATTAAATGTTCGGCCTTGATCTGAAGAATCCGGAGGAATTTTTGTTTTGCCTCTATCTTACAAAATGGCTGAGATATAGCGGTTTGAAATTTTAGGGTGGCTGACATTTTCAAACAAGACACAGAATGCATCCATAAAGGGGTTTAATTTATGAGCTGGCGAAATATCGCCAAATTTGGCAACAAAAATAGGTTGCCATAAATGAAGCCAACTTTTCTGTAGAGGACTAATTTGCCGATATTCTCATTCAAATTCAATGATGACGAGAACTGGGAATGAATCTTCTTTATTTAGGTTCCACGCATGTTAGCTTCTTGTTTTCCAGTAAAATTAGCTAAAATCGTAAATCCAAGGAATAGGGAGGCTATCTGTTCCTGTCGGTATAGACCAAAAGGACTTTTCGCAGTTTAGTATACATCAGTTGATCGCATCCCGGAAACCCGACGATTCGCAAGCAGCTGACGTACAACAGAATGACGAAAAATATTGATTTTATTGGCGATGTGATAGCTAATTTTGAAGTATTAGCATGACTGAAACAGAAGAAAGTTTTGGGATTGGAACATCCGACTAGTTTTTACATCTGTTCATGTACAATCCATTCCTTGTAAGAGGAGGTGTCCTTAGAAGAGGAAATTTTGAATTTAACAATTTAACACTAGAACCACGGGAAATTTTACTCAAGTTTCATACAAAGTATTTGACACCTGAATTTTTATTTCAAACTCTTTAACTTATTTTTCGGCAGCATAATGCTCCGAAGTTTATGTTCTGAGGGGAATGGGGTTTGGAAATTCGTCATTCACTATACAATAAAATTCGTTCTAACAAGGAGACGGTCATTAGAGATCGCTATGTTAAAAAATTTCATCGACTCGACGTAAACACTTGTTGGACATTGATAGAAGTATTTACTCTTTCAGGGCCAAAGTAATTCTATTCGTAAAATGCTGAGATGATTGAGTGACACCAGTATTTATAAACAATTTTATTTGAAAAAACAAACAAAAGAAAAGCTCTTTCTATATACAGTTAATGAAACAAAAATCATTCCAATGTTCGGGTGAAAGTTTGGCATTTAGGGATTAAAATTAAGTGGTCCAGCAATGAACCTTCTAAAGGTGAAATAACAGTAAAGAAATAATTATTAATAAACTTTGATTTAAAAAAAATTGGTTAAAACGGTTTTTTTTTTTTTTACACTCCATCAAAGAGAAAAATCTCATGTCCCTTAACTTCAATTAATTAAGAAAAAAACAGCATAAAAAGTATACTGCAATGGGATATTTCTCAGCAAAATAGATTTTTTAAACGGAATTTATTTGGCTTTTTATGTAGTTTTTAAGATTTTTTTTTCCTAGCTAAAACGTGCGTATATGAAAAGATGATCTTCAATAATAAATGTGTTATGCTATACAAATACTTTTTCACACAAATAACTCCAAACATAAAAATAATTCTTTTTTTTTCTGTTTTTTAACACAGACAACTTTTTTATTTGTTCAAACTCACACCATAAAGATTGCACAGTGACAATGTTATATAATATACTCGTTTTCAGACTCGGCAACTCACTAATAAGCTTATACGTTTTAATCAAGCAAATAGGCTTTCCCAGAGACAATATAGCAGCCTATATTTGCTGAAGTTGCATCACGTAGTGTGAACGGGTGAAGGCCACAGCTACGTAGGTTGTTTTCATGGCCGCCCAATTCTAAAGGGCACAGCTGGGTAAGGTTTTCCCATGACATCCCTCCGTGACCATCCAGTTGGTCAGTAATTGTTTTCACTCTGTATTTTATGATTGATTATTTTATGATACCTACTTGATAATCTATCTCGGGTTGGGTTTCTAATATTGCAGAACGGGTTCAAGAATACCCGATTTTCAAAAAAGAAAATCTAGAATAAGGTGTTAGATGATACAGCTATAGAGATGCTTGTACTGTAGACAATTGTTTTCTCATAATTATATTAAATTAAACTTATTTTTCTCTTTGCCTGCTTGTTTTCGGATTGTCTGCAAACGTAATTTTCGGGATCGGGTAGGTCTACTTTAGATAAAATACAGTGGAACCTGTGATGCAAACTGTCTACTTTCTAACATATTCCTATTTAATTTTTATTCGAAAACGAAACTAATTTGTGAATTTAAATTTTTCGATAAAGCCAAAGAAACTTTCAAAAAATAATGTCGAAACCGACGTTTTGGATTAAGATTTCGATTGCGGCATCTCTAAAATGATCGTCATGAGATATCAATCACCTGCAACGTATGATGTCATATTATCAAATACTGAAAAAAAATTTGGCAACACAGAAATTTAGGGATGAAAAAGAAGAAATCAAATACATACATATATATATATGTATATATATAATATAAAATATCTTAAAAATAATATTAAATATCAAAATAATATCAAATAGAAAAACCGATTGCTCCCTCAAGACAATCTTTCCATGACTGTTAAATCACAAAACTCTGCTTCAAATGCAAACTTTACAACATTTTCTGAAAGATCATTTGCCTTTATAAAAAATTGGGATACGCTGTTCGTTTTCTTGGTATCTAGAGCCTGCAAATTTCATACACTTACAAATATTAATGTAACTTTTATGCATGTACGAATGAAAATAAGATTGGGAAAGTGTCTGAAATGTTTACAGTTGAAAGTGCTTCCAGTTTGTATTTGAGAACAGGCTTCAAATAGAAAAAAATGTTCATACACAGAGGGGTAGCGTCAAGGGAGAGGGGGGGGGGGGCAGGATAACTTTACTACCAGTATTTTTATAACCTACATTTGGCCTTATTTAATTCACACTGTTCAAAGATTAAATAAGGCCAAATGCAGTATGTAATTATACTGGTAGTAAAATGATCGTGCTCCCTCCCCCCTTACGCTACGCCACTGTTCATACAGAAAACTGACCCTTTCCCCAGAAGAAAAAAAAATGAGATCCCCTCCGTCCCTCAAAATGGAGGTCTGGATACGGACTTGGTAAGAAAGATTGTGAGTTTTAAATTTTCTATTTATTTAAATTTATTTTTAATCTTATAGGCTGTTATGTTAGTGTTTCATCGCATATATAGTATTTAGTGCATTTAGTGTTATATTGCATAGTTTCTCTTGGCAAAATTATAAATTGTTATTCACATTAAATTTTACTTTCAGATGTCTATTTCTGCTTATCATGATCTTTTGTTTCAGTATTTACTGCTATAAAAAAAGAAAAAAAAAGAAAAACCCTGGGGTATTATAGCAGCTTACAGAAAGGGAAAAAAAGGGAACCCTTTGAATGACCCTTTAACCCTTTGAATCAGTTATATTTCACATCACTAGATTACGCTATTAATTCTAACCATACGGGTATTTTGCGGGTATTTTTATCGGTGTTGGAGGGTAAAAAGCAAATTTGAGATTGACAACACTAAACGAAGGGTGAATATCTATGTGTTGTACGCAAGTATTTTACTGTTTTATGGATATTTGTTACATTTGACACTTTCTGGGGAAAATTATTTTGATTTGGAATGAATGATTGACCCCAGAATTTACAAACAAATGTATTTGAAAATAAGTAAAAGTTTTTCTTCACATACTGAATAAAAGGAACATTTTCATTCCAAAAAGTTGGCGTCAATGTTGAATTTAGGGATTAAAATTGAGTAATCCAAAAATGAATCACCGCCGATCAAGGGGTTAAAAAATTATTTCTAATAATGTAACACTTCTCTCTTGATAAATTTTAAAATTGTGTGTGAATTTACTTATTCCTATTACTTTCTTCCATTATTTTGAGTACTTTTCATAGTATTAATGATCAATTATAATTTAGCACGTTTGATAACTTAAAGTGAACACTTTGTAATATCTGTTTTATTATTAGTTTTATAAATAGATTTCTTTTAAAGCATAATTATCGCTTATCAACGCATTTACGATATTTTAAGTGTTTCTTATCTCCTCAATTTTATCAAATAAACTTGTGTTTTATGCGTAATATGAGCACTTTGTAATATCCGTTTTATTATTAGTTTTATAAATATATTTCTTTTAAAGCATAATTATCGCTTATCAACGCATTTACCATATTTTAAGTGTTTGTTATCTCCTCAATTTTATCAAATAAACTTGTGTTTTATGCGTAATATGAGCACTTTGTAAAATCCGTTTTATTATTAGTTTTATAAATATATTTCTTTTAATACATAATTATCGCTTATCAACGTATTTACGATATTTTAAGTGTTTGTTATCTCCTTAATTTTATCAAATAAACTTGTGTTTTATGCGGAATATGAGCACTTTGTAATATCCGTTTTATTATTAGTTTTATAAATATATTTCTTTTAAAGCATAATTATCGCTTATCAACGCATTTACGATATTTTAAGCGTTTGTTATCTCCTCAATTTTATCAAATAAACTTGTGTTTTATGCGTAATATGAGCACTTTGTAATATCCGTTTTATTATTAGTTTTATAAATATATTTCTTTTAAAGCATAATTATCGCTTATCAACGCATTTACGATATTTTAAGTGTTTCTTATCTCCTTAATTTTATCAAATAAACTTGTGTTTTATGCGTAATATGAGCACTTTGTAATATCCGTTTTATTATTAGTTTTATAAATATATTTCTTTTAAAGCATAATTATCGCTTATCAACGCATTTACGATATTTTAAGCGTTTGTTATCTCCTCAATTTTATCAAATAAACTTGTGCTTTATGCGTAATATGAGCACTTTGTAATATCCGTTTTATTATTAGTTTTATAAATATATTTCTTTTAAAGCATAATTATCGCTTATCAACGCATTTACGATATTTTAAGTGTTTGTTATCTCCTCAATTTTATCAAATAAACTTGTGTTTTATGCGTAAATATGACAGAAACATAACAGTATATCTTCCTTTAGCTGAAGCATTAATAATAATAATTAGTATAAAATATATGGATTACATTTTATTTTAAAAAATCAGCCTTCTTCAATGCATTTTTTAAATTTGAATTCATTTGTTGAAAATCTCTAAAAGAACCGAATTCTCGCAAACTTACCATTGTGATAGTTATTTCGAAAAAAGATGAAAGAAAGAAATTAAAGAAAAGCAACAGTATTTTTTTAATATGTTAAAGCAATTCCATGTATTATTATTAAACATATATATGTATAGAAATACATTGATCTTTAAAATTTTTAAACTAAAATTGGAACAATTTAATTTTGGTGTCTCTTAACACATTTGCATTGGGCAATTTTTCCTGAAACTTTCGTAAAAAACGTTTTTTTTTTTAAAACGATATTTAAACAATATTAGCTCCTCCCTTTGCTAAACGGCTTTCATTAAATGGTTTTCCAGATAGTTTTCTCAAGTTTATTCATGAGTAAATATCATTCAATATAGGAATTTATTTTAAAATGTCTTACGATATTAAAAAATATGAGCAACATGATACAAATTAATTTTCTGTAAGGCCTCGCCCGTAGTCAATGATGTTTTTTATTTAAAAAAAAAACGAGAATTTTCGTTTCGCTAAGCGCATGTGTTAATTAACAATTTTTAGTTTTAATCATACTTAAAAAATTAAAAAATTAAAATTAAATTAATTATTTTACTGCAGGTATAAAACATGGCTTGTTTAGACAATAAAATATTCATAATTATAGTAACAATGAAATTTTGATCCATTAATTTTATTGCACTATATTTTATTTTAACTTTATTAAACTATTAACAATATAATTATTTTAACATTCAGTAAAAATTTTTAACACCGCAATATATTTTCAAACTAACGAAATAAATTTAAATTTTTTTTTTTCCTTATCAGAGTTGCCAAGTTCCGACTAATCTTCCGTAATATGTGGTTTAATCTGAAACAGTTTAACAACACTTCAAACCAGAAAAAATTTTGGATAAATCTTTATTTAATTAATTTCAGGTTTCTACAAGGAAATTACTTAAATTCATTTCTTAAAAGAATTTCTGATGCGAAACGTGTTAAACCTGGGTCAAATTAACCCACATATTACGGAAATATTAATGAGAGCTTGGCACCTTTGCCTTATGTATAAAATATGTCTTATTCAGATAATAAAATATTGATTATAAATAATAAACACAAAAACATTGATTACAGTAAAATCTAACTATTTTATTGATGTTTTGAGGATAGCGAAGGATACTTGTTTGTGCATAATATTTTTAAGATTGTAATTCAATTATAAGATAAATTCCGAAAACATATTTTTAATGAGATAGCTTAATATAATTATAACAAAATGGAAAGAAAATCTAAATAGTTAACTGTTTATCAAAATTAAAATAGCAATAATAAAATATAAATAATAATTAATAATTTTACAGTATTTAATGTAGTTTAAAATTTCGTTTGATTAAAAAATATATATATATAATGTACAAGTAATTACAGATTATTGAAAAGGGTTATATCTAGCATTACGATTAATAACCATAGCAATATTATTACATGCTTCTGGATTTTTATATCTAAGTTATATTCAATATTATCAAGATTAAAAAAAATATTTTAAGTAAATGAAATAAATAAATACACAGAATATTTTAAAAGCTATCAAAATATAACACTAATATTATCAGCATGTAATTAATTTTTAGAATAATAAATATCCTTTCAAAAATTGCAAGAAGAATGGAAAAAAACTTACCATAGACGAGGGGTGTCAAACTGTGACCCGCCGGATACCACTAAATTTTTATAGTAATCTTTGCTTTATCTAATCATCGAATTTCTATGATTCAACAAGTTGACTGTTTCTTTTAAAAATTAGTGGTATCCGGCAGGCCACAGTTTAACACCCCTGACATAGACGATCTTCAATCGTTCATTGAATCGATGCGAAGTCGCTGCGCCGCAGTACTTTATTGCTTAAGGTTTGACGACAAAATACTAATTGTAAATGTTGTTGATCACATTTTCTGTTATAACACAATTTTTTCCTAACGTGCCAAGATGGCCGGGAACTTTTGAGAACATGCTTTTTCCTTTGCAATAAATTTTGTCAATTAAATTTATTGATATTTATTTGTTATTTCATAAATAAGTTCGTAACTATTATGTCAATAAAATGTATAAGTATCACTATGAGATTCTTCTTCATATGGGTATAGTTCTAAATTAACCAAAAATTTTATGCTGTCTGGAAACTTTTGACCGCCACTGTATATAAACATTGTCTCTAAGTTTTTATGTTACTACTCCCCCTTTTATATAACTACTCATGTGAGCACCTTAAGGGCAGATAAAATTTTGGGAACAATTGCATTTAGTAGAAGCATCAATCTGGACTGATATATATATACACTGCTGTCCAAAAATTAAGGGCCAGTGACCGGACGCACTCGCTTTTTACATTGTTTGTCGAATACCTACTGACATTTTTGACAAATTGTCCCTGACATTCGAGGATGTAAAGCAGATGTTCGACTTCAAGAACAGTAGAAAGAGTATACCGCAATTAAAAATTAATATATTGAATAATTGATGAGATATAGGCATTTGTATGAAATAATTTATGCGCGAATAATATGATAAATGCGAAATAAATTATGCGCATGCGTGAACTATACTAAAGATTTTTTTTCATGATTTGGTAGTCAATTCTATAGAGTAACGCATATAAAAAGACCATTCAAATATCGTGAAAACTCATAAATATACCACCAATAGAGTGAGCTAGTTGACAAAATCGGGGGGAACATCCCATTGTATTATATTCTATGTAACTAGTGAAAAGTTTTATTTTGAACAAACATAACATTTTCCCTACGTAACAGGTGATTTTATTAACTGGGAATACAAATTATAGGAATTTAAAATAATGCACTTAATATATAGAAGGACATTGGGTATGATGGAATAGTCGGGGAATATGAAATCCCAAAGTTTCTGTTTGGTAAAGTGCTGCCACCAAGCGGCAATATCATAAACTACTTATGAACGTTCCAGAATGCCCCCAGAATGCGCAGTTCGACGATCGGGGTTAGGACTCGCTGTTTGAATAAATATTTGTCTTTCGTCTTTGAAAATTTTCAGGATTTAATTTTCAATTTTTTATTCGTTATTAAAAGTAATATTTTTACATTCAAATTAAGCGTAATATGCACCGAAATACTAACAGTTTTTATGATAAAGTACTCGCTTTTTAGCTCACATACAAACATAGGCTATTTTTTCCTAAACCAGTGGCGTCGGTTTATATGGAATACCAATATCCCGTAATAATCCATGATTATGAAGGCGCAAAGAAAGATCCTTATATTTGTGATTGTTGCAAATCTGAAGTATGAAATGAAGTATATTGGTTGACTGCCTAGACACTATATTTTGATCATGCTCTCTTGATACGATTACATCTATTTTTAGCCAAATTTTGTTCGTTTTCTTCATTTTTACTCCTCTATTCCATATTTCCCGAATATCTCACAATACCCTCAAAATACGTTTATTATTATTATTATTTGTTTGCAAGTGATGGAGTCAAGTAAAATAATTTTCGTCCATAAAAAATATTTTCAGATAGTTGAAGTTTGTATTTGTATTCGGTTTTGAGGTTTTAAACAATATCGGGATGTCGTATTGCCCTAAATGTAAGTAGTATTCCATAATACCCGAAGTTTTTCTATCACTAATACATAAATCAAATTACGACCTAATTGTTGTAACTGTAAAAACCATTCACAATTACTTCAAAAGATACAATTCATCACTTTCAGTAAACACACCTACAGCAAACCAACAAAACTTTACAATACTTTTAAACCTAGAGCTTTCATTACAAACAGATAACTCTATTACTTTTGGTCTCATCTGTATGATAAGACAGTTTTGGCATACATGATGCAATAGGTCAATTCTTTCATGTGCGATCCATCAGCCATTGTATTTTACATCCGCCTCGCAAACAAGACATGAAGGGTACGCACTCGAACCAAATTAAGTGGAAGAAAAAGTTGTTTAGAAATGTTTGCAGACACTTGAAAATGTCACAATAAATTTTAGAAAACATATAGCAATTACGTAAAAGATATTTTTTCGAGCAGAAAAATTAAATACTTAGAGCCAGGTAAAGATATAAATATGAACAAGTAATTAAATCAGGTTTCGTAGGCTTTTACCACAATTTTTAATATATTTTTTAAATTTAATATTTAAATAAGTAGAAATTGTAAACTTGCAGGATTTTTAATAATTTTCTGCTTTGAAATAAGGCCAAAAATTATATTAAAAAAGTCTAATAAAAGCGTGCGAACCCTGTAAATATTTATAGTTTTTAAGAAATTGTTTTTGGAGTAAAACGGCTCATACGAAAAAATGATCTTCGATAATAAATGTGTTAAACCGTACACACCATTTTCCACACAAATATCAACGAACTTAAAAATAAATTATTTTACGGAAAGAAAACTTCTACTTTATTTCAAAACTCACACCAGGCAAATTACACAGTATTTATCTAATCTAATAAATCTAATTTTGTAAAGTTGTGAAGGGAAGTGATTAGGTATTCAATCAAGAAAATAGACTGGCCGTAGCAGCCTATGGTTCTTAAAATCAAATTCAAATGGATGAGTCCTGTCAAGTGCAGCCCCTGCTACTCCGAACGGTTATGTGTAGCACGGCCAAATATTTCAGATGGGCACTTTCTTTGACACTGCATTTCAATGTTGTCCGGCTTAGCCCACACCTAATATAAATTTAATTAAAGCCATTGGATTAAATTTCCTGATCCCGCTGATGTCACCAAAAGAAAAGAATGTTCAGCTTACAGGTACTGTTTATAGTAGTCTTTGTCCAGCTGAATTGGTTTTTTACCTGTATTCATTCCCATTATACCTTTTTTTGGTAACGAAGTTTGAATACCTACGTGTTTTACGCAAATGTTTCATTATTGAAAAAATGGTTAATTAATTATTTTAATAATATACGAATTAAGGTAACTGTTTCAACTTGTTAAATCTTAAATCTTTGTGCATTTATACATTTATTACTTACTTTTAAAAGTTTTGCCTGGTTTTGATAATATTAAAGATACGTTATTATTTAGTACATTTGGTAACTGAATGTGAGCTTTTTGTAATATCTGTTTTATTAATGGTTTAATATAAATACCGTAATTTCTTGTATATAATCCACATCTTAAATAAATCGTTTTCGATCCACAAATTTTATTTAGGAAAATGTAACTCGTTTCTAGTTGGTACTAATTTGACTGTATTTGTTAAATGAAATTTCTGGTTCAAAACAGATATATTTATGCCTCGAGTTGTATACCAGAAATTATGGTATATACATTTAAAAGAATAAATATTGTTTCGTCATGCATTTATGCTCAATTAAGTGTTTGTCATCATCGCAATGCTTTCGAATATTCGTATATTTTTATACTTAAACATGACAGAAACATAACAGTATACATTCCTTCACTTGTAGAAATAATAATTATTTTTATTATAAAATATTTGGCCTATTTTCTTTTTTAAAAAAGGCTTGTTTTCAAGGCATCTTTTAATTGTTAAACTACTGCTGAAAGTGCTGAATTCTCGCTATCTCACTATTTCAATCGTGATATTAACCTTTAGCGAACTAATGCCGCCTTATTCACGACAACCAATTTTTATAGTACAGATGTGTTTTTTCCAATTATTATTGTTTACAACCACTTTTCAGAAAAAAACGTTTGTTGCATTATATAATTTCTGGAATTTTCTGGAAGATAAAATAAGACGAAGGTTTCTATGCAAACAATACTAGTTTTCAATTCTTAAAAACCCATATAACCCCTTGGAGGGCAAGCACGTCGTCTAAAAATGCTAAATTTCGCGATATTTTGACACCAGTAATTTTAAACAATGAATTTTTACTTTCTCAATCTGCAAAAAAAGATACTAAATATTTTTATTTAATAATACTGGTGGCAAAATTATATATTGAAAAGTGGTATATATCATATACCGGTGCCCCTCAAGGGGTTAAACAATAAAAACTGCCAAAGAGATGATTCGCAAAAATTTACAAGATATGATTCCCGAATTATACTGTTAATAAATTGTAAGTCAAAAAGTTAGAGAATTTTTCATATATAAAAACTATTAATAGATACAAAATTATCACTCTTGAAATTGAGTAAATATGATTTATTAAATATAATACTAGAAAATTTGGAAAAAATACATCTGATAATGTTTTTTGTTGTTTTTTACTCTCTTTAACCCTTTCCGGCGCGGAGTAAGTCTGTTTTTAAACTGATGAAATTATCGACTGACACCATTATTTACAAAAGAATTTGTTAGAAAATAAAAACTTGCTTATTTTCCCGTAGTTTATAAAAGGAAAAAATTAATTAGATATTCTTGGTGTCGTTTGTCAGTTTTGGAATTACAATTAGGTGTCCTTTTTGGGGGACACCGCCCGCTAAATGTTTAAATGCATTTTTAAAAATATTTTTCATAACAAATTCATACACAGGTTGATTATTTAAAAAAAAATCCACAGTATATGAACACCTATCGACTGTTTTCACTACATTTTTACGGAATACCCTATTTCTTGAATAGCAGTAATGTGATGATTAGATATGAAAAATGTTACGGGAAATCTTTAGTGGTATCTGGCGGGCCACAGTTTGACACCCCTGGACTATACCAATCAAAGAAACAGGATGCCTCTTCGGATGTAGTTATTTTATGATATCGGTCCGAAAATGGGGTAAAGAACAACAATCGACTCCTCAGTATTACAGTTTCATTAACAAAATTTCAAAACTTTTAAATAACAACTGCCGATTTTTTTCATCACAAAATGATCTCCTCAGTGAAAACCAGAAATAGAGTAAAAAGAAAATAGTTTTAGCTGTAGAAATGGCAACAGATATCAAATACAATGAAGATCTTTGTTCGAAGTGTGCTGCAAGAAGATATTTTGGTGGCCTTGTCATCTACCGCCATTTCACGTTTTCGTGGTGAGCAAGGTCACCCGAAAATTCCATAATCGGCTTTTGTCACTTGGAGTATTTAAAATTTTATGTATACACGTCTAATACGCTAAAAGAGTCTGACATGAGAAACACCATCAAATGTGAAACTCTCATTGCCTTCATGCCGTGATTTATTGTCTTCCATAGTTTCCCGTATATGACTTGCCATCGCATGTGAACAAAAAATCTAAAAAATATCCTAATACAAGCATTTTTTTCTGTTTTTTCTCACCTGTGAAGGCGCGTTTGTTTTTCTGCCTTTTTTTTTTTTTTTTTGGCGTTGTTTTACTTAATCATTTATAATTTCAAAATTAGTCGGTACCGCCATTTACCGTAATGTCGCGCGTATACGCCGCACTTCAAACAATTCGATTTCCTACCAGAATTTATTTTAAATGAAATGTGACTTATTTCTGCTTAGCACTTATTTGACTACTTATTTTCAATAAAAATTCCGGTTTGAAAAAGACTTAACATTCGCGCGAAATTACGGTATGTTTTCTCATAAGATGGTCTTTTTTTGTTGAAAACAGTTGAGTGTTGCCATTTGATATCTTCGAAACTTTATCGCTGTAAGCCTAAATATTATAGATTGAATCTTGCTCCTTATCTCATACTCGAGCACATGCAATTAAATAAACACATCTCAACTGAGATACTGTTATTTGATCGTTATCATAGCTACGAGCTTATATATTGCCGAAGATTTTTCTGTAATCACTTTGTAATATATTCACAATTCGGGAAATATTGATATTATTGAAAGTTCTAAATTAGTTCTAAACACTAAACAAAACGATATATATTGTATTAAAATTGCACGGTATTATATATATATATATATATATTGCCGAGATCGAGGGCTATTATCTTTCTTAATAGTGTCAATACGGTATTCTATGTTTTACAAATTTGCATTGAAGTCGATAGCGGGAAGGAGAAGGGCATATTTTATTTTCTTCATCAGTGACTGGTGGATGATTCGGAAGATAATGATGTCGTTAAGAAAATATTTGGTTAAAAAAACAATTTGTTTTATACTTTATCAATGCGTATGATGCTAATACGAACTTGAAATCTCTTTTTAGTGATATCAGAAACAAAAAAAAAGGTATTAACTAAAAAGAAGCTAATAAAAAACGTAAACCACAACGAGATATTTCTGAATAAAATAGAATTCTTTAAACAGAGTTTGAAATATCATTTTAAAATATAGAAAATTAATTAATTTTTTTTTGTTTTTATTAGCATTTTCTGGCAATAAAATGTGTTTAGATGAAGAAATGATCTTCGATAATTATCTGTTATAATTTCCCGATCCTCTCAAAATCAATCTGCGCACTTTCTCGCGCATTACTGCTACTGTTTTGCTTACACTTTCGTACTACATTGTTTAAAGCAAAATCTGTCGGTGAACGATTTAGCGCGGTGGCTAAAACACAGGACTTTTGATCCGAAGGTTTTAAGTATTGTCCTCGCTTTGTTTTGGTCTTTACGGAATTAATTAATAAAGAATATTTACTTGAAATAAATATTAGTAGATTGTTATTATCAGTTGCTTTGTAATATTTTAAGGTTTGTCCTCTCAGTTGTTTTTTCTAAAATCTCTTTTAGAGTTATGTTTTGAACTTTACGGCATTAAAGATTATTTACTTGACATAAAAATCAGTAGATCTTTATTATCAGTTGCTTTGTAATTTTTTATTTTCCGTTAGATAATTAAATTGAAATTATACTTAAGTTAAATAAAATTTTATGTAAATTTTTATTACATAAAATAACATTTAATTTGTAATAAATTTCAATAATTAAATTAAATTTTTAAATTCATACGTTTTTAATAATTAACTGAACATTTATTAAAATGCCATAACTCCTAAACTTGAGATAAAATTTTATATAAATTTTATTACATAAAATAACATTTAATTTTTAATAAATTTCAAGAATTAAATTAAATTTTTAAATTCATACGTTTTTAATAATTAACTAACATTTATTAAAATGCAATAACTCCTAAACTTGCATTAAAATATTTTTATGTTAGAACTTTAGTAACAGATAAATATCAAATTAGCAGAATTAATGTATTAAAGTTTTTATCTTTTAAAATTAAGCGTTATCCTTCCTATGCAAAAATCTGTAATAATTTACTAGCAGTCTTTTTACCAATTACTAGTTCATCTGTAGTTATAAAGTGGTAGAAAATTACCATAATTAAAGATTTTCCTGAAACAAATATAAAAAATATTATTATTTATATATATTATTGATGTTAATGAATGTTATATTTGAATATGTATACTAGTTAATATTAATATTTAAATATATATAATGAATAATAATTAATATTATTATTTTGATGATACACATTGTACAATCCCAAACATTACATGTATGTATGTCTAGGATTAAACCAAACTTAAAAAAAAATTATTATGTGTTATTAATAACGCATAATAGAAACATATACTTTTTGGTTCCTATTAGAATCCGGAAGGTTTGGTTTGACTTTTTCTTTCTTTCTTTTTTCTCTTTTTTTTCATTTTTTTCTTTTTTCATTTATTGTAAATGTCTACATCATTAATATGCATTATTAATTAGTAAGATTTTTTTTTAAAAATCGGAGTAGCAAATAATATCTAAATCATATACAATCTTCAACTATATTGGTAACGCACACATACATATACAGTAGAACTCAAATTATCCGAACTCCGACTATCCGAATCGCTGATTATCCGAATTTCAGAAAAAGAAATTAAGACGGAAACTTATTGCGATTCGCAAAATAATGATTCTGTCTACGCGCGATATTGCTCTTCCCTCCGCGGAAGAGACAGGAGAAAATGAGCATGACGTGCAAATTGAGGAATTCAGAAACCTGGATGTTCAGAATGTTCCTGGAATTCCTGGATGTTCAGAAGTTAGTGTTGAAGATATAGGAGAGTGGTTGGTGTGATTCGTCAGATCCTGTGTTTCAAATTCTAAATAATGATGATGTATTGAAAGTGTGAGAGCAGAAAGTATCGAGGATGAAGATGACCTTAATGTCGAAGTTGAAGCAGACATGGGACCATCAGACAGTGAAGCATTTTCCCGTCTTGAAACTGCGTTGAAGTGGATGGAGCGCCAGCCCGAGTGTGATCACATGCAACTTCACACTGTCAAGTGGATGCCCGAAAACGAATGAAGACTTTCAAACAGCTTACTTTAACCGAGATATTCAGCAAGCATTAACTTTCATTTGCAGTACGGTACGTACATAAGGTACATAATGTACAGTATGCTCGTAAGTATGCTTAACATGTAAAGTGTTGCCTCTTCATTTAATTAATTAAAAGCTCTTTTTCTTAAAAATAGTTTTTTTCTCCCATTTTCAACATACATATATTAATTAATTCAAATAGACCCTTTTATCGAGAAAAAATCCAATTATCCGAATTTTTGATTATCCGAATGGGGTCCGGTCCCAATTGATTCGGATAATTGAAGCTCTACTGTATTGAAATTATACAGACCTGTATGCATGTCTATATAGTACATATAGTGATACATTACATATATTTATATACATACAATTATATATTACTTATATATATATATTACATACATATATTCATACACGCATATGTGTATGATTGTAGTATATGTTTTCACTTTTACTAGAAAAAGCATGTCAGATTTATTGACTTGCAGTGTAGTGTATGAGTAAGAAAATGTTAAAACAACTGCAAAAATACAAAATATTATACTGATTATAAAAAGCTTTTATTGATTTGTCTTTATATATTACTAACACATATATTCTATACGAACACATTCGTAAGAAACAATAAATGTTTGATCTAGGTGGTCTCTAAAAAATCTATATTTTCTTAATAAAATTTTGAATTAATACTTAATAAGTAAAAATATATTGAACAAAATATAATTTATTTTAAGGTATCACTTTATAAACTAATCGAATACAATAACAACTCTCTTTAGTTTTTCTTTTTTTTTTAAATAAATAAATAATTAATTTTATTATTATTATTATTATTATTATTATTATTATTATTATGGAATTTAACGTGTCATGATTTCATGACCATTTTTAAAAAATAAAAATATTACCATGAGAAATGTTGTTACTTTTATAAATATTTAATTTAAACTATTTTTCAAAAATTCTAATAATAATAAATTATTATTATGGTTTATAAATTAGAATATAAGAAATATAAAGAACTATAAATTAAACTTTATAAATTAATATTATACGACTAGTTAAAGCAAATCTCGTATATAATTAATTAGTATTTGTTGGTAATCAAATATCAATTAATTACATGAAAAAAATTCCATTAAATACATTTTAGTTTACATAAAATTTATTTAATGTATACATTAATTGTATTTAATTATTTGTATAATAAATTTACTTGACGCAAAAATTTATTTTATAAAAAACCGTTTAATTTACATCCTGTCCGTAGGGGGCAGCAGCACAAAACGCTAATATGTTAGTTACAAAAATACGAAGAGCTGGAACATGTGCCAGAAGATGCGCAGATCGATTTTGGGAGGATTATGGAAAAATTATGAGGCGCAGGTTGTAATTTTCCAGTGTCCTTCTTTCGTTTTAATACTTCGTAGACAATAATTTTTACATTTTTTTATGTACTGTACTATACGTTGTTTTCAAAGAAATTATAAACAATATGTATGTATATTTATAATTTGCAATTTCTATAAATGTTTATGCGCATTGTTATTGAAAATATACATTTCTTATGTACTGCATCCCATACTTGTCAGGTTCATTCATATTTTGAATACCACTCTTTCAGAAAAATTTTTTTGTCTTGTATATTCGCTAATTCCTGTGATTTATAAAAATGAGCATTTTAATTCGGAAATACTTTTTTCTCTAAATACGGGAAATGTGGAAGGAATACGCATCGTTACCGGATATGAAAAGTAGCACATTTTTGTAAATGTATAGCAGTTGAAAGTAGGCTCAAATCCACAACGACCGAACGCCATCTGTAGGATCCAGTCCGGTCGTGGTCCCATATAAAAATCAACAGTACTAGCAAAACACCATTCTCAGAAATACGTGTTGTTGGGGGAAGGAAGTGGAGATTAGAAATATATCATTCACTATGAAATTCATTCAAACCGCGAGATAATCATTATAGGTATCTATGTTCAACATACGTATCGACTGGATGCAAACAGTTGTTGGAAATTGGAAGAAGTAATAAATTACAGAAGAAAATCAATTACTTATGAAAGTAGTTAAAAAAATATTTGGTTTAAAAAAAAACAATTTGTTTTACACTTTATCAAAGCGTATGATGCTAATCCTAACTTGAAATATCTTTTTAATTATATCAGAACAAAAGAAAAAAAATTATTTACTAATAAGAAGCTAGTAAAAAACGTACTCGACAATAAGATATTTCTGAATAAAATCGAATTGATTTTGAACAGAGTTTGAAATATTATTTTGAAATATGAAAAGTTAATTAATTGTTTTTTGTTTTAGATTTTATTAACATTTTCTGGCTATAAAACGTGTTTAGATGAAGAAATGATCTTTGACAATAATCTGTTAAACCATACTCATCATTTTCCACACAAATATCTTCAAACTAAAAGATAACTCTTTTTCGCAGATTAAACTTCAATTTTTAATTAAAGTTTACACCAGAAAAATTACACAATAAAAGTTCAATGTATTAGATAATTTTCAGATGTTGTGTTGGCTGAATGAAAAGGTTTAATTACATGTCATGCATATAGGCAGCTACTGAGTTTCCACCAGCGGCCTATGTTTACAAAAGATTAGAATTTAAACGGCACCTTGATATGATACCTGTGAATGTTCATCGGGTCATGCAGTTGGAACCTCTGTATTGTAAATAAAATGTCACCGATTTATATCTGCAAAACCTATATCAGCGAGTTTCACTTTTAAGGCATAAAACTTTTGTGAAGAATGCAATAATATATTTTCAAGTTTCATGAAAGTGACATCATCTCGAAATATACTGCCAAATCTTTGTGAATATATTAAAATAGTATTTTTACGTTATAACTGATATATTATGACTATCATTTATCACATTCATATACTCGTAATGTATATTAATTTTTTTTATTATTTTAACAATATAACGCAGAAAAAAATAATAATTTATTACTTAATAAACGTAATTTTTACAGGAATAATTTTATTTTATTTTAAACCATGAATATTTTAATAAATGAATTTTGCTAATCAGATAAAATTATTTTGATAAAGTTCTAACATTAAAATATTTTTAATGTAAATTTAGAAGATTCCATTTATATTTATATTTCAGTTTATTTATTAATAAATCAAATGTTAAAAGAAATTCATTAAAAATATTATTCCATTTACAATTAAAAAAATATGTAGAGGAACTGGTAATTTAAATATGTAATTTATATATGAAGAAGCATACTCACTTTAAAAAATGAATACTTTAATAAATAAATTCTGCTAATTAGATTTTTCATGTAACTAAAGTTGTAACAGAAATATATATTTTATGCAATTTTATAAGACACCATTATTTCATTTAAATATATTTTTCACTTTAATTAGAACAATATAGCTCTTAAATGATATTAAACATGAAAGTTTAATTTAATTAACAAGATTCGATTAAGAAAATATATAATAACTGTTAATGCATTAATAAAGATATAAAAATAATTCTTCAAAAAGTCGACAATAACGAGTACATAACCCGCAAACTTCGGTTAAAGTGACTGGTATTCTGACCATCTATCGATACCGCCTTACGTTCAACAAACCGTTATAAGTAACTTTGTCCGTTTCAGCAGTATAGTTGTTATAATTGTGTTCATTGAACATGCTCAAGCAGTATAAAGTAGGCACACTGCTTTACATTATTTTTCTTACTGAAAACGCTGATTCTTTAAATCAACGACCATACCATCATTGTACCATCCAATGAAAATACTGGGTGAAACATAGTGTTCGCCACATGATAGCTTACTAAAGTCACCCCGTTTAGTAATGACAGTTCAAGGACACAGCTCCCACCCATTAAGATCGGTGTTTCTTACAGTGATGGAACAGTGGCGCAGCATTTGGTCAACTGTCACCAATAAATTTTAATAACATTCTTCGACTAAAAATTTTCAAAAATCCAGTTCTTAAACAAGATGAAAAATACTATTTTAATTTAGCGGTGACAATAGACCAAACGCTGCGCCACTGTTCCATCACTGGTTTCTATGATAAAACATCGACAGATTCACTATATTGTCACTTTATTTGACACTGCATTTCACAGAAAACGCAGATTGGTTGAATCTGAGTCCAGACTGCATTGTTTCAAATGAAAATACTCATGTAAGTGAGACATAGTGGTTAGAACAGGCTAGATTTCTAATTTCATTTAGTATTGTCAGTTCAAGGAAACTGCCCTCACCCATTAAGACAGGTGTTTTTTATTGAATGCGCCGGCAGCAAGATTCCCCAGTTTGTCACATTATTTGACACAGCATTTCACGTTTTTCCAGACTAGCCAACACTACTTTATATACTATTAAAGGTGCTGGTTAGAGAGATCGCAGATCCATCTCGCTAATGTTAAACCTACGGGCATTCTTTTTGCATCGTTTTTTTATATACTTCCTCAGGAAATTAATATTTTTAAGTTCATTTCTCTGTGTACTCTTGTTAGAGAATGTCTCTTTTTTGTGTTGCTGTTGGCAAAATATGTACCGTAATTTCTGGTGTATAAGCCGCGGCTCAAATAAATCAGTTTCCGACCAGACATTTTATTTTATAAAATGTATCTTCTTTCTGCTTTGATCTTATATTACTTTTTTAAGAAAATAAAATTTCCGGTTTGAAACAGAAATTTTTGAGCCGCGGCTTATACGCTGGAAATTACGGTATTTAATTATATTTAAAGTATTAAAATCTTACTCACAGATGATCAGTTGTGCTAATACATTAAATTATAATGATTAAATTAGGTATATATTTTAGAAATATTTTGCCAACTGAAAAAGAAAGAGGCATCTTTCATGAAGCGTAATTTCCCGAGGAAATATTTTAAGAATACGAATGCATTTCACGCATATAGGTTTAACATTGACAATAATTTGTGACCTGACTGATCAGTATCCTAAAACCTAATTGACTAAATTTCCTGACCATTCTGACGTCACCAATGAATGACCTAGTCCAGCTGAACTAGTCTTCTATCTTCACATTATCCCCATTATATAATATCTTCTAGGAGTGAAATGTGAAACTTTGCGAGTTGCACACAAGTTGTTTACAAATTTATGTATATTTATTACTCTTAAAATAATGATATCTAATTAGATAAGGTTTTTATATCATTAAATCTTAAATCTGTGTATGCAATTTCTGATTTATATTACTTTCTTCTAATATATTTGCCTGTTTTTATTAATATTGATGATAAGTTATAATTTAACACGTGTTTGTTAAATCAATTTGAGCGCTTTTGTAATATCTGTTTTATTAATGATTTAATAAAAAAAAAACTATCCCGATATATGAGCCGCTAAATATCATACTGTTCACAGAAATTGAATGAAATTTTGTTTTAAAATATTTTGAGGTATGCGCTCAAGAATCTACGACAAACAACAGTTAAATTCTAACAGTTACGTTTACAGTGTCAAAATTTCGAAAATTTCAAATGCAATACCTATTTTTTTTATTGGAATGTGATCTTCATAGTGAAAAACCATAAAAAGCGATGGAACGGCCCTTGTAGCCATAGCTGCCAACTTTTACGCTTTTTTCCTACCAGTAAAATTTGGTAATAAATTTTATCTTTTTAAATCGACAAAATCTTGTGATTATAGAATTCTATTAAATTTTAATGGTAACAAAAAAACGTAAAAGTTGGCAGCTATGCCTGTAGTACAAACAGGCTATACAAACGAAGAAGAAAAGTGAAAAGAACCAATAAGGACAGAGAAGCAACAGAAAACAAAACATTTTATTGTGTTTCACAAATTTTCCACTTCACAGACGATGACACTCTGCATGCGGCAGATTGTGGTTAGCACTGGACAATAAAATGCTTTACTTTCTGTTGCTTCTCTGTCCTTAATTCCTTGTTTTCATTTTTTTGCTTAATCT
Organism: Maratus michaelseni; assembly: GCA_963931845.1. Classification (NCBI taxonomy): domain Eukaryota; kingdom Metazoa; phylum Arthropoda; class Arachnida; order Araneae; family Salticidae; genus Maratus; species Maratus michaelseni. The sequence goes on along the minus strand of OZ007595.1, from coordinate 276,411,827 downwards.
GTGTAGCCCGGATATTTTCTAGCTACAGGTACCGTTGCAACGCTTTTTATGGTTTTTCAATATGAAGATCACATTCCAATAAAAAAAAAGTAGGTGTTCTCATGTGAAATTTTCGATTGAATCGATGTAACCTTAACTGTTATATTTTAACTGATGTTTTTCAAATTATTTTTTAGCGCATACCTCATAATACTTTAAACCAAAAATTCAGACAGTTTCTGTGAACAGTTTGATAGATAGGGGCTTATATTTAAGGATAGTTTTTTATATAATCACCCTGTATATATCCTTATGTATAGAGTTACCTTTAGTTTATTTCACTATCTGCGTATCAATTTATTATTGATCACATAATTATGTATTGTATGAAAAAATTAGAAAAATAAAATTGTCATTTTTGTGAAATTTGAAAAGAAAAGTCCTATAATCTTATAAAGAAAGATTAACCTCGGAATCAATAATCGTTTTCAGAATCATATCGTCACCAAACCCTGGTAAATTGGACGATATGCCAGATTTTTCAACTTCATTTCCGGATTTTCGTTTATTTTATGCTTTAACGAATTTAAATTGATTATGTGGTATTTTTATCTACAATGTTTACAAATATAATTATTAAAATATTTTTCCCCTTCATTTCACAGAAAAAAAATTAATTTCATGTACCCAAAAGAAATATGTAACTAAGATTTATTATCAAATTGAAATTTATTATAATCATTTTTTCTAGGTTACAAAAGGTTTATAAATTATAGTTTTATAAAATAAATTACAAAAAATCAAGAAAATTCGCATTAGGTACTAAGTCTAACAAAATAATCAAAAACGCAAGAAAAGGTCAAAGCTTCATAAATAAGGTTTGTACTATGCATGAGCTTAGCAACTCTAAAGTGGTATCGGTATCAATTAACTTTAAATAAGAAAACGATAATTAAAATATAGCATTCAAAGGCATCAAATATTTGTTTTTTACTTATAGCTCTTGTTTTTGTTTACTCTTACTTTTTGTTTAGATTTTTAATATCTCTTCCAATATTTAAAATGTTTATTGCCTTATATTTACCGTATTTAAACAGTCTATCTGTCTATAAAATAAGGCTAATATTTTTGTTAAAAAAATGGTATCTATCTGGAATAATAATAAAAAAAGACCAATTCGCAACACTGTAAAAATGTTTTCAATGATAGCAAAATATAAGCCGATTAACATTATGGAGACAATATAACTCAGGGCAGCTAAAATTTGTTCTAGAATTTATGAAACACTTTAACCCTGTGAGGGGCGGTGGTATATATTATATACCACCTAATTTTAATCCGATTCAAACCAGAAACTTTTAATAACATTTTACTTTTTTAACTTTGACGGGAAAACGTTGAAAAATTGCTTAACCTTATTTTGAACTAAATTCTTTCGTAAATACCGGTGTGAATTCGACGTTACAGGAACACAATTGCTTGCCCCTGAAAGGGTTAAGAATTAAAAAGTTATTATCCCTTTTATACACAATTGATCACGTGCAGTACAGAAATATATATATATATATATGAATACGCTTCAGAGAATAGAAGCAAAATACTATGTTAAAATATGTTTTTTCTTTCTTTTTTAAACAATGCAATTTTTTCCTGTTAAATAATAGAACGATGTTGGGGACTACAAAATTAAAAAAAATTCCAAGGAAATATCAAACAAAGAGATTTTAAATAATCTTGTTTTATTGCTTATGTGTTTCATATTATGAGGAGATAAAAGATGAAATGACTCTCCATGTAACTTCAGTCCAGAATTTGATCCAATATATATATATATATATATATATATATATATATATATAATAAGAAACTACGTAATATAATAAAAATAATTTATATGAGAAAATCTGGAAGAAGAAATATTTCTTTATGTAAATACGAACTACCTGCCATCAATTAAAAAAAAATACTATTCCGAATTTCTTGTATGAAATCGTAATTGCAGAATAAAAATGAAAGTAAATAAAAAGAAAAGTGCCCAGTTAAGCTGATCGCATTGAGCTCACAGGCTATTCACACTAATTGCATATTATACTCTTATTTAAAAAAATAATGCTTCTCGAAAAACAAAATGACAACCAATTAAGGGGTATTAGCCCCCGTCCCCCCTTTATACTTAGCCAATGAACCTCCAAAACTAATCAGGGAAGCGCCTTATCACAATGAATCTATACACAAAATTTGTAGCAAATCCGACAATTCTGCATGAAAAACCCATTTATCTAAATAAAGGGGGGATTAGCTCCCCGTTCCCCCCTTTATAATTAAGCAATGAACCCCTAAAACAAATCCGGTAAGTGCCTTATCACACTGAACCTATAAACAAAATTTGAATCAAGTCTGAAAATTCTGCATGAAAAATCTATTTATCTAAATTAAGGGGGGATTAGCCCCCGTCCCCCCTTTATAACCAGTGAATCCCCAAACCTAACCAGGGAATTGCCTTATCACAATGAACATATAAACAAAATTTGAAGCAAAACGGATATTTCTATCAAGAGTTATCGTGTTACTTACGTACATATGTACATACATACATACAGAACCGGCGGGCACATTAGCTCTCAGGCTTTGATAGGCTGTGTGCTAAAAAATGCATCAAACATATATTATAAAACACTTTCAAGCACTTCCAGAATACTTTAACAACCTTCGCTGTTTAATAAGGTAAATAAGATTGCATTGTAGAAACGAAAAACACATTTGAAAACCATCTTTCCTCTATTAGAGACCGTAGTCAGAAAAGTACTCCAATTCTTCTGTGCAACTCTGTATATAATCTATAGATTACTATATACTCTATATTGTATACTACAATTTAGTTTAGTAAGAAAATACATAACACAGATGAAAATTCACCTTCAGCCGTTTCTACCGATAGACGGAAACATATTTGAAACTTTTGTACAGCCCTGTATATTACATTAAGATTTTTATACATGCCACATATTAAGCTAAAGCTTAATTCAAGTAAAAACATACTGAAACTACTCAAATCATACTTCCAGAAATTATCATGCATAATCGACCATGCATCCAGTTCTTTGCGTGACCCTATATATGATTTTATTTATATTCAACAATATCTCTAAGTATACTAAATATATTTCATGTTCAAAATGCATAACTCGATTAAAAAATACCTATAAGCTATTTACGCTGATACACAGTGATACTTATGAATTCTTATGTGTAGTCCTGTATATGATCTATAGCATTTATACAAACCACATTATATGCAGAAATTTAGTTAAACACATACCTAAAACTAAAAACGCACTTCCAGCAATTATCGTTTATTGACACTACTTCGGATACAGTAATGTATCCGAAATCTTTTGTGTGTCACTGTAAATGAACAATAAATGCTATGCACATCATATTATAAAACATTATCTTGTTCACTTTCACACAAACACACAAAAATCAAGATTAAAATACTACAATTTTACTTTTTGTTCGTAAAGTAAAAATTATACTATTATTTTGGCTAAAAATGGAAAAAAAAACCTATTAAGTTAATTTTATTTTCATTTTATTTCCAGAGTTGCGAAGTCTCCGGATTTTTGCACACCAGTAATCTTTTAGAGAAAATGTTCTTCTTTTAAATCGCAAAATGTTTCGATTAAATACAATGACATTTTCTGTACTAATTTACTGGTATCCAAAAAGCCGGAGACCTTGGCAAGTCTGTATTTCTAATTAGAGAGGAAATTGATCGTTACTCAGTATTGAAATTTATTTAATGTGCAGTTTCAAAGCGTGTAAGTACCGTATTTACCCGCGTATAAGTCGACCCCCAAATTCGAAACGAAAACAGGTTTAATACCAGTAATTCAGAATGGTTTTCTACGCCTTACTTAATCTCATTTAATTCTAAATTATTTAAGGCGTAGAAAAGAGTTCTGAATTACTGGTATTAAATGTGATTTCATCTCGAATTTTGGGGTCGACTTATACGCGGGTAAATACGGTAATTATTGTTTTGTTTTGATTAGGATATTAAAACATTTAAATACAATTAAAATTGATGATATTTAAAATCGTTTTTGAAAAGATATGAGCAAATTTTCTGAGAATGGATTAAAAGTAATGTGGTAAGAATGCAGCGAAAAGCATTTAAACTAGAAATTTAACGACTAAACGTAATTAAGAATGTTTGAAAGAGAAAAAGTCATTTTGCTTTCTAAACTTTTAAGTTAAGGGATTTAATTACTTTCATGTTAACAAGATGTAATCGATGTATCATTAAGTACTTGATTTAAAACTTAATGATGTTATATGAGTTGCATATGTAATCTAAATTTATCATCATATAAATTTGAGAATTATTTTAATGATTTCAGGAATTAAATATTACAATTATTTTTCCATAATACACCAAAGCATGAATGCAATTTTACAATATTTATTTTACATTCATTATGGTATTAAAATATTTAAAGTAAAGAAAGTTAAAGACTTAAAAAATTTGAGAAAAATTAATCACTTTTCAATGAATTTTTAAAATTTAATTTGGTAAATACTCTGCGAAGAGCATTCAAGCTGGCGGTTTATGTAATAACTGAATGGAATGAAAAAAATGTGGAAAGAGAGAATTCTTTACAAACATTTAACCCGACACTGCGCAGTAATGCATATAGGAATCAATTAAAATTTGACCTTTGATAATTTTTTTATATCCATACTGGTCCACTATATTTGAATAAGTACATTCGCTTTATGTAATCACTAAATTCTGCGATTAATTAAGTGGAATAATGACTGTTTAAATTTTATGGAGAATAGATGAAAGTGTTTAAATATAGGCACCCTTTTTTGTTTTGGACTTAAAGTGACTTTCGTTTTGAAATACTCTAAATTGTTAACCTTCCTTAACAACTATAATAAGTTTATTAAATGATAGGAGGCAAAACAACAATGATTAATGTGATTTATTTCCGTTTGAAAACGAAGATTTACAAAAAGCTTTTAAAAAAGCAACAGAAAAAATGGGGTGCAAATATAGGACCACTCTAAAAAAGTCACGAAAAATAGTTTAATATGTTTTAAAACAGGATAAAAGAATACAAAATTGTAGAAAATTTATTTATTACGTAAAAAAATCATTTATTAAAATCACAAACATAATTGGCTCTTTCAGCCCCGGCACAATCTAAGTATGGCCACTTTTGGCACATAACACATTTAACCCACATTTCTCCTTGAGTGTCTTCAGAGAACTTTCCATCACAAAAGATGTAAGTTGCATCGCTCGAGTCTGTTTTATCCCCATAGTTGATATCATCATCGCTGTCCACAAGGAGAGGGTCATTGTAATCTGATGAATCCGATGATGAAGCGTATATCGTTACGTGGGTCAATTTTCTTTTTTGGAGCCTTTAGTCTTCCCACCCCTGCCCCTTGGCCAGTCTCTTATCACGGGAAAACTTAAGGTCGTCTTCTTGAGAGAACTTTTGTCAACCGAAATGGTCAACGGATTTTTATATGGTCATCAAATGATGAGGCTGGACCTTGTTCCTTTGGTCCACGAATAGTGGTACTCTACTTAATGCTGAGAATAAGAGATATATTGAACGGAGAAATTGCAATTGAAGTTCCCGGTAAACATTGAAGTGTTTTAGAAGCACTTAAAATGGGCCCATATTTACACCAAGAAAGGGTGCCCATATATACACCAATACAATCTAAGGAAGATGGTCACATTCACATGTAACCTAAAGACGTGCGTGACTAAATGTGTGCTTTTAAAAATAGCTTAGGATCTCCGCTTTCTGGATATCAATGTGAAATTATTTTAAACTAACCATAAGAACATGCAAAGAAAACGATTTCAGATGCGTATCAAAAGTTTGCAGTCCAGAATAAACACCATTTCACACAATAACTCACGCTGCGTCCACACTAGTTGAAAAAAGGATTCCAACTGCTCAGTTCTATCTCATATCATCAAATGGCACCATCTACAGTCCTGATAGCAAGTCTTCAGCACCTCCCATAGCCACTTGAGGAGGGGTGTCCATATTTACCCCTGTGTCCGTTTTTACACCTTTTCCTCTAATACAAAATATGAGTTTATAATATCTACTTTCAAAAGAATATTTCGTTCACTGTAGTTTTATGTTAAATAATTTTATTATTTTTACATTAAGAAGATATAATAGATGTATCATATCGCGCATCGTTTAAAATTAAATGGTGAATCTCCTCCCCCCCCCCCCTCCCACATGCACCGGTTCATTTTTTCTAATGCCAGAATTTTTGCATAAATTGTTTCGTGTGTGGTTTATACGACATTTGCAACAAAAATTAATTTACGGATCTCTTTTTCCAAAATTTGTAAGAAAAAAAACTAAAGAGAATTTTTTTTTTAGAAAGTGGTATTTAAAAAAAGAACCAAGTGAGTTGTCTGGTTGTTATTTGAGTTGCATGCGTAATGTCAATCTATCATCAAATAAGTTATAATTTTTTTTAAAGATTTCATGAATGCAGTCGGTAAATTTGTTTACAGTAAAATGCAAAGAATGTAAGATAATTAATATTTTATTTTGGTTAGGCTATTAAAAGGTTTGCAGTCAACAAAGTGGCAAACATAATCAGTTTTAGGAAAGAAATTTGTCAACTCCCTAAGAATAATGGATCTATGAATAAAGGGAATAAGACATATACTGTAGTATGTACCAGTTGCAAGTGAAGTAACTGAATATGTAGTCACAAGGTGGCGGTCGTTTTTTTTACTTACATGGGATCAACAGGGCGCGATTACCGCCGGGGTAAAGCCATTAAATAATAAGCCCAGTCAGATAAATGGGAAACTTTTCGCAAGTTGAAAATAGCGCCATCTAGCGGTTGGGGGTGCTGCATTCGGCACCAAGAATATTTTAATAAAATTTTGCTTCTAAAATTAAAGCTTAAAATAAGGAGTTCATGTTTTCTAAGAAAGTCGTTTGTAAATTCCGGTGTCAGTCAGTAATTTCACATTTTACGAACATAATTTGTCTGTGCCGGAAAGGGTTAATTGCATAGTGATGTAAATTTCCATCACTTTTTATTTAACTTTTAATAAATAAATCAACTTCTTCGCCACCACTATATTTATATAGAAATATTAATCCAGTAAATTTCCACCATTTTTTTTTCATTATAGTTTTAGCTTTAATGTAAAAGATCCCAATAATTAGCAAGCTTTTAAAGGAAGTGCAAAAACAAAACATCGATAAAAATCGTATAAAATATCGATATAAATAAATCGTATCGTTTCTCTGCGACCCACTTCTGTTTTGTCCTCCTTCTGCAGCAGAGGTTTGGCGCTAGTGTGTCGCTAACAAATTTAACACTATCTGACTGGGCTTATTACTTAATGGCTTTGCCACCGGGGTAAACTTCCACCAATAAATTTGAATAGAAATTTTTAAAAAATCAGACACTTTATTCGTGCAAAGTGTTTGTGAAAGAATTCAAATATTTCTATTAATTTTTACTGGTATTATATTTTACATGTCGTTGCTTACGTCAATATGACGACAGCGTTAATTAAGGACACGTTTTTGATTTATAATATCCATTTATAAAATTGATTTTTAAATTTCTTTGTATGAAATCTCAGGATATCACTACATTTTGGAGAAGTGAATACCATCTTTATTCAATGAGCACTGATCTGTAAGTCCATATTTCCGATTGTAATTGGTAGTTAACGCGATTTCACTTACACCACTTTTCATTAGTTGAATGCGTTTCACGCAGAACAAAGTACCGTAATTTCCGGCGTATAATCCGCAGCTCAAAGAGTCGTTTTTCGATCCAGAAATATTATTTTATAAAATGTAACTTAAAAGATCGCTGTAAATATTTAACTACAATTATTGAATAAAATTTCTGGGTCGAAAAACGACTCTTTGAGCTGCGGATTATACGCCGGAAATTACGGTAAGTTTTTTTAAAATTGATTTAAAATTTTATTTAATATTATGAGTGATTAGTTATGATCGGACTGAAATAAGTCATCCGGTATTTTTGAATGAAAAAATGGATAACGAACCTAGTTACTTAAGCAAACATTGCTATGGTGTGCACAGCCTATTTAGTTATGGAAACCGTTTAAAGTTTCTTCATCTTTTCTGAATAGACCTGTATTTTAATGACATCTTAATAGACATTTGACACCTTACTGCCATCTCTGTTCAAATATTTCTTTCTGTAATGAACTTTGGTTGCCAGTATGGCTTCCTTGTTTCTTCAAAAACTCGTAATTCATATTTAAAATTCCGAAAGAAGAAATTTTACTTTATGTAATCCCGAAATGTCAGTCGTTAAATAAAACAAAGGATACTATTCTGAATAAAATAAGAGGCCAAACTGACAAACCTGCAACGAACTATAAGTTTTGAAAGTACCCTATTGAAATTCCACTCTCTCTACAATATTGCGGTAAGCTGACAAAGAAGCAAACTGAAATATAGTTAACATATATTAAAGAAGATAACCAGAGACACGCAAACCTAAATTTACAACTAATAATAATAATAATAATAAACATTATACTAAGTTTTTCTAGAATTTTAAATCATCATTTAATATGTTTGTAATTTTAGTAAAGTCTTTTCAGTTAAGTTCTGAGTTATATTTATGAAAACAAAAGATTTGCTTATTTTTACTTTACTTGAAAAAAATGTCAATATCACACTCTTTATCATATCAGTTTTTCTTACATTTATTAAATATATAATGCTTGGGAGAATAGTATTTCTGCAGTATATTACCCATTAAAAACTGACGTTGCGTTTTCGCAACATTGTCCTTCTTTCACAGGTCTTAAGTCAACACCGGTTTGTTTTTAGGATAAATATTCTGATTGTTTCACGCAAGAAACGCTATGATAAAATAACACTTAGGTTGCTATAATATAAAAGGGGTTTGAATCGCAATATTTGTATTTTATTGAGAAAAATAATTCGGCCCTTAATGTATTAAAACGGTTTTCAGGTTATAAACACCCTCAATAACTGATTAAATTAAATTACATTTCCTCAATTAGGGAATATTTAAGTATGTTAAAATCGTTATTTAATAAAACAAAAAAAACTCAGAAAAAAATAGATATATTCTTACACGCATTATCCTATTGAACTTCTTTTTACACCAAAAGCAAAAATTGTCTTTCTGATACTCAATCTAAATTCAATTTGGTAAAGTGAAAGCAATAATGTTAGTCGCTTAAGGTTTGGAATTCTTTGTATAAAAATGTATAATATTGTCAAGGGGAATTTAGTAATAATTTATTTTGAGAGTGGCGAAATATAGAAAGCCATTAATTTTATTTTAAATTAACTGGTAAACTTTGTATTCAACCTTACCACATCATTTGTCAAGCAGCCGTTTTACACTAATAATTTTGTCGCGGCGTCTCCGCATTTTTATTAAATTGGATTTCGTTCGTAGAGCCTTTTTTTAAACTCATAGTTAATGAACTTTAAAATGACTTTTGATAGTTTTAAAATCGTTTGCGATTTTTTATGGAAATATTAATGGAGACTTAAAAACTTGCATTTTATACTTCGCTAAGCATTTTTAATAGAAAATGTTTTAATTAAATGTCCAATAAAATTGGCGCATAAAAAAATAAAAAAAGAATAACGATCTCTTAAATTCCTGATTAGAACAAAATCAATATTAATTGACTGAAACAAATGAAGAATCTAAATTTAATTACTTTCTTAAATGTAACTTTTCTTTGTAGAAAATTAATTATTATAAATATTTAATTTCTGTCTGTCTTTTAAACTTTATAAAGTTTCTATAAAGTTATTTCTTTAAACAATCGGTTTACAAGGTTCGCAGTGTTCCTGATGTTTTCTACTTTTGCCACCACTGTTTCAAAACAGTACACTAGACTTTTATTGGTAGAAACGTTAAAGGACTTTTGATTGTTGTTTTGAAAAGAGTGGTAGAAAAGTTAGTAAAATTTAAGCGCGCTGTGTGTCCTTGGTTCATTAAACATAAAAACCGATGAATGGTTTTAAAACAATCACAAAATAATTATTTGATGACTAGTTTCTCTTAGTTGGAGCTAACACGGAGATCACAATGAAGAAATTAGCATAACCTATCATATAAACTTAAATGAAAAATTATTCTATTCAAATTACGTAATCAAATTACTACCAAGCGTTTTAATTTACCAGGATACATTTGTGTGAAAAAAAAATACATTCTTCAGCATTAATCTTGTTCTATGAGATAATTTTGTATATTTGACACAAACAATTTTAGTGACAATGGCTAAAAATGTTGGTTTACTTTATCGTTCTACAAAAAGAAATAGTAGAATATTTATTTTTTCCTGTCTGTTAATTTTTTCCTGTCTTATTACTTTTTAAACAACCTGTTCACCAATATCCAAACTGCTTAAAAAATGAAGAATGATTTTAAAATAATCCAAATAGAATTAATTCATGACTCGATTATCCAACTGGAACGAACAATAAAAGCACAAAGAACAAATTCCCATCATCTAGCTTAGAAACTGGAATGTGGCATCGCAGTAACGTAGCCAAACCACGTCATTAAATTAATACCATGGGTTATCATTACACAGTATTCATCTGTGTGATAAAGACATTATCCATATTGTAAATGTGGATGTTTGTGATAAGTTAGTTTACTGGCAATGACAAAAACTATTGGTTTCACTGTGACAAACTTAGTTGGATTATAATCATCTATTAGCATTGTGGAAATCTGCATAGTGATAAGGTTTTTTATCTTAATCTACTATATTATTAATGTTCGAAAACGACGCCTCTCTGTCTGGCTATTGTTTCCGTCTGTAACTCTAAAAACTTTTCTCACAGACGGAGTAGAGAGGCACTAAAAATATCAAAATACGCAGGAAAATTCGAGAATTCCATTATTTCAGGTTTAAAAAAAATCGCCGGTAATTTGAAAATATATTAATTAAAAACATTAAAAACTCATTACAAATTGCGCGAAAAGAACAATTTTTATCCAATCTGCAGCTGCGTTTGATAAAAATTATTTCCAAGCAAGAAAGAGACAAAGTGTCTGCGGCTAAAAATACGGAAGTAGGGTTTTAAAATGCGCATGCAAATTATAATATCTAATTCACCTACAGTTTTGAAAATAACACCGCGTGAATCACCTCTCTCTCCACATTAACAGATTGTAAAAATTAAGGAAATCCATCTATTAGAACCAAAGATATTAATTATTATTTCTTTAATTTGATTGCATAAAAATTATTCCTTTTAACTTGCTTCTTTCAGAGCCAGAGGCATTGGGACGTCTAGCTGTCTAGAAGGATGAAAGATATGAAACCAGTTTAAGTGGGGTTATTATAGGCTATATAAAATAATTAAAAATATTGAATTTAAGGACTTGAAAATTATGTATCCCTTCCTAATATGAAATGCCGAGTCAAAAAATTACTTTTCGTAAAAATCGGATAATAATTCCCGAAGATATCAATTAAAAAATTTTAATTTTGTGTGGAAAAAAAAGAAGAGCTTTAATTTCGATACTGCGGCGGATCTTTTTCTCGGTAACACATCGTCTGGCAAATACTTTATTTCCGAAAGACAAGATAAACGCACTAGGGCTTTTAGGCATCGTTATTTTTTTTTTAATTATTGCATTTATCGATTAGAAATGTATGCATCCACGTGTATTTTTGAACAAGGATTCTAAATATGTAATTTTGGTTTTTCACCGATAATTAGAAAGGGAAATATCAATTAAAAACCCTTTTAACAAAGCAATTCATTTCTAAAAAAATGACACATGATCTGATATTTCAGAGAATGAAACATTTTGATAAAAAAAACACATTTTCTTTATCCTAAGAGGTTTTGGGCCCTGATATTTTTTTAATTATTATTATTGGATTTATAGATTTTAAATTTATGCATCCATGTTTAGATTTTTACAAGGATTCTAAATATGTAAATTTGGTTTTCCTCCGATAATTAGGAAGGAATTTATAATAAATTTTTTATTTAATTATCAGACAGCTTAAAATTCATGCCAGATATTAAGGCCACTCTATCCCCAGATTAAAGGAAATATAATAAGGCGATCTGTTTGAAACTTTGAGATATTTTATAACACATAACATAAATTTTAAAAATGAGGCCGCGTTGAAAAATATGGGGAGAGGGGAGCGCCTTGCCCCCCCCCCCCCAAAGGGGGGTACTTTTCTAAATTTTGAACACACCCCTCATCTGATATATCGTTGGAAAGGTCTGTGACCGCTTAATCATATTATGCATCTCCGGTGTCCATCCCCCCACTTCCCCCCCCAAGAGGATTACTTTTCTAAATTTTCCACTCACCCCTCATGTGATATATCGGTGGAAAGGTCGGTGAACTCTTAATCATATTATGCAGCACGACTGCTATACGGTGCCGCAGGCAGCGGGGACCGAAATCACCCACTCGTGGACAGCCACCCGTGAGGTATAGGAACAATAAGTCCACGAGGGGAAAAATAAACGCTACCCGACACCGATAGCACCCATCCGTTCCAACCCCCACCGCAGGAGGCGCCTGTTTATTAGATTTGAAATAATGAATATAATTACATAACAATAATAAAATATAAAAGGTAAAAAATAACAATTTTTTGCAAATTGAAAGTTAAATATAAAATATTTTCGAAGTACTATAAGTTCATGATGTCCTAAATTTATGGTATTTTAGTTCAGAAAGTCAATGGTCAGTTCAGTCATTTTTTTTTAAAATTCTTTCGCAATGAAAGAGAAATTTTTATTGAGAATATTATAATTCTCTTTTAACTTTTGAGAGTTTGAAGGATTGAAAATGATATTATGAAGGTTATATCTGAGAGTTTCGTTCTTATCAAAAGGGAAGTGATGGATCATAAGAGGGCAGCATCCGAATATGTAGTGAACTGCATCTCCTTCTGCTTTATCGCATGGACATCTAGGTGAGGCTCTTTTTCTTATTTTATGTAAGTATTGTGGGAAACTGCCATGGTTACTCAGATAATACGGCAGTGTTGGCTGTTTGCAGAGATAATTTGGATCGACATTATTTATAATTTTATAGGTATCTCTGCCTTTATTACACGAGTCCCAAATGGCTTGCCAGTCAGAGATGGTTTTCTTTTTAAAATACAATTTTGCTATTGAAATGGGGAACAACAGATCTTTTCTTGATTGATATTGGTCTTGTAAGATGGCTTGCTTTGCTAGGAGATCAGCTCTTTCGTTGCCAGTATCACCCACATGAGATTTAGTCCATGTTATTATAATGGATTTATCAGGAATTTGAAGTAATTGATTGTAAATGTTTTTGATAATGTTGTTTCTAGGAAAAGCAACTTTTAATACTTCCATAGAAGAGTAACTATCTGTAATAATTAGTAGTTTATTGTAGTCGGAGGTAGAGAACCATTTTATTGCTTTATAAATTGCCATTAATTCTGCTTGATATATGTTATTCAGTGGATGATGTCGTATTGCTTCATCATGTATATTATTTCCATCTTTATATATGGTGAAAGCACTGGCTACACCCCCTGGCATGACAGAACCATCTGTGTAGGCTTCCACATCGTATTCTTTTGGATGGATGGATTTTCTATCTTCTATAATTCTGATATTTTGGACTCTGTAGTAATTGAGGAATCGATACGATTTTTCTTTCTGCATTATATTGTTAATGTTTAGCTGTGTGTTATTGATTAACAAATTTCTATTTCCTATTTTCAGTTGGTAGTACTGAAATTCATTCTGTATTTTTATTAGGATTGGTGGAGTTCCTGTAAGAAGATACAGAGTTTCGTGAGAGATAGTCCTATAGGTCCGTATTAAGTTTAATAATGCCAAACGCTGAGTTGAACGTAGTAATTTGCGGCCATCAGTATTCAAGTTTGGATACCAAATTTCGTAAGCATATAGTATTTGGCGTTCTATGACTGTTTGATACCATATTTTCAGGATGTCTGGTTTGATACCTTTATTAAAGAATCGAAATCCTCTAAATCCGTTTACAAAGTTTGCAATCTTTGTTCGAAGGTCTTTCATGTGATCTGTAAAATTGAATTTAGAATCTAATAATACGCCAAGATATTTAATATTTTTTACTACTTTTTTTTTATATTTTCTAATTTAAATCTCGGAAGTCTTCTTTCGAGGAGATTGCTACCGAAAAGCATTGATTACGTTTTCTGAGTTGATATTTTTAAACCGAGTTCATCACAGATTTTCTTAAAATGGACTATTTTGTTGTTGGTTGTAACTTCCAGGTCTATTACGGTATTTCCCTCTATTGGAATCAAAAAATCATCTGCGTAAACAATAATATCTTCATATAGATTTTTATAATTTTTTATTATGTAGTTAGCTATAAGAAGCCATAAGAGTGGTCCAAGACAGGATCCCTGAGAACATCCTTTAAATACCCTGAACCACTCTATATATTCATATTGATTTAAGCCTATACTTCTTTTGCTTATATAATTTTTAGTAAGGTTTTGAGGTATCTGGGTAACGGTGAGTCATCAATTATTTCTGATAATTGGTGCCAGTTTATTGAATCGAAAGCATCCGTAATATCAAATGATATGATGCCCACATAAGTATGTTTTTGTAATAATTGTGCAATTTTCTCTTTAAGTCTCTCCAGAGCTGATATAGTGCTTCTGTTTTCACGGAAGCCGAACTGTTCATCTTTTAGATAGTTTATTGCTTCAAGATAAGTTAAAGTTCTATTTTTTATTAATCTTTCTAGGATTTTACCAATCATGGGTAGTAGTGTAATTGGACGGTATGAATCAGGTTTTGATGGATCTTTGTTTTTCTTTCTAAAATAGATGACTACTCCTTTTTTCCACGTTTCAGGAAAGTGTCCAAGGTAGAGACATTTGTTATATAATAACTTTATAAGCTTCATATTATTTTTTATCAAATTTTCTAAAATTCTGCCATCTATCCGATCATATCCTGGGGCTTTCTTTTTATTCTGTTGGTTAATTGCATATTGAATTTCTCTATGCGTAAATTTAAAATTGTTATATTCTTTTATTGATAGTGTGTTTGTGTTTTGAAATGATGATTCGAATTCTGGGCTTGTATTGTAATGGTAATGAAGTAACGTTTCTTGAATCTCTTTGTATGTATCATTTTGAGTTGAAGATTCCATGACAGAGTGGATGAGATCTGTATTTTTTAAATATTTCTGCTTCAGAATTTTAAAAGCAGTACCATACTTACTGTTTGTTTCCGAACAAAATGTTATCCAAGAATCAATTTTAGTTTTTTAATATCTAATTTGTATTTTGATTTGGCTTTTTTATATTTAATCTTGAGTTCTACAGAATCTGGATTTCTTTTATGTAGTTTATATATGGCATTTAGGTGGCTTCGCTGTACTTTAAGTTTGTCAGTATACCAGGATACATTAATTTCATGAGACAACTTTTTCTTTTTAAGTGATTTTTGCATGATGTTTAAAAGGATAACATTAAATTCCTCTGTCCATTTCTCTAACTCTGGAACAGAATTTACTGCTTTAAGTGTTGAAAGTAATGTTTCTTCATGTTTTTGAAACAGTTTATTGAATTTTTTAAACGTTTCATATTTGGTTTTGAAACGGTATAAATTTCTTATTGTGGGTGCGACATTCAGAGTAAAAGTAATATATCGATGGTCACTTAGTGATTTAAATGTCGAGTCTATTTTCCATGAATCTATAATATTTTTTGAATGTTCACCGCAGAGGGTCAAATCTGGTTTGCCTTTAAACTTGTCTCGCGCAAAAGAACATTCTGAATCCGGATAATTAATAATAGTTAATCTGCTCATTGCTAGATAGTCAAGTAGGATATATCCTCTAGCATTATTTCTTTTATAACCCCACGCCTGGAGGTGTGCATTGAAATCACCCCCAAGGATAAGGTTCGATGTATCTTCTATGACTCTGGTCCATTCTCGGAAGTCTTCATCAAGATTTCCACTCGGTTTTGAATATTGTGATCCGACTTTAATGAATTTTGATGACAGTGATAGGTTTATAAATACACTGTTATTTGTTTGTAGAGTCTGAATATGAATTAATAAGGGATTGGATACGAGTATTCCCGACGTCTGATTTATTGAATGGTAGAAGGAACATGAAATCGGTATTCCCGTGAAGGTGTTATTACTTTTGTGATAATCCTGAACTAAAGCTAAATCTACTTTATTTTCATGTATGTACTTCAGCAATTGGAGATTTGCAGCCTTACAATTATTAAGGTTTATTTGAACTATTTTTAAATGATTTGGTGGGGTCATGGATTCTCCGAAATAATATCTATTGTCCAATGGGATAGTCTGATTTATTACATATGTAGCATTGGTTGGAGGTTCTACAGTTAAATCTTCTATAGAGTCAGAGAGATTTTAGTTCTGAGAACATACTTTTGAAGGATCATAGGAGATAGTAATATTTTGTTTTCGTTGCAACAATCTTTGAAAAATTGGGCAGAATCTAGAATTTGCACTATGCCTTTCAATCTTTTCAGGTTTTACTGCGGTTTTATATTCTCTTTCACGGTTGATGCAACGATGACGTTCATAATTTTCTTTTATTTTGCATGTGTCTGTTTTGTGGTTACCTGTGCAATATGCGCATGTTAAATAATAACTTCTACAATTATCAACTGTATGGCCATAACGTTGACATTTATTACACCTAACCACTGGATTGTAATATTCTATACGGCATAAATTAAAATGAATAGGTAATTTTCTTCTTGAAAATAATGCCTTCGCGTAATTTTCTTCTGCATCAAGTACTATTTGGTATGTTTTCATTTTTTGTTTTTTGAGAACTTTTGCTATTCCTAGAGGAAAATTCTGTCCCAGTTCTTGATGTATCTTATCAATTACTTCAGTCTCAGTCACATCTACTGGAATTCCCAGTATAATGACATTTTTTCTTTTAGCATCTCTAAGATCTGCTTGGGCCAAGTCTCTGAAACCTTCTATTTGATTTATAAAATCAATTAAAACCGCTGTTTTTTCGTCCGATTCTGTTTGGACTATGAGCGAGTTTTTATCTCTTCCTAACGAACATGAGATGTATTTAAATTTTTTATTCCCTTTTATTTTGTCATTTAACATGTTTCGTATTACATTAATGGGAATATTCGTTGATTGATTTCTTATTATTATTATTGCTGATTTAGAGTACTTAAAGCAAGGTGTTTTTATAGGTTGATCGGATGTAATTGCAGCAGCATAACTCTTGAGTTGTGCTCTTTTCGATATTTCGGAATCGATTCCATCTTCCAGATGGTCTTGATTATTAACTAAGTTTTGTTGATTTTTTATGGTATGAAACATTTCTTCTATAAGTGATGTTTGTTTAATTTTTTCGGTTATTTCAATCTCTTTGCTCTGAAGTTCTTTTTCCAATTTGTCAATTATTTTTGATTGTTGAGTGATTTGAGTTTTCATTTCCTCTATTTGATGCTCTTGTTCGTTTGTCGTAGTTTTCAGGACGTTATTTTCTTCTTGTTCAAAGTATAGATATTCTTTTATCTGCTGTATTGAGTTCGCTATTTGTGTTCGGATGTCTTCATCATAAATTTTTGAATTACTTTCAATTTGATTTAGGATATCTTCCAATTGATGTAGTGGAGATTTCTCTTGTGTTAAGCTCGTTAGTTCTTGCAATGTCATTGGTATACTAAGAGTTGAACTCTCTCCAGAAAGTACCTGTAAATTCAGATGGGCTGTTTCCAACTCTTCCTGAATCATTTCTTTTCCACAGTCTTCCTTACTTAAAACATTTTTATCACCACCTTCATTTCCTTTGTCTTTATCTTGTATGGATTTTCCACTGTGTATCAGTTTTTCATCTTCAATATGTGTTAGACTGTAAGAGGCATTTTGTAAATCAGTTATATTTAATGCCATTTTTGGGGATATCTCTGAGGATGGTGCCTTTAGTATATAGATATTGGTGAAATCTGTCTGTATTAGTTTAAGTCGTCTTTTTAATTCGTCTAAGTATAGGTGGACTATTGCAGATGTTCCTTTAGTGCGTTTTCTTACACCCCTTGTCAACTGCGTAATTAGATCGATAACATCTTGTGAATAACTTGCCTCTTGGCTGTCATATTCTTGAAATTCTCCTTTGTCGGTAATTTCATGTTGACTATACCTTTTGACAGATGGTCTTCCTCTGTGGCATAATGTTTTGAAATTGATTTTAGGTCTATTTCTAGGCATGAGAGTTTGTTTTTGATTTCTTTTGAGTTGGTGTAGTAGCTTATATAGCTTGTATATTTTTCTAGTTTTACTATAAACCATTCCAAAAATGCCATTGGTTGGATAGCACCTTTTTTGCTTTTCTTTATATGAATATAGTATTGTTGTGCTATATCGCTAAGATTTAATTTCTTAGTGAATGCATCATTGAAAGTCAACTTTTCAGTCTGATTTTTGTCTACAGTTCTAGAGATTGAACTGATTGGGACGACGTCAACATATGCATAAGTATGAGAGGTGTCGACATATGAGTTCATTTTTATCTCAGCATGGGATTGTTGTCTATCTGAATCCACCATTCTAACTTTTATTTGCAAACTGATTAATATACCTCTTTCTATGATTATAAAACTATGACTATCTTATAACTATTTTTATTTCCCTTTCCGGGAACTCCTGAAGTGAAATGTCTGATGTATCAATGTCAGACATATAACCAGTTCAATGATTTATTAATTAACTTCTCTTCACACTTATCACTAAACACTAAACTTTTAACTACTTATACCTCTAATCAATCTAGAACCAGGAATACGGGCACCCCACATATGAGGAAGAATTTTGAATTTTGAAGAAAATTTTGAAGAAGAAAGATCAAAATAAAAGCCAAAAGAATAAGCCAAAGAAAAATGGTACCCCCACGTCCAAACCGGAAAGAACTCCCCGTGCTCATACCAGGAATTTTCATGCCAGAAATAATATTCAATAATTTACAATAATAAGGAAGGACAATGCTATAGGTGTTTGTACAATTATTCTATACATTAATTACAAATTGCTATGATATGCAAAACTGTATAATAAGAATTACCCCTATAACAATAATTGAGAAATTGAGATGTATTATTGTTGTTATAATGTTGGACTTTTTATATATAATTATTTACATTATTTGTTATAAAGAGTTATCAAAATGCCCTAAACTAAAAGTAAAAATGATTGCTCCAGACCAAAGAATCACACAGGTTCACAACTTACCTATGTGGGCCTATGCTATAGATACTCCTCGCTGCGCTTGAACTACATAGAGCTATAAAATAGAGTATGGCACTGACAACCCCCCCCCCAAAAAAAAAAAAAAAAAACCACGCCCGCCTAAGCCGGAAGGGAAAATATCAGTATAGTGCTTACAACCGGACCTACGAAATATGGTATTACTATTTTGCAATATGTTTACTATTGAATGAGTTCAGTGATGGGCTACCGGTGCCACAAGGGTTAAAACTTTAATAAAACCAAATGGCTAATAAACAACTGGTAGGACTAATTCTAAACATTATGACTAGAGTTATGATATATTACAACACTAGGACAGAAATTAAAGTAAAAATGCTGTTAATGTTAGAGGGAAATAAAAATGGGGGGAGGGAACTGCTGCCGGCGGGGACAGTGTAAGGGGGAGTCACTAGAAGGAATGTGCAGAAAGAAACTCTATTATTACTTAAGAACAGTGAAAAGTTTAATGAAAATAATAATGTGACCCTCCCTGCCCCCATAGCCGGTCCCCTATATGAGATAGAGAAAAACCGATGATGCCAAAAGATGCAGCGTAAAAAGATCCCTAGGCGCTGGAGAGCTAATTTGGAAAAATTCTAAGCTCTATCTCCCATAGGAAGGGAGAAAAGTGGAGAAAACCAAATTTCGATGTTGGTAAAAAAAGAAAAATGCTGATACTGCTCAGCCAAGCTTTAAAGACTGGTCACGTGAGTAACAGGTCCGAATGTGACCAGTCTATTCTTCATAATAGGGATCGAGGTAATGAAAGAGAGTCTCCCCTAGTTTTGCTTTCGTGGGGGGATTTCCGATAGTTTCGTATTTACTTGCTCCAAGATTATAGAAAGGATTTTTGTTCTTATGTAATAATAGCACATAAAAATTGTAGTTTTCTCTTTGATGAAGGAGATATCTTCAATCTAAAGAAACATGTTATGATAATATAGATTATTTAATTATCGGATATAAGCATGTTAAGTAAATAAATACTATTTTTTACTGTATTTTTACACATGACATTGCAATTTACTGTTTTCTCAAATAAATTACTATTTTAAATATCTGTTCTTTACAGTTATAGGGCACACTTATGTAATTGTAGGAGAAGTGTGGTTTTAAAATGTTCTTTTATTATTGTGATTATTAATATATATTTTTTTAATTTTACCGCAAGAATTCCATTTTTTCGTGATTTCCCATGTTCATTTTGTCTACATGAAATCATTTAATATTATGTTGAAAATGTATAACAAAATACTCAATTAATAATAAAAGAAAATAGTTCAAAGAGTACAGAGTCACACTAAAGGATGAAAAATATGTTTTACACTCAAATAGTTTTTAAAAAAATGTTCTCGAATTCAAATTCAATTTTCTGGTACCTTTACTAAGTCGGTTTTATTCATAAATGCGCAAAAGTTTCAGACCTTCTTATTCAGATATCAGGATATCAAACAGCGTTTTTCGTTTTATTATAAAAGCATTTAATCTTACTGAAAATGTCGTCGAAGGTCGCGCTCTGAACCTATTTTTCGGATAAGTTCATGTAAAAATGATAGTCATAGGAATCTATTTAATTGTAACTCCCAATGTACCGAATTTATAGAAAAATTAAAGACGCTGTTCGATTTTTAAGTACTTGAATGTTATATCTTAAAAAAATTCAGACAAATATGAATAAAAATGAAATTATTGTCAAATTGAAAGAAAATAACTTAAAAAATATATGTTAAAATATATGTCTCTTCCGACTGCTAGCATTTCCCGACAGTTAAATTGCTGTCAATCCATGTTACGTCAACAAAAATTATAGGTTTTCTCAGGGCCTGATTACCAACGGGGCAAACTTCCACAAGTAAAAAGGAATAGAAATTTTTGACTTATTCATTACACTAATTTTACATGAATACGGCGTTTAAATAAGACAAAAATTTCTATTAAAATTTACTGGTGGAAGTTTGGCCTGTTGGTAATCAGGCCCTGGGTCTTCTACCTTTTCGGAACTAGTGAATAGTCCTTTAAATATTTCGTGCAAGACAGAACAATATCACATCGTTCCAAAAGTAGTTTCCTCTTATTTTGACATTTTTTCCAGAGGAATCCCATTTCATGAAGAATTTTACGCAACGTTTCTTTTTCTTTTAAAAATTGTATGTTTTCTTTCAACTTAGCTAGCAATTTCAGAACAGTAGGCACTCTTTTATCTTTAGTGTAGAATTCCTGGATAGTTCTTCGAATTACATCCAAGTTAAAATTATCCAAGTTGACATTCTCTATGGTTGTTTTCACCTTTTTCTTTTTAGAAAAAACGAAATTATTTGCATTATTAACAGCTTCTTTCTGAATTCTTCTTATGGTTGTATCAGAAACACAGGCAATTGCGCTAGCTCTTTTTGTTGCACGTGCTAATGGAATAGTTAGGCAGACTTTATTTACTTCATTATCACAATATTTTACAACATAGCTTAAAATATTTTTCACTGCACTGTGAAAATGTTTGCCTTGAGAGCTTTTAGATTATTTTAAATCCATTTTATAGAAGTAGAAAAAAATACAAAATGAATATAAAACACACATCTTTAGAGAAAATATCAAACGAAATAGGGAGAGAGAAAAATAACGCTAATAGTGCAAGAGCAGCTAGTGAAGAAATGGTAAGCGGTCAGGCGGGTTAACCGAAACCTGAATTTTGTCTCCTCCTAATACAATGCTTTCCTCCCCTTGGAAGGGTCTATTTTTTTGGCAGTATGCCAAGGTCCGTCTTTTAAAAGTGGTTCCACAGTAATTGGATGTAAGACCCAAGTTACTGCGAGCAAACCAAGGGTTAAAACAGATTATGAGTACTACATTTCTTAATGATAAAGTACCTCACATAAGCCCCCCATTGTATTTCTATTTTGCTACATGATACTATTGAATGAGTCAGTGATGGGCTACCTGTGCAACAAGGGTTAAAACTTTAAGAAACCAAATGGCTAATAAACAGCTGGTAGGACTAATTCTAAACATTATGACTAGAAGAATGATATATTACAACACTAGAACAGAAATTAAAGTAAAAAAGCTGTTAATGTTAGAGGGAAATAAAAATGGGGGGGGAGGGAACTGCTGCCGGCGGGGACAGTGTAAGGGGGAGTCACTAGAAGGAATGTGCAGAAAGAAACTCTATTATTACTTAAGAACAGTGAAAAGTTTAATGAAAATAATAAAGTGCCCCTCCCTGCCCCCATAGCCGGTCCCCTATATGAGATAGAGAAAAACCGATGATGCCAAAAGATGCAGCGTAAAAAGTTCCCTAGGCGCTGGAGAGCTAATTTTGGAAAAATATCTAAGCTCTATCTCCCATACGAAGGGAGAAAATTGAAAAAAAAAAAAAAAACACAAATTCAAAATAGGTAAAAAAGAGAAATACTATTAAAACGATGTTAAACCTAAAATACTGTGGGCAAACCGTGGGTTAAATCAGATAATGATTACTACATTTCTTGATGATAGAGTATTTCTCATAGACCCCCTTGCTATCCAAAAGTTTTACAAAAACAAAGTTTCTTCTTTCCCTTTCCTTTCAAGAAATATTCAATGCCCCCTTAATAAACATATTATTCAAGAACCCTTGTAATATATAACAACCATGTTTATACTCTTAATCAAACTCCATGTTACTTCAGTAATTAAATATATTAATCCATAACATTGTATATTTATTACTAAATACTGAACCTAGACCTTAACATATTAACAGAAACCTTTAAAATCCCATAATCCCTTATAATGAGTCCCAATTGGTCTACACCAAATTAACCAATGTGTAACTACTGTAATCTAGACCCCATGTCCACCCTAGAACTTAAAATTCATTATTTCTTATTGATCAAATGTTTATTTGTATTCCTTTAATATATATATCCCACAATTCCACCTTGAAAACCAATCTCTGTTTTGAATCTGGGCTATATTTTTACCCAGAATCCTAACTTTATTTAGATGCTCCTTGGGTCTGTAAACAATGCTGTATTTTAATAACTAAACTCCCTAATACCATAAGGCAAATTAACTCTACACTAAGGTCTGGAGCTAATCACTAGAGATTATTTACAATTGAATACTGAGTGACAACTCAACACTACGGAACTTTATAAATGAACCGAAAGTAGCAGCCAAAAAGAAATGGCGTGATGATACTGCAAAGGCATCCAGCTTGGATACCACATAATTTCATAAAGAATTTTTTTACTTTAAATATCAAGCAGGGCGGTCGCTCTGCCAAGCCAAGCTTTAAAAAAAACGCCACACAAACAACGCCAGGAACTGGAATAAAGACCGCTAATGCTTATATACAGAAAGCAACTTCGCAATGTTAAATCGACAAAACATGCCAGATTAAAATATCAGATATCAAACAAACCAAGCGTCGTAGAAAAAAAAAAACGAAAACTAGAAGAATCTAAGGAAGAATTTCTTCAATTTAAGATCAAACTCATCTTCATAAGTGATTTATAAACAGAGATATAGCTTTTTTTTTAAAAACGTCGAGTTACTTAAAATGATCACTTTTTTCTTCGTCAAACTTTTTTTTTTCAAACAAGCTACAGGCCTTAATATTGGGCAGAATAAAAAAAGGACTGCATTTTTCGACAAGTAATTACGTAATCTATGTGCTTTTATAAAATTCAGTGTAAAAAAGAATTATTTTCTATTCTTAATTAGCAAAAAACTGTTAATTAACTTGGCGATTAAAAAATTATGCCAAAACAGAGATAAAACCCGCCAACGACCATGTACCATCTGTATTAAAATAGCACAAATCAGTTACAGGTTATAATATAACCACATCAAATTTCATCTGCAAGTCGGCCATTTTCTTTTGAAGATATTTAAAAAAAAAATAAAACTTCATAATTATAAGAACACGCATTTTATCAGACAATTAAATATGACTGCAAATTGTAGAAAATGAATGTTTCCAACATGAATAAGTATGAGAAATTGCTGCTCAAGGACATCGGTCTGAGTGGCTCTGTCGCAGCGCGTCAACACGGCATGCACAAGGTCCCAGGTTCGAGTCCTGCCCCGGTTAACTTTTCACTCACGTTTGTTTAGTGTATTTAATTGTCTGATAAAATGCGTGTTCTTATAATATTGTAAAATAAAGTAATCAGAGGTAGTGTTTATGCTTTAAAAAATATTTTTAATATATAATTTACGTTTTTCAAAAGATCTTTAAAAATAAATTAGTTTTTGAGGGAAGATGTACCTTCTAAAATGTATACATTAAGACTTATCGGCATTTAAAATTTCTTTCCAAACGTAAACAAAATTTTTTAAATGAATTAAATGTGATTCATTTATTTCTTAAAAAAAAAAAAAAAAAAAAAAAAAAAAACACGGTAAAGGACAGGCATTTCGTTCGCAGGAATACCTTTCACGTCATTTTCCTATAAATTAATGAAATCCAGTTGTTAAATTACACAGCTCAACACAAATCTGGGGTTTGAAGAATGGCTCTTTTTTCTTAGTAAATCAGTCACGCTGATCACAAATATGACATTAGTTTTTTTCTAACACCCACAGTTTTTTCACAAAACAAAAAAGAAGGGGGTGCCTCTTAATAAAATCAATGTGTAATATTTATTAAATAAGATACATTTTTAATAAAAACAAAAATTAATTTCTTAGTAAAGTGACATTAATAAATGTTAAAATACAATACTGCACTAAAGGATGTGAAATATAAATATAGATGGCGCCACTTTATGTATTGATATTTGCCTGAGAAGGCACAATTTTCTCCCGCGCATTTGCAGTGAGAACATGCATTCATTTTGTTCGTTTATTTATATCTTACGTTTGTTTTGTCAGTTTCTTATAGCAATATGGCATCAAGAGGTTGTATAAATCCAGGATATAAAAAAAAAAAAGTGATTCGCCAGAAATTAGTTGATCCAAAAGAAGTCCTCTTGCCTCCCCTGCACATTAAATTAGGTTTAATGAAACAATTCGTAAAAACCTTAGATAAAACAGGGGATAGTTTTCGATATTTAAATGAAGTTTTTCCACATTTATCGGAAGGTAAAATCAAAGAAGATGTGTTCGTTGGCCCAGATATGAGATGGTTAATGAAGGACGAAAACTTTGAGGAAAAAATTAAATCAATCGAGAAAGATGCATGGGTTAGTTTCAAACACGTTACTCAGAAATGTTTAGGAATTTACAAAGATCCTAATTACGCAACGATCATTGAAAAAAATGGTTCAAAACTTTCAAAAACTAGGTTGTAACACGAGTTTAAAAATGCATTTTCTGCACCCCTATCTTGAATGTTTTCCTGAAAATCTTGGTGAAATGAGTGAAGAACAAGGTGAGAGATTTCACCAGGACATAAAATGCATGGAAAAACGCTATCAAGGACACTGGAATGTAAATATGTTGGCAGATTGCTGGGGGCTAAAAAGAGACACTAAACCAGCTTCAAAATCTAAAGGATACAAGCGTTCTTTTGATGATAAAGAAAAGTAATTTTACTGTATATACTAGAATATAATTTCTTATAAAACATGCACACACATTTATATATGTATATATGATTTTATTTATTTATCTGATTTTTTTTGTACATTTTTAAATGAATGTTGTGTAAATTGTATATTCTCAAATTCCAAATTCTTAGTTTCTTAATTGAAAGAAATCCTGACGTGATTCATAAAAATGGATATTATTTTGAAATAGGCATAGCAGATTTCTTACAATTTACATAAATTCATGAAAACCCCAGATAAAAATTTAATTTTTGTAGGCCTGTGTTACTTTTGTTTTAGAAGTGAAGTTTCCATTTAAATTTATTGTAACAGTACAATGTTTAATTGAATAAAATAATGTAAATCTAAGAAATTGCTAAGAAATTCCAAACATGCACAGGGCAACGCAAAAATAAATAAATAAATAAATAAACAAAAAATAAATAAATAGATAAATAAATAAATAAAAATCAGCTTTCAGAAATTCTAAAAATTGTTCGTATATCTTAATTACAAGCTAAAGGAGGGTTTATTTCTATATTATTCTATATATAATAGTAATTTCAGCAAATATATTAAATTCCAATGCGATCTGATTTAAACTTTAAGATAGTTTATAAGACATGATAAAAAAATTATAAAAAAGAGTGGCGCGTCACATTTCGGGGAGGAGATGGGGAGGGGCGTGAACAAAATTAGGAAGTATAATAAGGCTATCTGTTTGAAACTTTACGATATTTTATAACACATAAATTTTAAAAATAAAGCCGCGTCAAAAATTATAGGGAGGGGCGGAGCGTGTTTTGCCTACACAAGGGGGGGGGACACTTTTCTAAATTTTAACGATATCCGTCATGTCACATATCGTTACAAAGGGCTGTGACCACTTATTCCTGTTATGCATCACAGGTGTTACCCTCACATTTTGTCCCCCCCCCCCAACACTACTCATGTGATATATCGTTGGAAAGGTCTGTGAACGCTTAATCATACTATGCAGGGAGGGGGCAGATATCTAAATTTTGCACATACCCCTCATGTGATACATCGTTGGAAAGGTCTGTGACGGCTTAATCCTATTATGCATCTCCGGTGTTCATCCCCCACTTTGCCACTAAACGTGATTAGCTTTCACCATCAGGGGGCGCTTTTCTATCTCTGTTTCTATGGGTCGGATCACGACGGGGTATGGCTCATTCGACTCGACATCGATAGAGCTTTCTGATTTTAGTTCGTTTTTTCCCCACCAGGGGGCACTTTCCTATCTCTGGTTCTATGGACTGGATCACGACTCATTCGACTCCACATCTATAGCCTTAACGATTTCAGTGCCCAACGTTCATATAGAACAGATTGCGCTACCTGGTGGTGGAAGATGGAACTTGAGCGTGCTGCGCACGCTCAATACGGTGCCGAAGGCAGTACACTATACCGTACACGCACACTATACGGTGCCGAAGGCAGTGGGGACCCGTGTCGGAGGTTCGTTCGGTTAGAGGTTTATACTATTCGATGTGCAAATTAAGGGATTATCCTTGGATTATCCGGTGCCGAAGGCAGCGGGGAACCTGGTCGGAAGTTCGTTCGGTTCGAGGTTTATCTTATTCGAGGTTTTACAAGATTCGAGGCCCTGATGTAAATTAAGGGCCCGCTAGTGGGCGAAGCCAGCTAGTGCTAATAATAAAAGAGCGTGATATCACGTTTCATATCAAATGCAGCACTGACACGCTATGTACGTATTCCATTTCTATTTATTTCATGGATAAGTCAGTGATATTTTTTAACGGAGGATAACAGGTATTATAACAAGCCACATTTAGTATGTTGTTTTTAAGAGTGTATTTAGTTTAATTGAAAAATCTACTGGTATTTCTAGTTAACCCTTTAAACAATGACTGAAAGTAAAATGTAATTTTAAATTATTTCTCATGTTTAGATTATTTAAATTATGTTTAATCTGTTTTAAAAAAAAGAAATGATATCTACAAAAACAACTTTTCAAAAGTAGAAAAAGCCAAGCGTAAAAAAAAAAGAAAAGTTGTGGCTAAAAAATGGTGTGATATCAAATTTCCAAGCTATTATATTACTTATTTAACTTTTTTCCATTAAATAAGTTATCATATATATAAGTCTAGTGCCTACGTATATGTTAATAGAAATCGTTTTCTCCTGTACTAAATACATCCTAACGAGTTTCTGAAAATGCAATTTTTTTCAAATTATGCATGATGGGCTTGGCGGCCATCTTTCCATATTTCTAAGCATCCAAATTTCTAAAGTAAAAGAGTAATATGTTTGCACTGTAATATGTTTATAACAATTTCGAACTTCAGATTTTAACTACGGACAGATAAATTAGATAAGACTGATATTTTGAGAAATTGATTTTTACTAGTTTGAAATATTAATTACTCTAAAAAATAAATCATTAGATGAATCTTTAAGGTAAGTCATCATTATCTTAAGACACAATTTTCAGAGCATACAAGTCTATAAATTAAACGCTTAAAACATTTGCTTAAATAATAA
Source organism: Maratus michaelseni (assembly GCA_963931845.1). Taxonomy (NCBI): domain Eukaryota; kingdom Metazoa; phylum Arthropoda; class Arachnida; order Araneae; family Salticidae; genus Maratus; species Maratus michaelseni. The sequence continues at coordinate 276,383,455 of OZ007595.1, read as the reverse complement.
TTTTGAGCTTCGGATTTTAACTACGGATTTGAGTGTTTAGAATTTTGTGAATAATATGCAAAGATGGCCGCCAAGCCCATCATGCATAATTTGAAAAAAATTGCATTTTCAGAAACTCGTTAGGATGTATTTAGTACAGGAGAAAACGATTTCTATTAACATATACGTAGGCACTCGACTTATATATATGATAACTTATTTAATGGAAAAAAGTTAAATAAGTAATATAATAGCTTGGAAATTTGATATCACACCATTTTTTAGCCACAACTTTTCTTTTTTTTTTACGCTTGTCTTTTTCTACTTTTGAAAAGTTGTTTTTGTAGATTTATAATACACTTCATATCCAACCAATTTCAAAACTGAAGACTTTTTTATGTACAGCATTTAATCCTACATTAAAATTCAACGTCAAATCTTAAATAATTTTACTAATTCCAATTGAAAAATACAAAATTCTATTTGTTATGAAAAAGTGTATGGGTGAATAGCATTATGACACATACTTAAGATTTACGATAGCACAGTTTACAAATTATATTCTTTAAACCACTAAAAATAAACATAAAATTTTTGAAAAAGGTGACGGAAAACACCTGGTATGTCTATTTAATGAAAGAGAATAGTTTTTATGAGATTTAAAGTAATTAATTATTAAATAAAAGCATTTTCAAAAAAGTAAACAGTGGCCAATCTCGGCAATGTAAATCTCAGAAGTCTGTACTAGGATACATTTTTAAGTACTTAAACAATGAAAAAACCTAACAAAAACAATCTCCAGACCTTTGTAATTAAGTTATAAAAGTCAAATGACCCATTAAACGAGTCTGAACATTAATATTAATTAAAAAGTAGGACAAATTGATAGCACAGCTTACCAGCATTGTAGACCCGGAGCAAGTGTGCTCCAGAAAACAAACATTGAATTACTAAAATACTTAAAATTGTCCAAATGACCTGCAAATTTTTATTGAGCAGAGGAGTTATATGCCTCCCCCCCCCCCCCCTCGTTAAAAAAATATATATATATCTGGGGACGGGAAGTATGTGAAAAAAAAAATCAAATTAAAAATGACATGCCGATCATCCACACAGTGCACGTCAGCACTCAGAACCAGAAAACAAACTATGAAATTTTAAAAATAGTTAGAAATGTCCAAATGACTTACAAATTTTTGTGTACATAGTATAAATATGCCTCCCCCCCTGGTAAAAAATTTAAAAAGATCTGGAGACTGGAAGTATACTTAAAAAATTCACATAAAAATCAACATGTTAAAATCCCATACAATACATGTTAAAATTTCAAATTTTCAAATACCCTTTTGAGGGCCTATAACAATGTAAAAACAGTGTAAATGGATCATTTTCATTAAAATAATAAGATACATGTCATTTTTAAGCACAACTGAGCACGGGAAGCTGAGAAATTAAGCAATTAAAATCTCTAGTGAGTGAAAAAACATGGCTGCCTTATAGGCTGAAAACCAATGTTAAAATGCCATAGAAAGTGACTTTTAGTATTTTGCACATAACTCTTGATCTAATTAACCGATTTGGACGCGGTTTGTACCAAACAACTCAGAAAGCGTTTAGGGAACGATATTTACCATAATTAGGGGTGCCACTCGCCTGGGTCCTGTAGAAAATTAGCCCTTCATGGGAGCTCCTGGAAAGCACGTCTGCATCATCCGATCCGCAGGGAGCGGGGAGGCAGCCGAGTCAGAGCTTCGTTCAGTTAGAGGTTCATACCATTCAATGTGCAAATTAAGGGATTATCCGGTGCGTGCGTAGCACGACCGGTATACGGTGATGAAGGCAGCGGGGACCCGTGTCGGAGGTTCGTTCGGTTAGAGATTTATACTATTCGATATGCAAATTAAGGGACTATCCGGTGCCGAAGTCAGCGGGGACCCGGGTCGGAGGTTCGGTCGGTTAGAGGTTTATACTATTCGATGTGCAAGTTAAGGGATTATCCGGTGCGTGCATAGCACGACCGGTATACGTTTCTGAAGGCAGCGGAGACCCGGGTCGGAGGTTCGTTCGGTTCGAGGATTATCTTATTCGAGGTTTTACAAGATTTGAGGCACCGATGTAAATTAGGAGCCCGCTAGCGGGCGAAGCCAGCTAGTTATAATATTATTTGTCAAACGTTAGAAAAAAAATATAGTTATAGAAATTTATTTTGAAAAAAAAAGTACACTAGAGCTATTAAAATATACATATAATACAGTGGACTCTCTCTATTCTGAACACTGATGGGACCGACCAAAAGTGTTCAGATTATGGGGGTGTTCATTATAGAGGGAGATTGGGAAATGCACTGCTACTACTATGTATTGAGTTTATAGACTGTATAGAATACTTAGTCTGGTTAACCATGCAAGTTACCAAGACGGAGGTGCTGAATTTAGAAACTATTAAAAAAAGTTAATTAAATGTTATATTAAAAATTTTTACAAAATATACAATTACATACTTACAATACATTACTTGAAAACATAATCGGTACATTACTTAAAAAAGTGAGTAATTTTAGTCTGTTTTTGCATTGTGTATGCTCGTGCAGTGTACATGTTATCTAGTTGTTTAAGAAGTGGAAAGGCTTTTGGGTGATGTTCAGCCGCATAGTTCAACAGGTCTTGAATCCCTTGGTCATATTGCTTGAAGGTAATCATTCTTCTTGTTTAATTGGTCACTTCTGGTTCTGCTATCGTCTTCACTACCCTCTTCCTCTTCAACGATGTTTTCGCAAACAGGAAGGCTTCTGTCGGCTTCGAGATAAGCTCCAGGTTCAATTTTATTATGAAGTTCCTGAAGAATTGACCCCAAGTCACTCACAGCTGTTGCTTCTTGATCTTCCGTCCTTGATTGTTCATTCTCACACGGGAATCCAGCTTTGTAGACACATTTTTGGATGGTGTAGGAGGTTACTTCATTCCAAGCCATTGATATCCAATGGACAGCATCTATGACATTGACCTTCTTCGTTAGTTTGTTTGCCGAATTTGCCTCCTCCATCACCACGGACATTTTCTTCAAAAAATGAATTCAGTAGCAAGCTTTAAAGGTCTTGATTACTCCTTGACCCAGTGGTTAGATTATAGAAGTATAGTTCGGTGGCAGGAACTTCAGGCTCACGTTGCTCAGTTGCACATTTGTATGTGATCTGGCATTATCCACAAACCGAAGAATTTTTCTTCCTTCTCTCTTCATCATTTTGTTAATGCCCTTCAACCATTGTGAGAAAATTGTGAATGTCATCCAGGCTTTTCGATTTGATTTACAGTGCACAGGCAATATTGCTATCTTCACATTTTTGAAGCACCGTGTTTTTTCACTTTTTCCGATCACAAGTGGTTTGAGCTTCTCACCCGTAAAACTGGCACAGAGCATGACGGTAAATCTTTCTTTTGACATTTTTCCGCCCATGCATTTCTCTCTTCTTTCTGCTAAGGTTTTATTTGGAAGAGCTCTGAAAAACAGGCCGGTTTTGTCGGCATTGAAAATGTCAGTGGCATCGAAATCCTTCGTTATATCCGGAAGCTTTCTTTTCCATTCCTCCACAGTGTCAATATTTATGTCTGCAGCTTCACCATTGATTATTTTGAATTCGATGTTATGCCGACTTTTGAAGCGAGTCAGCCATCCTTATGATGCCTTAAATTCCGTGATTTTCTCCTTTTCTGCAAAATCCAGAGCAATCTGCTTTAACAGGGGTCCAGTGACAGGAAGATTCTTCGTTCTCATTTGGCAAAAAAAAATTCCAGACGTGATTGCTTATGTTCTCGTTTCCTGTTTTCTTTTCGGAAATTCTACACTTTGAGGAAGATTCATTTGCTTCAAAAGCGGCTATAATTTCTTTCTCTTTCTTGCTGATGGCATTGACTTGACCTACTGAAATTGCAAATTCAGATGCAATTTTTCTTCGACTTACTTTTGATTTTAATTTTTGAACAACTTCGTATTTTTCCTGAAACTTCCGTTTTTTCGTCTTTTTACTTATTTCTGACATATCTGCGCAAGTGTTGTGATTCTTTCCCTACAACGATAGTTAAATAACGAAAAAATTTTCCTTTGCCGAGCAAAAAGGAAGAAAGAAACAGAAGAGATAATGCTGCCAACCAGGTGTGCAGAAAAGAAACCATAATCCTTTTTTAACCACTCCCTCTAACACCTGTTGTCTCTTATCTGTCATTGGGGGGTGGGCATTTCTGTTGCGCAATCTTTCTATTTTTATCTCAGCTCTGGAGAGGGGAAAAACACGTGTCATGTTTTTTACATTATTTTTTCTTGTATCTCTTTGCATAAAAATTGATTGTTTTGATCATTTCATTTAATTTGATTATCGTGATTTACTTTTTCTGAAATGGAAAACAATTTTATATCTGCACTTTTTTATTTATTAAAAATATATAAGAATGTTCCAGTTAGTTGAGAGCATGTACGGTAAAAAATATATATTCTTTAAATTTATTTATTTATTTTTTTTTGTTATAATGAATGTTTTTTTTTTTTTTTTTTTTTGTATTGTTAACTGAAGATTTTATCTGAATTATTGAAACAAATTTCAGCACTGGGTAGATCTTAAAATCTAGAAATGATTTTGTTTCTTTATTTTTAAATCGAGTTCATCGAACCCTTTTATTCTTCTGCAACAGTTTTTCCGAATTTCCATGATGCAGGAATTCCCCGCATTCCGACTGTAAACACACGTTCAGTTTACGGAGAGGCGGGTTAGAATGCGGATCCAAAATAGCGTTCATTATAGTGGGGTGTTCAGATTAGAGGGTGTTCAGACTACAGAGAGTTCATCTTTTGTTAAGTCTATGGAGTTTCGCCGGGACCATCAGAAAGTGTTCATAATACTGGGGTGTTCACATTAGAGAGTGTTCAGATAGAGAGAGTCCACTGTAGTATAAAAAATTACATTTATCTTCAAAAATATATATGAAATATATGAATGTATAATATTGAAACACTTACTAACCCTTAGCTTACGAATGCCGCCAAATTCAAGATAACCAATTTCTATTGTCCAAATGAATCGTTTCCATTTATTATTCTTTTGACACCACTTTTTCTGACAAACATTTTTTTAATTATTTAATTGCTGAAATTTAGAGACCGAATAGGCAAAATTTCTGTGTAAAAATACTGGTGTCCAGTTGGAAACAACACATTTGGATAATAAAAATTGTCAATCTTCATTAGTTAGCTACACAGCTAAAAATTTGCAGCAAACTGTTCAGTCATTTGACCGTTTTTGCAGAAAACGGTTACATAACAGTAATTTAACTATATTATGACCTTAAAATGAGCAATAATACGGTCAGAATATAGTTAAATTACGGTTATGTAACCGTTTTCTACAAAACCGATCAAATGACCTGATAGTTTGCTGCAAAAGTTTAACAGTGTAAGACACCTTGGGCGCTGACACAAAAATGACGGCTGTTGTAGGCGGATTTATTTATGCATTTGTACGGTCCCTTGAATTTGAACAGCAATAATTTATAAACGTTTTCTCTTCCTTATTTTTATCAGATTAAATAAGTCAAATAACATTTTTATAAAATACTGTTGTCCAAATTCAGGAAACTGAATAGTTGTATAGTAAAACAATGGTTTTGCGTTCCCGGAATTCATGTTTTCGCGCAGTTTACTCTTTTGCTTTACCTTCTAGGAAATGAGTAAATATGGTGAGATTATTACAGGAGCAAACTTTCATCAGTATTTTAGTATAAAAATTTGAACTTAATTTGACTCTTCAAAGCACGATTTTTTGCTTTTGAAAATTTTTTATACTCATATTTAAGGTTAGATAAAGTGTAATTATTAGCTTTTATTAACAACAGATTGCGTTTGATTGTTAAATCAAACGAAATTGTGTTAAATATAGTGAAAGCTTGTAATATATATATACATATATATATTATTAAAGGTTAAATTATAATACATTTTTCCCTTTAATTCTTCCATAAGGCGAAATTCTTTCCTGTTTAAAAGTTGTGAAAGATTTTTGCAGCAGTTTAAAAGTGCAGTTTTTCTGTAATTTCTGGCAATTTTCACGTTTTTTTTTTTTTTTTACCTTGTTGACAATTTTTAAAAAGGGACTCAATTGTATTTACACGAATGGCTGATATTAACTGAGAAAAGTTCGAACAAGGAACTACTTCGCATGCTTGTAATTGCTACATTTTAGATAATATAGCCCAACCATCATTTCGAATTTAATTTAAAATGTTTTTCCATCTAAGCTTTACCTCTATTCGAAGGTTTAGAGCTATTTTTACTTGTTATACTTATGCCATATATTTTATTTTCTCTGTATCACACAAGTGCTTCATTTACATCAGAATCCTTTTTTATGAGTATATTAGTACAGGTTGATGCAAATGTTCTAGCGTATTTTTATACCTAATTTAAATACTTTGAATGCCGGTAAAAATTTAATATCTGATAATTTTATGTATCAAATCAAAGCAAGTAGGTATAATAAAATTATCAGGTATTAAAATTTACCTGTATTAACGCTTAAATGCATGAATTTGTCTTTTGTAATTGTGTTTCTTTATACTTATATTAAGGATTAGACACCATAAATTTTAAGTTATATTTTTAACTTTAGTTTGAAACGTATTATTAATGTGATTTTGTGTGGAATAATATTTCTGTATAAGTATAAAGGTTTGGAAGAACTTGATTTATTTACTAAAAGTTAAATAAAAAGTGTTGCAAATTTGATAACACTATGCATTTTACAGTAAAAAGTATCAAACTATCATCAATCTAATTGCTGAAGCTGTAACCATTATAAATTTATTGCATAAAAATTCTTATAAAACACTTTTGGAGAGGTTTAACATAGATTGATTAATTTTCAACAGAAAACTCTAATTCGTGGCATATTTAATGATGAAGCATTACAAGGTTCGTACGGGTACCGTTACTTTTCCAGGTGACATACCAGTATATTTTTCTAAAAAAATACATCAAGTTCAAACGTGCGATATTTCACCTTATTTAATAAGAGTTTATCTATAAGAAAATACTGGTAGCGAATAATTTCCTGGTCTTAAAATTCCAGGACCCGTACGAACCCTGCATTATGTGGTAAAAAACCACCTACACTCATAGAACAATTAAAAAAAAAAAAAAAAAAAAAAAAAAAAACAGTGAATGCTATTTTTTCGATGCATAGAACCAAACTGAAAGACAAATGGTAAAATTAAGGTCGTCATCCAAAGTGGCAGATAGATATCATAAAACTATTGAATACCATATAACAAACGGCTATTTTTCGTCTTGGAAGCAAGAATCCCCGCTTAGGGGCGTAAACTTACCCGTTACATTATATAACAAAAAGATTTTCTCTGTTCGTCTTTTTATTAGAATTGAATGTATATAATAATGGTACTAGTTCTAACTAAAATATTTTTTGCATATTTTTCAAATTGTAAAAATTGAAATTTTGTGAACGTTTTCGGAGAAATAATGTTGCACATAACATGCAAAAGTACCACCCATGGGAGGAATTACACAATCAGTGGCTGATTACCGGGAGGGAAAGCATGCATCAATAAAAATTTTAAAAAAATTGCCTTTAAATAAACCAAACAATTCCACTTAAATTTACTGGTATAAGTATTCCTCGTCGGTAATAGAGCCCAATACACATAACCAAAAACGTCAATTCCTGATCCTCGCAGCAATGTGTTAAGCGAATTTCAAGCGATTTTTTTCATACATATCCTTTCTCGAATGCTGTGTATCATCACCTTTGATCGTAAACGCTTAAAACTTTGCAATCCGGAAAACAATATTTGTTTTTGTAACCTGTGTGGGCACATTTGTTTTTCTAACACATTTTTTGTGCTGCGTTTGTTTTATGTTGCCATTTCCACTTGTAAGCTTAGTTAAACTGACTAATACCACTTATGGTTTTTTCACCGTGAATATAATTTTGCAATAAATAAAAATTAGGTGTTGCCATTTGCAATTTTTGAAATATATTCAATATAAGCCCGATTGCTGCGCATTACCTCAATCCCCAGCGTATGCCATAAAAATAAGCATATCTCCAATATCACTCTCTGTTTTTGAACGGTATGATCGCTACCCTGTGAAATATCGGTAATTTTTGTTATAATAATCTTGTAGTAATGTCACAAATCCGAAAATATTGATGTTGTAGAATGTTCAGATTTAACTTTAAATTAAAAAAAAAAAAAAAAAAAAATGTAATGTCATACAGTAGTTTTTTTTTTCTTCATAGATCAAGTGTTGCTATTCTTTTGCAATGTTTTTTTTTTTTTTTTTTTTTTTTTTTTTTTTTGCAATTTTTCGTGTCAATATAATTTTCTATGTTACACTAATGTTCATTGGAGTCGATGAGGTGGATATTTTGTATTCCCTTCTTCTACGACTAGTGGATGCATGGGGACAAAATGTATATTATTTTGTTTGAGAATTCCGTCCATAATTAATTTTACATCTGTTCATGTGCGATTCATTTCTTACGAAAAACTTATAACCAGTGTGTATATATTTCATTTTCTATAAAATGCTATTTGCATCATTTGTTGAAAGCATACATTATGCAGTGAAAGTCTACATATGGTCAAAAGCAGAGATTATTATACCGCACCCATATCTCCCACGGAAGGCACTACCCCCTAGATCCTATATCCCTCGTGAGATAAACTACCGTCATAAAATCAACCAACCAACCGAGCAGAAATCTTTGTGTTATATAATTGCGAATTTCTATCCTGAAATAACGTAAATAGTTCTATTCAGAAAAAGTAGTAGTTCTCAAAATACGGTAAACCTGCTAGGAATACACATCGTAATCGGATAAGAAATATAGCAAATTTTTGTATGTGTAAAGCGCTACAAAGTATGACCAGTTCCACCACGGCCAAACTCCTTCTGTAGGATTTATTTCTTTCGTCGTCCCATATAACAAGAAAAAGCATGGGCGAATATCCATTCTCCGAAGTTCTTACTGTGGGGATAGTGATGATTGGAAATTCGTCATTCATTGTTAAATTCTTTCAAACAAGGAGATTGCTATTACGACCTCTGTGTTAACACTCTATGTCAGAGGTTCCCAAAGTGTGCTCCGCGGAGCCCTTGGGGCTCCGCCTATACTTTTCAAGGGCTCCGCGGCGTTCCAGAAAAATAAACAAAACATGATGAAAGAAATTAGCATATTGCAATGGAACATTTTTCGAAAGTATGTAGGAATTTTTGTGTGTATGTGTTTAAAAAATTAAATCTATCATTGGGTTGTAAAGTACTATAATAGATTTTTTTAATCCTATAAAAGTTTACTTTATTTATGTATCCATTTTCTATATAATATTTTTGGTTTGAACTAGTTTATTTTATGTTTCTGCATTTGACGTGTTTTAAAAATTCGATTCAAAATAAGCAACAAGAAATAGTATTCGGAATCGAATGTACAACGTGAATCGAAGGAGCAAAAGCGCGCCAGTGCTGTTATCTGTGCTTGCCAAACAAAAGGGAGAACAGTTTTGTTCTTTGGAGCTCCTCCTATTCATATGTTTATACTTAGTTATTTTTTGCTTCTAACTTCCTAATGAGGTAAGTGTGTCTCACATTGTTTATTTTCCTTCGCTACACTCGTTGCGATCTTTAAAGTGAGGTATTTTATACTCCATTACTTGCTATATTCACTGCGAAATGTGTTAAATTTTGATTGTTTCAGTGATAGACTTATAATTGGTTTTCTTTATTCGTTAATATTTTAATTTAAGTAGTTTAATCTCAAATTTCATGTTTTTTTTCAGCTTAAAATTCAAAACTGCTTCAATTTTTTTTAACTTATTCAATTTTTTAAAAGTTGTAATTAATTTTGACACTCTGTTCGTGTAAATGGAACATATTTATTTACGAAATAAATATTTATTTTCCTTTTCATAATTACTAGGGCTGTAAATATTATTTTATATTTAAAATTTGTAGTCAAATTATTCTTGTAACTTATAATTTATTCCAACATTTTTATTACAGTAATATGTAGTGTTTTTATTTTAACTTTGAAATGTCCTATTAATAATGTTATCACCATTTAGTTGTTCTTGGTGATTTCAATAATATCGCCTCAACACTGACTAGTTCGAATTTTATCGTAACATTTAATTGAAGACACATTTTTGTTTTACAAAATTGTACTTAATTTTTAAAGCAATGTATGTTGCTGAAAACGCATTTTTTTAACATCTTGTATCACTTAACAACCCCTCTTTAACACTAGAACTAACGGAAATTTTACTCAAGTTTTATAAAATTATTTCGCACCAGAATTTTTATTTAAAAATTATTAACTTTTTCATTTAACATATTTCTGTGATTTTTCTATTTAATTAATTTTTTTTAAATATTTCTGATTCGAATCGGGATGTATTCATTTGGTACCCGTCAAAATGACGGCTCATGGTCGTTCTAGTGTTAAAATTTTGTTTTAATTGGTCTCGGCTTCAGATTCTTATGTTATGATGCCACATTTTTCTATCAGAAATAAGGCTGTAGTAATTAAAAAAAAACATATTGGTTCGTTGCATTTGTCATCACACTAACAATCTAAACTGTTGTTCAGCTCCACCCCTTGCTTAGACTTTTCGTCAATGAGTACTTGCCCTGATATAAATTTAACCCCACCCATATACCCCGTTTTGTTACTAGTACAGTTTTTCTACTAGTTGCAGTTGTTTTAGCATGTGTAGTTTTTAACCGTATATCTATTTTGAGGCAAAAACAACTATGAAATAATTTTTTTTTTTCAAAACTATAATTAATACCTATATACTTCAAATAAAACATCCAAAAAAGTGAACGATTTGCCCCGCCCACTTAAAAACTATAACGATGATCTGCTTCTAAATGTATTTTTAAAAAATAGTTCAAAAGAAGAAGCTCAGAGGCGATTCGTTTTTGTTGCAGGTTTAGAAATGCTAGAAACGTAAATTAGAACGGAAAAAGTATCCTTAATCGTATGATTCTATTACTGGTGGGCGGGACTAGCAAAAATGTGTTATATAATTACTCATGGGCGACTGAGTCTACTATTTTTTTTTCTTTTCGCGAGTAGTCTTTTGTGATTATACAGAATTCTCTCTTTGTAAACGAAAACTGTACAATGTACCTTTTTTTCTGTGTGTGTGTGGTTTTCGCCATAAATAATGTTATTTTCACGTAAGTCCCAATGCAATGTATGACCCAGACAGGGTTAACATTTTGATGTTTAATTCGGGGCTTATACAGGAAATCACGAAAGAATATTTTAAAAATGAATGTCATTAACCTCTTAACAATATTGCTCGAACGTCGCTCGGGTAAAAGAGTTCGTTTTCTATGTTACTAAAAGTTTCAGAAACAACAAATTTTTTACTATAATTTTTGCTGTATTTGGCGGGCATATCTCGATTATACAAGACAAATATTTTAATACAAAAAAAGTGGGTTTTAATCCTTATTTTTAATTTATTGTGTTCAATAATAATATTATTAAATAAAACTGTTAAGGGGTTAAATAAGAGTAAATTTGATTTTCAAAATTTCTAGTATCTTTTCTAGATCTTTTCTAGATCTTTCTCTGCTTCATACGGATAAAAAAAAACATTAATTTGTAAACCATAGAGTACCGTGGGGTTAAGGGGCTCCGCCTTAAAAATTCTTCCCGAAAAGGGCTCCGCCAGCCCAAAAGTTTGGGAACCACTGCTCTATGTTAACACTCATTTGACAGTCCATTTTTATTCCAAAATTACGAATTGACACCAGAAACTTTGAAAGAAGAAGTTTTTATTTTGGGTAATCACGAAATATCTGTTTTTAAATGAATCGAATATTGTTATCAGAGTTTTCTGGAATGACCTCGGAATTTCTGAATAAAATAAAATTCCGTTAATTTGAACCCGGTAGTGAACGTGTTAAACAAAGGAAACGACTCCAAGCAAACAATTGTTGGACATCGTAAGAAGTATTTTTTCTTTTACGGATAAGGTACTTCTATCCGTGAAATGATTTAATGAGACGAGAATTTACAAACAAATCTATTTGGAAAAAATTACTCTTACTCACATACTTAATAAGAAGAAAATTTTAATTCAAAAATTCTGGTGCAAATGTGGCATTTAAGGATTAAATTTAAGTGGTCCAAAAGTGAACCACCGCCCTTTTATGAGTGGAAAAAATGTAGGAAAATAATTATTGATAAACTTTTTTTTTTTTTAATTTTGGTTAGAAAAGGTTTTTTTACACTTCATCAAAGAGGCAAATTCTCACCTCTCCTAACTTGAAAACTTTACTAATGATCTAAGAACAAAATATAAATTAATTTCAAATAAAGTAGCAAAAACAGTAAACCGCAATGCGATATTTCTGAACAAAATAGATTTTTTAAACATAATTTAAAATTTCCTTTTAAAATATGAAAAATTAATTATTACTTTTTAGTTTTTAAGAAATTGCTTTTTAGGTTAAAACGTGCTCCTAGGAATGAAGATCTTCTATAACAAATGTCTTAGCGTAGAAATTCTTTTCCACACAAATATCCCAAAAGTTGAAAATAAATAGCTTTTTCCGACAGACTACGTCTATTTTATTTCAAACTCACACCATAAATATTGTACAGTGATAATTTAATGTAATATACCTCATTGTTTAGGTTAGACAACTCATCAACTCTTGTGAATTCAGTCAAGAAAATAGGCTGTAGCAGAGACGGCCTATGTTTGCCAAAGTTATGTTACTCAGTTTTGGCGGGTTGTATTAATACTGTGATCGCGCATTCAGTCGAATGTTTCTGTGGTGGAGCGCTGTGAGACACGCTTTTCTGTATTTCAGGCTTGTTCAACCTTCCCCATACTTACTTGATAATCCACTAAAGCCGTCGGACTAAATTTACTGATCTCTCTGACAAAACGCCATTATATATCAAACCTGAGCAGATCAATTGAGGAAATTTTGCATATTCAAAATTGAGCCGTCTTATGTCTGATGTTTTTGTGCATGCTCGAAAAAGAAAAGTTTGAACAGTAAAAATCACGAAATAAAATTTGAAAATATTAATCAAAACGAATGTGCGTTACTAAGTGAAATGTAAACTCTGAGTTTAAAACGCGCGCTTCAGTAAAGACAGTCAGATAGACTTTGTATACTGATACCTATGAATTACAAGTAGCTTTTTTGTAATTCGCGACGTACTTCTGTTTTGAGAATTCGCCGCAAGAGAGTAAAGTGACTCTAATGTGCGCTAACAAATTTAACACGTACTGCTAATTCTCTATGTATGGTCAGAGAGTATGCTCGGACTAGACATTAGTGCCCACCTTCTTCCACGTACCTGAACATTTTCATTGGATCTACGTTGGTGGCCTGGACTGTGATTTAACCAATATGTTGGCGGACTTTTGGCTTTTTGGGCATATGACGTTAGTTACGAATGAAGTATATATTCAGTTCATGAAAGTGATTTTATCTCAGAATACACAACAAAGTCTTTATAAGTACATTCACATTTTATATATGTGTTGCATCTAATAACGCATTACTTTCATTTTTCATGTTTAATGTAATGTAAAATTAAGCAATGAATGGCGCCGACAAGCAAAATAAAGCAAAAATACGTTTTTTACAACATAATGGGTATTCTGCGTTTAATATTGCTACTGATATTGTGTATTGGTTTGTAAATTTTGCAGTTTAGAAATTTTTAAATTATTCAAAATCATCCTTGACTTGCCAAATTACTTTTATTTTAAAATGAATTCTTTAATAAGTTATTTATCTTAATTAGATATTTTTAACCCCTTAACAGGTTCTTTTTTTTTTTTTTTTTTTTGATACAATAAACTAAAAATATGGACAAAAAACCACTTTTCCCAAACTAAATATTTGCCTTGTATAATCGAAAATTTTCTAATAAAAATTTTTCTAAAAATAAATCGAATTTTGCGTTTAAAAATTAGTGGTGGCCAAATGATTTGGATAACAGAACAAGCAAACTCTTTTTGCGCGTACGGTGTACGGGCAAACCACTTAAGGGGTTAAGCTACATAAGGTATACCGTAAAAAAAAATTAATCTAATTTAATTCAATGTATTTAAAGTTACTAAAGTTATACCATAAAAATATTTTCAGTGTGGTTTTTATTCGATGTCTTTATTGCATTTAAATATAAGTTTCATTTCAATAATTGAAATATAATATCTCTTAGGTCATATTAAATATTCAAACTTCGCTTCATTAACAAACATCCAGTGAAAAAAATACAGAATACTTAATAAGAAAGATTGAAACAAAAATCTTAATAATAGTAAAAACAACCAGGATCCGTGATTTTTAATTTTTAAAATAAGAATTAGAATCTATGTAATTGAAACACTGTAAACAAAATATATTTTAATTGGGGAAAAATAATAAAAATAAAAAAGCAGGTCTACATTAATGTTCTTATAAAAATTCTAAATTCTAAAGATATCTGATTTAATAGTACGTTGTGAATATTTTCCTTCTAAAAAAAATTAACTATAGCTATCTAACAATTAGGTATCCATATAATTTTAAATAGTGATATGTTATATATCCTAATTAAGTGAGTATAATGCGCGGATCAAATAAATCAATTCTTAACCAGAAATTTTGCTTAAGATATCTTGCCTAATATGTAACACACAGAATTCTTTTATATTTTATTAATTGAAATTTATGGATCTAAAACTGGTCATTTGGTCCACGTGTTATCCGCCAGAAATATGGATAATATAAATGTATGTGCGTGATAATGTAATTGAATCATAAGTAAAATAATTATTAAACGTAGTAGCGATAGAATCAGTTGTTATATTTCAAAAATAATCAATGACCATAAAACAGTGCTAAGTCCCAGGTCCAGTTCAAGGTACACAGAGAAAATTATTTATATGGTATATTTCAATAGAAAGGTTAAGTTTAATTTGAAATTTATTCTTAATTGGATAATTCTGAAAGTTTTGGTTCGGGATATTAATATCTAATTTAAAATATTGCGAAATTTTTACCCGATTTGTTATGCATTACGGAAACTAGCATTTAGCGATGGAAGAAAGACGCAACAGTTTTTTTCAATTCTCACCACTAAATTTTGATAGTATTTTTCGTCTTTAAAAAGTTTCTGAAACTCTATCCTTAAATAAGGCAAAGAGTACAAATTAAATGTGACGTTGTCAATTAATTCTCTGCTGCGCCACTGTTCCATCAATGAGATTTAAATTTTACGGTCTGGTTTGTGTTATTTGATTTTCAAAATAGCGTCGAAACAATAAAGGTCATTTTTTGTTTAATTATACACAAATGCGTACAAGAAGTTTCCTAAATAAAAGCAAAACTGTTTTAATAATCTAAAAGAAATAAATATTACAAATAATTTTTTCATGTAAGATAGTAGTATTCATATTAACTTAACTAGCACCGACACGTACTTTGAACATTAAAATTTGCACGAAAATAAAGCAATTGAATCAAGTTATTTCAGTTTAAACGATTTTTTAATTTTTTTTTCTTTTTTTTCTTTTTTTTTCTTTTTTTGAGCAATGTTAATAAATTTTTTTAAATAACGATATACATTTTACTCAGTACGTAGTAATAATATCGCGTATCACCGTGTATCAGCGGAAATTTCAGTGTGGGAAGATTTTTAGAGTGTATTTTTGTCACGAATATTGTGAAAAAGTGTAGCACGTGTATAATAAAATGTATCTTTGTACATACAGAACGTATCCATGTTAACAGTTTTTTTTAATGCGTAACACACGCGAAAATGAAGCTTGATATCGGTATAAACTACATTTTCTGCCTATTCATAAAATTTTCTTTGCACTGACGTTCCGCGTATGAATTTGAGTGTAAAAATTTCATATTAAAAATATCAGCCTTTCTATATTTTGGAGAGGTTTTTTTAACTCCCAAACATCCCCTCGCTCGCGTCTTCCAAATAGATTACGAATCTGGTAGCGTTCCTTTAGTACTTTCGTCTATCTATAATAGAAGAAAGTATTGAAATCGAAAAAAATTTCGACTTCCGATTTTCTACGGATTACACGTTTAACCCTTAATTGCATGATTTTTTCTTTTACAATTGTGTTTTTTAAACATATATATTAAATATTAGGCACCTGAAATTTTAAGATAGATTTTCAACTTTGTTCTGCAACATACTTCATGGGAAATTTACTGGATTAATATTTCTATATGAATATAGTAGTGGCGAAGAGGTTGATTTATTTAATAAAAGTTAAATAAAAAGTGATGGAAATTTACATCACTATGCAATTAAGGGTTAAAGGGTCAGAGATTCCAAAAAACACGTTTTTAAAAAATGTCCGTCTGTCCGTGGGTCTGTCCTCATTGTATCATCGAAAAGTGTATGAAGTTATGCTTCAAATTGAACCACATTTTTTTCTGTGATTCTGGCTACGGCCTGCAGGTCCCACTTTAATTTGGTGATATTTCGTCAAAAGGGGGCGCTGTGATAACGACTTTTCTTCCATTTTCACTATTGTATCATCGAAAAGTGTATGAAGTTATGCAGATAATTGAACCAATTTTTTTGTATATGTTTTTGACTATGGCCTGCAGGCTCCAGTTGAATTTGGTTATATTGCGCCTGTAGAAGGCGCTTGATAGCCATTTAAATATTTCAAATTCAAAAAGGTATACAAAAAAATTAGAATTCCTAATTTTTTTTTGTTGTTGTTGTTTGGCTTTGATCCAAAGATAGCAGAGCATTTTTTGTTTTGCCTCTATCTTAAAAAATGTCTAAGATATAGCAGTTTGAAATTATAGGGTGGCTGACATTTTGAACAAATACAGCAGGATTCCTCCATAAACTGGTAATTTTATTTCATTGTTGCAACCATAGTTTCAATAACACGCTTAAGACTACATATATATATTCGCCAACGTTAAATTCTCGCCAAGCTTAGCGACAATTGACGAATTATCGCCACATTTGGCGATAAAAATACGTTGTCGTATATGAAGCCAACTTGTCTATGTCTGTCTAATTTGGCGATATTCTAATTCAATTTCAATATTGACTTGAAATGGGAATTACTATTTGTAATAGGGATCCGCACATTTTAGTTTCGTGTGTTATCAGTAGAATTAGCTAAAATCTCAAAACCAAGCAATAAGGATGCTATCTTTTCCTGCCGGTACAGGCCAGAAGGATTTTTCGTAGTTTATTATGACACATCGGCTGCTCGCGTCCAGTAACCCGATGATTCGCAAGCGGCTGACGTACAACAGAATGAAGAAAAATATTAATTTTTTTTCTGGTGGTGTGATGGCGAATTTAGAAGAATAAACATTCATGAGATAAAAGAAAGTTTTGAGATTGGCATATCCGATTAGTTTATTCATGTGAGTACTATATCATAATACAGAAAAAACTCCATTTTGGTGCGCCTTGGTGCTGCAAATTTTGTTATTTTCATCTATGGAAGGGCGATATGGTAACAGTTATATCTAACGCTACTAATGTTGTGTTTAACTCAGTAGACTTGATGACTGGTGCGGCACACAAGACAAGCTTAAAGCAGCTATATATACTTGACTAAGTATTAATTGAAAATTTTCAAATGTAATTTGTTGTGATTTAATAATATTTAATGCATTAAATGTAGAAAATAGAACTATGATCATTTTACATGCCAGATTTCCCTGAAATTTTAAATTTAGTTGAACCTTTACAGATAATAAACTGTTGTTAATTAAATATTATTGTAAATTGCCCAAAGTGTGCCACTTCATTTCTGTGGTTTATGTGATTCTCTAAGTAATGATTAATACATTTTATTCCATGCGTTATAGACATCAGAATCTAAAGCGAAGAAAGAAAACAATTTTTATTTTATTTTATTGTATTTATTTATTTATTTCAAAACAAAATGCAGGAATTTAAAAAAGCATTTGAAATGCAGAATACCGTTACATAAAATAATTAGATGATATGGTAGATATAAGTGAATTCATTATTAATGCCTTCATAAAATATGAATAATGCATAATATAAAGATGCATTATTTTATTTAAAAAAATATATATTGAAATGTGCAGAAAAGTTTGTTATCATATAAAAATTCTATTTAAACAATTTCGAAAATTTTACTTACGATATAATTATATTGAGCCTAATAATTGTAAAAAAAATAATTTATTAAATTTACGGATACAATAGTTTAGAGAATTTTGTCTTATAACTTGGCGAAGAAAATTTCCAAACCTGTTTTTCCGGGATCCAGTAGATCTACGAATTTCATGAAACGCTTTTCTAAATTGTGTATGCGAAATTTCAAAACTAGTCAAAAAACCATTTTTCAACCAATAGGAATTGAAAAAATGCATGATTCTTATAATTGCTTTTTAACCCTTTCCGGCTCAATGGTACCACTCCGGGCACATCTAAGTTTAATTCCAAAGATGCATTCGACACCAAGAATATTTTAATAAAATTTTGTTTCTATAATAAAAGCATAAATTAAGTAGTCCTTATTTTCTAAAAAAGTCTTTTGTAAATTCCGGTGTCAGTCAGTAATTTCTGATTTTACGAACAGAATTTGTCTGTGCCGGAAAGGGTTAAGCCATTTTCATCATTAAAGAAAATATGCATGCATTTTAAGAAATTTTTTTTATTCAGAATTTCCGAATAGTAAATTTTACTTTATTTAATGATGATGTTTCGTAATTAATTAAAGTTTAAATTATTATTCCGGAATTTTCAAATAAAGAAAGAAATTCCTGAAATCCATGCATCCATGCGATTATAATGAAAATGGGTTAATCTACAAATTTGCTGGGATTATCTTTCTTGTTCACTGTAAGATAAATTGGAGAAAATCATGTATTTTCAAAAAATAAGGAATTTTCTTCTCATGCTATGACAGGGTTCGTACGCTTTTACAACAATATTTTAATAGAATTCTTCTATTTAATATTTAAATTGCAAACGCCACGCTTAATCGCACGATTTGTAATACTTTTCTGCATTTAAGTAAGACAAAAAATTCTACTAAAAAATGTGGTAAAATCGTACGAATCCTCTATGAGATGTATGTACAATAATTTAAGAAGTCCATGATATATACGATATTGCGTGAGTCATGTCTATGTATTAAATTATTATAATGAAAGATCAAAAATTTAAAAAGTTATATTTTATTTTAGATTTTTACACATCAATAACGAGATAAATTTATATGATCTAGTTGAAATTTAAAAAAAAAACTTTTCATATATGTTGCTTCTTATCGTTTGAATGTTTCAATTGCTGAAAGTTTGAGATAAATTAACAATCCTCTGGAACTTTTTCTTAATTAAAAAGGAAAAGAAAATATTACTCAAATGAATTTGAAAATGTGTCTAGTGAGCATGTATATTATATAAAAAAAAGTTCACTAGACACAATATATATTAGATTGTTGATATAATGATATACAGTGACCTCTCACTTATACGCGATGTTCAGTAATTACTTTTTCATACCACTATTTTAAAACAGCAAAACTCGATTTTTAAATTCTGCGATTGAATAAGCCGAAAATTACCTTAAAAATAAACTGGTGCAGAAAAATAATTTCCGTGTATCGCGTATAAGGGAGAGATCACTCTACATTCAGTTCTGCAGAGCCTTTTAGTATGAAAATCTTTTGCCACCCCTGTCTTCGAAAAGTTACTCGCGCGATTTGCAATACTTTTCTGCATTTAAGTAAGGCAAAAATGTCTACTAAAAATTGTGGTACGTGCGTACAAATTCTCTATAAGATGCATGTACAATATTTTAAGATGTCCGCGACAACGATTTCGCTTGATTGATGTCTATGTATTAAATTAATGCAATGAAAGATCAAAAACTTTAAAAGTTATATTTTAGGTTGGATTTTTACCCATCAATAACGAGATAAATTTATATGATCTAGTTAAAATTTAAAAAAAAAAAAACTTTCCGTACATGTTGCTTCTTATCTTTTGAATGTTTTAATTGCTGAAAGTTTGAGATAAATTAACAATCCTCTGGAACTTTTTCGAAATTAACAAGAACGAAAAATCATGCGTCAAGCATAGATTATGTAACACTTTCCAACACTTCCAAAATAATTTAACAAATCATTACCGTTTAATAAGCTGAAAGACAACATCTAAGTAAACAATTTGGAAAACGCATAACACATTTAAAAACTTAATTTCAAGAATTCCTAACATATATAATATTCGGAAAATATCCGAATATTTTATTCAGCCTTGTATATGATCTATAGATTTGTATATATACTACATAGGATGCTAAATTTTAGTTTAGTTAGGAAACGCGTAGCACAGTTTAAAATTCACCTTCTGGAGTTTCTGTCAATAAACGGAAATGTGTTAGCGAATTTTTGAGCTGCCCTGTATATGAAATACAGAATTTATACACACCAAGTAATAGACAAAAAGGGAGTTAAATTTAAAATCGCATTCAGTAACTTAAAACGCACTTCCAAGAATTATTGTTAACAGACAGTAGAGAATTCTTTTGTGTGTCCCTGTAAATGAACGATGACTGCTATACATACAATACTCTGTAGTAAGCCTCTTGTAATGCACCTTAGTCTATACTAATATTATAAAGGAGTAAAGATTGTTTGTTTGTTTGTTTGTAGGGGGTAATCTCTGGAACTACCGAACCGATTTCAAAAGTGATGGTGGCAAATTGATGGTGACAACCCCTGCTCCAACATAGGCTATATTTTATGTCGGTGCCACTGACCACAGGGGGGTGCAGGAGCGAAAAACGTTCTAAAATTGCGATTTTTGTATACCGAAGGAGCAAAAAATTTTAAATTTGGCATTGTAGCTACTTATAAGATGTAAATGCTCTCTAGGAACAAATTTTTAAAAAATCGAAATTTAAAAGGATGATATAAGCGAAAAGCGTTCTAAAAACATTCTAAATTACAATTTCTATGGAATCTCTGGAACTACAGAACCGATTTCAAAAGTGATGGAGGCAAATTGATGGTGACAACCCCTGCTCCAACATAGGCTATATTTTATGTCGGTGCCACTAACCCTAGGGGAGTTCAGGAGCGAAAAACGTTCTAAAATTGCGATTTTTTTGTATACCGAAGGAGCTAGAAATTTGAAATTTGGCATTGTAGTTACTTATAAGATGTAAATGCTCTCTAGGAACAAATTTTTAAAAAATCGAAATTTAAAAGTATGATATAAGCGAAAAGCGTTCTAAAAACATTCTAAATTACAATTTCTATGGAATCTCTGGAACTACAGAACCGATTTCAAAAGTGATGGATGCAAATTGATGGTGACAACCCCTGCTCCAACATGGGCTATATTTTATGTCGGTGCCACTAACCCTAGGGGGGTTCAGGAGCGAAAAACGTTCTAAAATTGCGATTTTTTTGTATACCGAAGGAGCTAGAAATTTGAAATTTGGCATTGTAGTTACTTATAAGATGTAAATGCTCTCTAGGAACAAATTTTTAAAAAATCGAAATTTAAAAGGGTGAAATAAGCGAAATGCGTTCTAAAAACATTCTAAATTACAATTTCTATGGAATCTCTGGAACTACCGAATCGATTTCAAAAGTGATGGTGGAAAATTGTTGGTGACAACACCTGCTCTAACATAGGCTATATTTTATGTCAGTGCCACTAATCCCAGAGGTGCGCAGGAGCGAAAAACGTTCCAAAATTGCCATTTTTTTATACTGAAAGAGCTAGAAATTTGAAATCGGCATTGTAGTTACTTATAAGATGTAAATGCTCTCTAGGAACAAATTTTTAAAAAATCGAAATTTAAAAGGGGGAAATAAGCGAAAAGCGTTCTAAAAACATTCTAAATTACAGTTTCTATGGAATCTCTGGAACTACAGAACCGATTTCAAAAGTGATGGAGGCAAATTGATGGTGACAACCCCTGCTCCAACATAGGCTATATTTTATGTCAGTGCCACTAACCCTAGGGGGGTTCAGGAAGGAAAAACGTTCTAAAATTGCGATTTTTTTGTATACCGAAGGAGCTAGAAATTTGAAATTTGGCATTGTAGTTACTTATAAGATGTAAATGCTCTCTAGGAACAAATTTTTAAAAAATCGAAATTTAAAAGGGGGAAATAAGCGAAAAGCGTTCTAAAAACATTCTAAATTACAATTTCTATGGAATCTCTGGAACTACAGAACCGATTTCAAAAGTGATGGATGCAAATTGATGGTGACAACCCCTGCTCCAACATAGGCTATATTTTATGTCGGTGCCACTAACCCTAGGGGGGTTCAGGAGCGAAAAACGTTCTAAAATTGCGATTTTTTTGTATACCGAAGGAGCTAGAAATTTGAAATTTGGCATTGTAGTTACTTATAAGATGTAAATGCTCTCTAGGAACAAATTTTTAAAAAATCGAAATTTAAAAGGGTGAAATAAGCGAAATGCGTTCTAAGAACATTCTAAATTATGGCATTTTTATGGAATCTCTGGAACTACCGAATCGATTTCAAAAGTGATGGTGGAAAATGTGTTGGTGACAACACCTGCTCTAACATAGGCTATATTTTATGTCAGTGCCACTAATCCCAGAGGTGCGCAGGAGCGAAAAACGTTCCAAAATTGCCATTTTTTTATACTGAAAGAGCTAGAAATTTGAAATCGGCATTGTAGTTACTTATAAGATGTAAATGCTCTCTAGGAACAAATTTTTAAAAAATCGAAATTTAAAAGGGGGAAATAAGCGAAAAGCGTTCTAAAAACATTCTAAATTACAGTTTCTATGGAATCTCTGGAACTACAGAACCGATTTCAAAAGTGATGGAGGCAAATTGATGGTGACAACCCCTGCTCCAACATAGGCTATATTTTATGTCAGTGCCACTAACCCTAGGGGGGTTCAGGAAGGAAAAACGTTCTAAAATTGCGATTTTTTTGTATACGGAAGGAGCTAGAAATTTGAAATTTGGCATTGTAGTTACTTATAAGATGTAAATGCTCTCTAGGAACAAATTTTTAAAAAATCGAAATTTAAAAGGGTGAAATAAGCGAAATGCGTTCTAAGAACATTCTAAATTATGGCATTTTTATGGAATCTCTGGATCTACAGAACCGATTTCAAAAATGATGGAGGCAAATTAATGGTAACAACCCCTGCTCCAACATAGGCTATATTTTATGTCGGTGCCACTAACCCCAGGGGGGGGGGGGGGTGCAGGAGCGAAAAAGGTTCTAAAATTGTGATTTTGGTGTACGGAAGGAGCTAGAAATTTGAAATTTGGCATTGTAGCTACTTATAAGATGTAAATGCTGTCTAAGAACAAATTAAAAAAAAAAAAGAAATTTAAAAGGGTGAAATGAACGAAAAGCGTTCTAAAAACATTCTAAATTACAATTTCTATGGAATCTCTGGAACTATAGAATCGATTTCAAAAGTGATGGTGGAAAATTGATGGTGACAACACCTGCTCTAACATTGGCTATATTTTATGTCGGTGCCACTAATCCCAGGGGTGTGCAGGAGCGAAAAACGTTCCAAAATTGCCATTTTTTTATACTGAAAGAGCTAGAAATTTGAAATCGGCATTGTAGTTACTTATAAGATGTAAATGCTCTCTAAGAACAAATTAAAAAAAAAATCGAAATCTAAAAGGGTGAAATAAGCGAAAAGCGTTCTAAAAACATTCTAAAATACAATTTCTATGGAGTCTCTGGGACTACAGGACCGATTTCAAAAGTAATGGTGGCAAATTGATGGTGACAATCCCTACTCCTACATAGGCTATATTTTATGTCGGTGCCACTAACCCCAATGGGGTGCAGGAGTGAAAAATTTGCAAAAATTGCGTCTTTTTTATACTGAAGGAGCTAGAAATTTGAAATTTGGCACTGTAGTTACTTATAAGATGTAAATGCTCTCTAAGAATAATTTAAAAAAAAATCGAAATTTAAAAGGGTGAAATGAGCGAAAAGCGTTCTAAAATCCTTCTAAATTATGGAATTTTTATGTGAAATTTATGGAAATTTTTTATGGAATCTCTGGAACTACAGAACCGATTTCAAAAGTGACGGTGTCAAATTGATTGTGACAATCCCTGCTCCAACAGCATCTTTAATAAAAAGCTATGCGATGCTGACGACTGGGTTTTTCGCTAATTGTTGCCACAGATTAATCTGGGAAAAAGAAACCTTTGAAGTTGCTAAAAAAATATAATAGCTCGAAAAGTATTTGTCAGAAAATTGTTAGACAAACTGCGTTTGAAATTTAAAAAATTGTATTTTTCTTGATATAAATTTCAAATCTAATGATTATGCCGTTTTTCAAATATTGAATTAAAAAAATTACCAAATTTGACAATGGAGTACCATAGCGAAACCTTTATGCGTAAAAAGATAATGATAAGGGTGACGTGTCCTGACGTGTATATTGGCACGAGTCACAAATTATAGTAGCCTTAAATTTCTGTTAAAATATAGGAGTGAATTATGAAATGTCAATACTTTGTTTGATTAAAAGTTCGTTAAGGGAAATTGACCAGAGTAGCGGGCGTAGCTTGCTAGTTATATATATAAATTTCAATGCGTTTAAAATAGTGAAACATTAATTAAACCGCAAACGATTTTTCTCCATAGACGTAATGTAACGGAATTCTTTTGACTGTCCCTGTAAAGTAACTATAAGTGCTATGCACACCAATTTCCATATTAAGCTTCTTGTAATGCACCTTAGTGATATATGTCAATTAAAATGTGTTTGAAATTGTGTAGCATCATTAAAATAAACCGCAAATGATCTTTCCCCATAGACCGTAATGTAACGGAATTCTTTTGAGTGTCCCTGTAAAAAAACTATAAGTGCTACACACTACAGCTGATATAGGGAACATGCTGTAGATATCGACAATAACATATAAAACTTTCAGCACAATCCGAGCATATTTACGGGAGTTAGAGCACGGACAGACGGCAGACGCCCATACGGCCACACAAACCGAAGTCATAAACACTTTTCAACTAGGTTGGAAAGTGTTAAAAAAGAAAAGAAAATATTACTTAAATGTATTTGAAAATGTGTCCAGTGAGCATGTATATTATATAAAAGTTCACTAGACACAATATATATTAGATTGTTGATATAATGATATACAGTGACCTCTCACTTATACGCGATGTTCAGTAATTACTTTTTCATACCACTATTTTAAAACAACAAAATTCGGTTTTTAAATTCTGCGATTGAAAAAGGCGAAAATTACTTTAAGAATAAACTGGTGCAGAAAAATAATTTCCGTGTATCGCGTTTAAGTGAGAGATCACTGTAATTTAGTGCCGCAAGGCCTTTTAGTATGAAAATCGTTTGCCACCACTATCTTCGAAAGGTAAGCTTTTATATATTTAATAGCAAGGTTTCCGTCATTAACCTAAGGTAAATTTTTTTTGTGCAAAAATAGTGGTAGTGGTTGTGGCCCGCAGGTTGTGCATCCCTACTGTAATTGTTTTATTTATGCTTTGCTATTAAAAAAACCTCATAAGACTTATTAATTATACCTCATAATTTCCAGTCTGTAGCACTTGCGAACGTTAAAGAGCAGCTTCGCCGAAAATTTTTCCTGTTTTTCCGGTATCATCCAAATTTGATGAGGCATTGAATTGGGCTTTAGTGGGAATACACCGTTGACTCATTTCGATGTTGTCGGCAAGTTGAACATTTTCTTACCGTTGACCAAACGTGGTACTCCACAATTAGCCATTAGTGTTATTAGTGGTGTTATTAGTGCCATTAGTGGAAACCACGCCATTAGTGTTATAATGAAAAAGATCTAAATAAGCAACAATCGAAAGAGCATTATGAAACGTGTTTTTTGCCATATAAATAATTTGCCTTCGTCTCCACGTTATTGAGATATAAACTCTTAAAATTTGATAATTTATTTACTTAATAGGATTGAAGGAGGAGTCGTCACGTTTTCAAAATAGCAACATCGTCAAACTTCAGTCACGTGTCCATTTCCACTTTAGTATGCCGCAATTCTCCGACATGATTCGCTATGCTGGGTACAAGTATGAGTTAGTACAAACTCGGCCACTTCCACTTGAAACGCTATTGCAATTTTGTTTTCCACAGGAGCTTGATCATTATTATCATTGTACTAGATTGAAGGTCATGAAATGTTCTTGGTGTCGCAATTTTCTACGCTTCAATCTTTTTTTTTTTTTTTTTTTTTTTTGGTTCAGTGTCATATTTGTCAATAGCATTTTTTTTGCGGGCTTCTTTCATTTTTTATTACTATATCTAAATATGTTTTGTATTTAATGTTAATCTGATTATTAAAATTTCTTAATCAAAACCACGCCTTTTTCCCTAAATTAAATATATAAATTAGCAAACTTTAAGACTTTATATCTGAATAACGAGGAGACGAGGACAAATGATTTATGTGTCAGAAAACACGTTTCACAATGCTCTATCGATAACTGTTTACTTAGATTTTTTTCATTATTACACTAAGGCGTGGTTTCCTTGTTAGTGGGAATAGATTGTTAAATCTTTGTTGGCAAATAGTTGAAGTTGTCGGCAGGTTGAACATTTCTTACCGTTGACCAAACGTGGTACTCCACAATTAGCCAACATTTCCCAACTGTTTTGTGCTACTTGAGTTATATGTGGCTGAAGAGGTATAATTACAGTCGTTTATAATTCTCTACCTCCACCTTTCAATGATATTAGGCGGCGCCTTGTAAATTATTGTATTGAAGTGCACCCATAGAAGAAAATTATTAGCCGTCAGGTCCTGAGAACAGGGAGTCCATTCTACAAATGTCCTCCGCTTACATATTCATCTATTTAATAATTGGGATAGATGATTTTTCTGACATATTTTCTGCATTAAATAATCCGAACACGTGTTTATACGTCGGAATAATGATGTTTACGCATTTTATTATTATTATTATGGTTATTAATATTTGTATTTTATGACGCATTATGCAATTTTTTTAATCAAAATATGAAAAAAGTATTAATATTTATAATCGGTGTCCTTATAGATTCTATAAATATCGTATCTTTCATGTATACATTTTTCGTATAAATATGAATAGAATATGTTTTTCTGGAGTAATAGCTGCCAACCGCTGCGAGTTGTCATTACCATTAATTCCGTAATTAATTCGACTGTTTTGTTTAATCTCATATATCTGCGATAAAATAAGATAGAAATTTCCCTTCGGCATTACTGGTACCGGAAAATCTAGCACTTGTCACCTACTCTGTAAAACATTTGTGTAACGTTACTCCATAAAACTGGAGGCAGCATTGCTGCCCCCAGTCATACGGTGGTATTTAACTGATATAACTGGTGTAACATGTGTAATGTTACATAATGTTACACCAGTTATATCAGTTAAATACCACCGTAAGACTGGGGCAGCAATGCTGCCTCCAGTTTTATGGAGTAACGTTACACCATATTCTTATATTTATTCATATATGAATAAAATATAAACGAAAATAACGGTTGGAATTATGCCTTAAAATCTTATATAAGAAATTCTTATTGATTTGGTATGAGTGTCTCTCTATGTATAATTTTATAGACAATGTGTGCGAAATGAATCGGTGTAGTGTAGAGATATTTATATATTCTATAATTTTAAGTTTTGTTCCACTTTTACTCAATTTTTAAAATGCGGAATAGCTCATTCTGTTAATATTAAAAGAAAGATAAAAAATATTTGGAAATTACGGCATTTAATTCCCATAATACTTTAACAGGTGAGTTTAAAAATATAATAATATAATAAATTATAACACCTTGTAATAATATATTTCTTTTAAATGCTAAACGGTGTAAACTAAGAACATAATATACAGTAAATAAACTTTTATTGTATTGTTGACATGTTTCGGCACACTCCGAGCCATTTTCAAAAACAAATGTGAATATTCTATGATTGCACGGTCTTTGAAGTAATTATTTGAAATGATATAATTTAATTTTCATGTACTTTTTAAAAATTACGCACGTTATCTTTTATTTTTGCTTGATTGTTTATTTCTATATTTGTAACCATGGGGTAACTCGAGCCACAATTTCGGTAAGTTAAAATATGCTGTATCCTTACATATTGTATTTTTGCGTGTTACTATCTATATGGTATCTCTTATTATGAATAGATAGTTTAGACAGGAGGGAAAAATTATTTTACTTTCATTGAAATTTATTTGTATGGTTTCTTCTTGATATATTTTTGCCAGGGCTGTGGTTTTTCTATTATAGTTATTATCAGCTATATGCTCCATTTTCTGTAACTAAATTTCCTTCTTGTCGTGCATATAGTAATTCTTAGATACGTTTTCTTTAATACAAAGTATTTCTTATACTCCTGAATAATTCTCAAATTTTATTATGAATTATGGCTTTATTATTATGAGTTTATTTTACATAATACAACAATTTAACATTTTGAAAGTTGAATAGAACATTGTCAAATTTATAACTGCTATAACAAGATTTGAATTGAACACGAAGTGTAATCATGTTCATAATGTTTAAAGTGTTATTAATTAAAATGCTGCACTGAATACTTTTTTTCGCTAACAAAATGTATTTTGCAGAAATTGTAAATTGTCATAAAAAGTACTTACTTATAGCATTTAATTAGCCATATTTTGTTAGAATATGAGGAAATCTTAATAATGTACTCTCGTAAAAACTTAAAGTAAGAAGTATAAAATAATCCTGTAATTTGATTAATCAAGGGTCCTCTGGAATAACAAGGCAAACAAAATGGAGTTTTCAGCTATAAAGCTTTTAAATTTACTTTCAATATTTTAATTTATAATATAACTTCTTTACACATATTCCTACTAAGAAGAGTTATGTAGCATCGATTATTTGCTTATTTACATAAAATTCATATTGCCTTATATGCTGAATAATACATTACATAATATATTACATACTGAAAATGCATTACATAAATCTGAAAATTGAACACCCACCTTATTATTGAATTTCCAATGGTTTTGGGTGAAATAAAAAGTACATTTGGAACACATAAATGACTTTTTTTTACAACTTTTATATAGTGAGAAACAAGAGTTTACAAAATATGAAATCATCGTAACGTGTTTTCTATTTTAAAAAGTCCTAAAACTGCCCGCACTCCCCAGAAACTGAGACACGTGAGAGGTGAAAATGTTTTTATAAGCCACGGTTCGAACACATAATAGAGTCCGAGGAATAATAAGGTAGGTCAACAAGGTTATTATTTCGTTTACCAGGAATCAAGGTAACTCTACTTACTTTGTTATTGCAAAGGGGCCCTCAATTTTGCTACTAAAAATATAGAGCCAGCAAAAGATCTTTATTTTGTCATCCCTGACTCATCTCAAATTGCAGACAACCCTATTTCTGCAAAAAAATAAATTGAGAAAAGAATATTGGAAATATGATATAAAAATGGTACAGGGAAAAGGTTGTGCTACATTTTACAACGTTTTAAAGATACGTGAAAAACATTTATAAGATGTGCAGGGTTCACACTGATCCCTTTTTTGAATACCAGTATTTATAAAGGCAACTTTTTATGCTATGGTTTTACAACATTTACAACAAGAAATACGTTCCGGGAAAGTGTCTACAAATTTTGTAAGAAACTTTTAAAAGGGAAATTGTCCTTAGAAAAAAGTGGTGTAAAAAATGGACAGATTTGGAACTTGCGTGTGTGGGTCTGCTTAATTTACCTTTTCCATTATCTAAATTACCACTTCTTACAAATCGTCAGATACGTTTTCAACACTATATTTCCCCTTCAACACGCAAACATTTAATGGAATTTGCATATTTCTGCGTAGCGAAGGTGAATATCACAGAGTTAAAATTTTAGTTTAATTTTTTATCCAGAAATTCTGAATTTATGTCTGAAATTCCGAAAGAACACATTTTACTTTATGTAATCACAAAATGCCTGTCATTAAATAAAGCAAAAATTACTATTTCGAATTTCTGGTTTTAAGTCGGATTTTGTGAACAGAAAGTATGTCGAACATGATAGAAAGACAGTGTCCCTGAGCCGACTGTTATAAAAGGAAAAACTTCTATTTACATAGGCTGCTGGAACTTCTAGGAAGCAACCTATTGACATGACCTAAGCACATTTCCACTTGGCAACAAACTTTTCAAAATTAGATTTATTAGATATACTTATTATTATGTGATCTTTATGGTGTGAATTTTAATATAAAATAGAAGTTGTCTGGGCAAAAAATTATTTTGTTTTCGGTTTGGAAATACATTCGTGTATGAATTAACAGTTTTATTATCGACGATCATTTTTTGATATAAACACATTTTAGTATTTTAGACCAGGAAAAAAATTCTTGAAAACTAAAAATAAATAATTAATTTTTCATATTTTAAAAAAAAATTCACATTCTATTTAAAAAATATATTTTGTTGAGAAATATCATAATACGGTTTACTTATTTTGCTACATTCTTTTTAATGAATTCTTTTTTGTTCTGACATCATTAAAAAAAAGATTTCAACTTTTGTGTCTGATTACCAATTTTACAAAATAATAATAATGAACATTATTTAATGACGAAAATTCTTGTGTTAAATAAGGTGTAGATTACTTACTATTTTAAAATTGTGGTATTAAATTCAGTTACCGTTCTAAGCTTGTAAATTTATGAACACATACCCAGATACTGATTTTCTTTACACACCTCCTATTTTTTGCTGATTAAATGGTGTGCGATCCTTCACAGTAGAAGAAAAAAGAAAAAAGAAAGAAAGCGGTAAATACTGTGTAACAATATGCCAGTACAATTTGTTTGTTTAGTGAAAAGAGCAATTTAACTAGATTTTTATCACTTATTCTCGGTCAAGAATATTCTCGAATCAATATTCACAAATTTTGCACACATTCACGAATTCACGTTCATCGGAAATATAATAAAATTTTAATGGAATGGCGATAGATACTGTAAATTCTATATTTTTACACATTGATATTTACAGACTGATTTTTTACGCTAAAGTCGCTTCTTTTAATGTGCTTTGACATACCTTAATACTTATGCAGATACAGATATGTATATAGAGCCTGATTAGTACAGGGGCAAACTTCTACGAGTGATTTATAAAAATATTTGTCGCCTTATTTAAAATAAAAATTCTACGTTTTAATAAGACGACATTTTGAATACTAAAATACTGGTTTTATGTGCGCTAATCGTCGCCGGATTGTATAAAATATTTACATAATTTTAATACAATGTTTTAAAAAGATTTGAATGCACATTCACCAAACAAAATGCATTTGGAGTGTAACAAATCCATGGGATACTGAAACCGAACACCGTGGATCTCGTTTAACAACAAAGGACGTAAATTGTACGTGAGATTTTCCAATTGTTCGATTTATGTACGGAAATTTTCAATGCGCATTAAAATGAATCATATTAGTAATTGTAAAACTGAAAATAAATCTAGTAATGTATTTTATGTTTAGAAAAACTGATAGATACATAGCTGCCAACTTTTACGCTTTTTTGTTACTACTATAATTTAATAGAAATTCTTTCCCTGTGTAATCACACGATTTTGTCGATTTAATAAGATAAAATTTACTACTGAATTTTAGTGGTAGGAAAAAAGCGTAAAAGTTGGCAGCTATGTAAATATATATACACATATCTTGTAATTGAAAAATGAAATCGACATTTAGTACCTAATACAAATCGACATTTAGTACGATATTTGACCTAAATATATAGTTACTAGTTGCAATAGTGGTAATTGTTTTGAATTGACAGTTAATTTAAAACTGGACTAATATATGTTATCCAATATATTCAGCGAAAAATATATAAAAATTGTCCAATATTTATTTTAATTAAAAAAATAATAAATAAAGAATCAGTCGCATTTCTAGGAGAGGGCATTTATTGACCCGCTTTTTGAATACCATTATTTCTTAAGAAGATGTTTCAAGCTAAATTATTTTTTTCCACATCGGATCATTTTAATTCATCATAATAATTTGGTATCATAATAATTCGGAAAATGTACACGAAGCGTACATATATAAGTTACTAATCGCTGCTTGAATGAGTTTCGTGCACGCTAGAGACTTCTGCTCGTTGAGTTTCATGCATCCAGAGAAGTTAGTTTTTCGGAAAATGTACGCGAAGCGTACATATATGTAAGTTGCTAATCGCTGCTTGTATGAGTTTTGTGCATTCGAACAATCAGGAATCTCAAGATTCTCCCCAATCATAAACTGTAAGCTTTGTGGCAGAGAACTCATTATTTACACGGTTCCTATGAGAATTTCTTCCGAATTAAAAAAATTCAAAGACGTTTTTCTTTGAAAAAATTTATATTTAAAATAATCCGGTGGAATGGGAGGCCTGCAGTTCCGTTGTTACGTTAAATGTTATTATCGCATAAGAAATGTATAACATTGTATCTATTAATGAAACTTGATTATTGCCACAATTTTATTTTTATTTGCTTTACATTGGCTAATAATTTCTCGCCAATATTAACGTAATATTATAAAATGTTACCACCATAATATTTGGCCAATATTTCATGCTAATGAATGCAATATTGGCTTGAGATATTGCATTAACATATAGCCAACAATTGATTATTGATTGATACTTGGATATAGTAAAATTCGTTTACATTTCACTGCATTCTATAAGATGATCACAACATCTTTCCCTGATTACAAAATATTAGCACGAAAAAACAGTTGAAGATAGTAGATTCATTCATAGTTCATTACATAGTATTGTTTTTAAAGTTTTTTTTCCCGAATACATGACGAAATTTAGTCAGAGATGCCAAGATTTTGAATACCACTTTCCCTGTAGATACAGAAATCGCCGTATTTAGTTACAGAATACTGCTAATAAAGAAAACGATTTTTTCTATACAGAAAAAGTGTCATTAAAAATCCTTAACTCCTGGCACCTGTGAACTAAGTACTGAATCAAAAGTTGATACTTAAAGAAATGCATGACTGTCCACCGTCCATTTTTTTCTATTCAAACAAAATATCAGAAATTTTATTAAATAATAGAAAATAATTAATAACCACATAACAATAAGAAAATTTACAGAATATTTATTCTTGTTATAATTGTTTTTATTTTATGACGGGGGGGGGAAGGGGAGGGGCTTAACAAGGTTATACAAGAAAGCGGATTCGATGAGGGGAAAAAAGTAACGGGTTTTATGGTTCCCTGATATTACATAGCCCATTTCAGTTCAATATACGTTAAAAAATAATACGGACAGAATTCTCCAGATCTTTTGACCATAAAGCAAAGGCAGCATCGGGGACTTAAAGAAGTGATTATGTTTTATCTTATCTTAGGTTAAATCCTAAAACAAGTGAAACACTTGGCGGCGTCGAAGTTGGCGAAGCGATAAATGAGATTTTCTTATTACTTGTTTGTTTGTTATGTTTCTTCTACACTATTTTGCCAAAGGTGACCGGTCAATTGTTATTTTAGACGTTTTTTAACTATCTAGAACAAATCATGAGGAATTAACCTGAAACTGCAGGTGTGTAAACAGTATAGTATAGGCTATATATTTCCGTGAAGATTTTTTCACGAAACCCCATAGAGGACTGTCAACAACTTGAAAAATAACGATTATCTTTTGGATAACCCTGTAAAAACTAATGTAGAAAAGGCGTGCAAACTCGAGATTATTAATGAGTGGCTTATTGTAATACACTGTGTTCATTTTTATGAGGATAGCATGTATACTAGTAGAGAAATTAAGGGTTTTATAAAAACAGTCCCAAATTTCGCCTAGTTTTTTGCTTATAATTTGCAGAGTTCTTGATATAAGAAAAAGTTCTTTTCAGAAAACATGACAAACAACATTGTGCATAATACTCTGTAATCAGAATTAAAAAAAAAATAAAAATTGGATGCAAAATGAGCAGGTTTACTCAAAAATATTTCACTGCGCGAAAGCAATCAAAATATAATATGCATAATATATTAGCTAAGTATATAGAGCAACTTTTGTGAAAGTCTCAAAATTATACCTTGAAAATTCTGAAAATTATCGTCGATAGAATAAGCTCAAAATCCGTCGTTCCCAAAAAGAAGCAAAAAGATGAGGAGTTGTATCAAATATCTTTTGATTAGTGCCAAGATAGCGTACACAATATTGTACGTACTATATTTGAATACAACCCCTCATATTTTTGCTTCCTTTTGGGAACAACGTATTTCGAGCTTATTCTATCGACGATAATTTTCAGAATTTTCAAGCTATGATTTTGAGATTTTCATAAAAGTTACTCTATATTCTTAGCTAATACATTATACATATTATATTTTGATTGCATTCGCGCATGCGCAGGGAAACATTTTTGAGTAAACCTGCTCATTTTGCATCCAATTTTTATTATTTTTTAATTCTGATTACAGAGTATTATGTACAATGTTGTTTGTCATGTTTTCTGAAAAGAACTTTTTCTTATATCAAGAACCCTGCAAATTATAAGCAAAAAACTAGGCGAAATTTGGGACTGTTTTCATAAAACCCTTAATTTCTCTACTAGTATACATGCTATCCTCATAAAAATGAACACAGTATATTACAATAAGCCACAGATTAATAATGTCGAGTTTGCATGCCTTTTCTACATTCGTTTTTACAGGGTTATCCAAAAGATAATTGTTATTTTTCAATTTGTTGACAGTCCCC
This sequence comes from Maratus michaelseni, assembly GCA_963931845.1. NCBI lineage: Eukaryota > Metazoa > Arthropoda > Arachnida > Araneae > Salticidae > Maratus > Maratus michaelseni. The sequence continues at coordinate 276,348,652 of OZ007595.1, read as the reverse complement.
TATGGGGTTTCGTGAAAAAATCTTCGTGGAAATATATAACCTATACTATACTGTTTACACACCTGCAGTTTCAGGTTAATTCCTCGTGTATTTTTCTAGATAGTTAACAAAACGTAAAAAATCGCAAGTGACTGGTCACCTTTGACAATATAGTGTACGCCTACTGTGGTAGATTGGTTGGTTTATTGTTGTTCGTTCTGGAAATTGGATTGGGTTTTGAGGATCTTGATTGGATTATTGTGTGTCGAATTTGGTGAATTACGTTTGTGGAATATATTTTGTGAAGTTAAATTGTTTGACGTTTTGTCGTATGTCATAGAAGGATAATTCCTGTGAAATATTAAAAAAAAAAAAAAAAAAAACCAAAAGATGAGAATTAAGTTTGTTATATATATATTATTACAGTGGCAACTCTATTTTTCTATAGAAGTTCTGGCAACAAGACCGTTTATTTTAATATTTGATACATGCCGCTATGTTTGGTTGTATACGTTTATTAAAACTGATTAAAAGATGAATACACACAAAAATAACAAAAGGTACGTGAATTTTTGTTGATTTTATTTGATAAAATGTATTTCATGTATTCTAGAGACTGCTGCACCGGGAGTTTTGTGGGTGCAGTGGGTTTTCTTCGGTTCATGTAAGTTACTAACCGGTGCTTGTATGAGTTTCGTGCATTCTAGACACCGCTGCACGTTGAGTTTCATGCATCCAGATGGGTTTTTTTTTTTTTGGGGGGGGGGGGGAATGTACACGAAGCGTACATATATAAGTTACTAACCGCTGCTTGAATGAGTTTTGTGCATGCTAGAGACTGCTGCACGTTGAGTTTCATGCATCCAGATGGAGTTTTTTTTTTCGGAAAATGTACACGAAGCGTACATATATATGTTACTAACCGCTTCTTGTATGAGTTTTGTGCATTCGAATAATCAGGAATCAGGATAAGCTTTGTGGCAGAGAACTCATTATTTACACAGTTCCTATGAGAATTTCTTTCACGAAGTTGACATTGGTTTTATTCTGTTTTGTGACAATTTACAAAGTTTAAGAAAGGAGGAAAAAGTTGCTTAAGATATGTAGAAATAGAAAAATCCGGAGGAAAAAAATTAGTAAATGTTTGTAAAAATATGAAATATCCGGAGGAAATATTGCTAAAAGTTTGTAAAAATAGAAAATAAGGAGGAACATATTGCTAAAAGTTTGTAAAAATACCAAAACACAGAGGAAAATATTGCTAAATGCTTGTACAATTCGAAATATTCGGAAGAAATACTGCTAAAAGTTTGTAAAAATACAAAAATACGGAGGTAAATATTGCTAAAAGTTTGTAAAAATACAAAAATACGGAGGTAAATATTGCTAAAAGTTTGTAAAAATACAAAAATACGGAGGTAAATATTGCTAAAAGTTTGTAAAAATTGAAAAATCGTGAAAAAAAACTTGCTAAAACTTTGTAAATAGTCGAAAAAAGGAATAACATTGATGTTTACTTTGTGAAAAAGATTGGCGTAGGAAGCACGTGTTCTGATTGGGTAGAATTTGGAGGTTGCCGATTTTTGGGTTGAAAATAACCCTCTGATAAAATAACCGGCATGTTCGGGAAATGCTTATTTACGAATGCTTCAAAAGTCCGGCTAATTGAATGCTGCAACATTTATATGTGATGGGGGTGGGGAGGCATGAATGAAATAGCTAAACGGGAAAACATTTTTTTGCCTATTTTTCTGTCGAAGTAAGTCAAATAATTTTAATTTTATTAATTTAAAATTTGTATTTGATAAACTTATTTTTGCAAAATTTGAAATAAATGTAAAAAATATATATTTCTTAATAATTGTTTAAAAACAACACAAAATGTCACAAAAAACATATATGCATCATTTAATAAAAACTTTTACTTTAGGTGTTTTAAAATATACAAAACTGTATTTCACATTATAAACCTAGCGCTTTCGAGCCGTCCTTTCTCATCATCAGGGTTAAAAACATTAACACACAGATACACACAAAAAACACAAATAGTCTGAAACACCGTAAAAACATCGATGTCTGCTGAAGACAAGGTCATACCATTATGAACAGGTCACTAGGGGTGGGAAGCATAGGGAGGGATGTGCCAATCTTATTTAATTTTGAACTATCTGTAAAAGTTTATACCACAATTTAGGGATGTTGTAAGAAACTGAATCATTGCATGTTTAACTTTCCTGGTTAAAATTTCTATGGATTCACTTATTATTGCTTGATAAAAAGAGGATGTGGGTTTAACAATTATAGCTTTATCAAAATCTATTTTAATCGACTGCTCCTGTTTTAATCTGGAAAGTGCCGTTTTACTTCTATTGTACTTGATATCTGCAATATGTTCTTTTAATCGAATTTTAAATTTCCTTAAAGTCATACCAATGTAGTCTTTAACTTTATAAGATTTCATGCTATTTTCAACTATTTCCATAGTAACTGGGATTCTATAAATTCCTGCTAAAGCTTCAATCGGTATGGGATCAATCTTCTTATGTAGTAACGCATTCAATTTAACTGGAAGGGATGCTACCAAATTTATTTCATATTTCTTTAAATTATATTTTAATTTTTCAAAAAGTTTCGGAATATATTGAAATTTGTAAAATTTAGTTGGTTTTCCTATTAATTCTTTTTTTTATCCTGATATTGATATTGACAAATTAACTTATTAACTAAACTCTCTGAAAAACCATTCTCATTTGCAATAATTTTAATTCTGTCAAGCTCCTCATTGATATAACTATCAGTACACACTGAAAATGCTCTACGGATGTAAAACCTATATGCAGCCAGTTTATAACTTAAAGGTGATGAAGCATCTCTCGAAATAGTATTATTTGACCGCATATTTTTCCTATAAACTGTCCGATCTATTGTTAAATTACTGTTTTTTATCAGCTCTACATCAAGAAAAAGTAAACGATTCTGTTTTTCCAACTCCAGGGTAAATTGTATTTTTGTATCAATTTTATTAAGTTTAAACACAAAGTCCTTCAATAAATCTATACCATGCTCCCATATAATAAAAATATCATCTGCATATCTACACCAATATGCAGGTTTTTCACTAAAATCATTCATAACCGTATATTTCTTGCTTGAATATAATTTGTAAGTTTATTTCTTAGTATTTTATAACTTTGCAACATCTATAATGAGTAATCTTATGAGAGATTTAGTTTAACATTGTAATTAAGATGAGTAACATATGCTGTTATTGACAGAAATTTAAGCAAGTAATTACCGTAAACATATTGATTCTAAAAAATAAAATAAAAATAAAAATAAAATAAAATAAATAAATAAAGTTTATATATATACAGAAGCCGGCTCGAATAATAAAAATTTTCAGTAACAGTACGAAAGTAGAAAAAGATCAGTACTATGCCGCGCACAAGTAGTGGTGGGTAAGTCAAAAAAATTGTGGAGCCGTTTGTGCTCATTTCTTATGTTAATTTTTGAAAAAGAAAAAAAAAAAACGTTAGATTTAATAATTGGTCGCCAGATAACATAACTTGGTCGCCAGTGACGACCTGCAGACCGTATTTGTCAAGGCCTGAATCAAGCAGGGCGGTCGCTCTGCCAAGCCAAGCTTAAAAAAAAACGCCACACAAACAACGACAAGAACGGGAATAAAGACCGCTAATGCTTATATACAGAAAGCAACTTCTCAATGTTAAATCGACGAAACATGCCAGATTAAAATATCAGATATCAAACAAACCAAGCGTCGTAGAAAAAAAAAACGAAAACTAGAAGAATCTAAGGAAGAATTTCTTCAATTTAATACCAAACTCATCTTCATAAGTGATTTATAAACAGAGATATAGTTTTTTTTTAAAACGTCCAGTTACTTAAAATGATCACTTTTTTCTTCGTCAAATTTTTTTTTCAAACAAGCTACAGGCCTTAATAATGGGCAGAATAAAAAAAGGATTGCATTTTTGGACAAGTAATTACGTAATCTATGTGCTTTTATAAAATTCAGTGTAAAAAATAATTATTTTCTATTCTTAATTAGCAAAAAACTGTTAATTAACTTGGCGATTAAAAAATTATGCCAAAACAGAGATAAAACCCGCCAACGACCATGTACCATCTGTATTAAAATAGCACAAATCAGTTACAGGTTATAATATAACCAACTCAAATTTCATCTGCAAGTCAGCCATTTTCTTTTGAAGATATTTAAAAAAAAATAAAACTTCATAATTATAAGAACACACATTTTATCAGACAATTAAATATGACTGCAAATTGTAGCAGATGACTGTTTCCAACATGAATAAGTATGAGAAATTGCCGCTCTAGGATATAGGTCTGGGTGGCTCTGTCGCAGCGCGTCAACACGGCATGCACAAGGTCCCAGGTTCGACTCCTACCAACGGTTAACTTTTCACTCATGTTTGTTTAGTGTATTTAATTGTCTGATAAAATGCGTGTTCTTATAATATTGTAAAATAAATTAATCAGGCGTAGTGTTTATGCTTTAAAAAATATTTTTAATATATAATTTACGTTTTTAGAAAGATCTTTAAAAATAAATTAGTTTTTGAGGGAAGATGTACCTTCTAAAATGTATACATTAAGACTTATCGGCATTTAAAATTTATTTCCAAACGTAAACAAAATTTTTGAAATGAATTAAATGTGATTCATTTAGTTCTTAAAAAAAAAAAAAAAAAAAAAAAAAAAAAAAAAAAAAAAAACACGGTAAAGGACAGGCATTTCGTTCGCAGGAATACCTTTCACGTCATTTTCCTATAAATTAATGAAATCCAGTTGTTAAATTACACAGCTCAACACAAATCTGGGGTTTGAAGAATAGCACTTTTTTCTTAGTAAATCAGTCACGCTGATCACAAATATGACATTAGTTTTTTTTTCTAACACCCACAGTTTTTTTACAAAACAAAAAAGAAGGGGGTGCCTCTTAATAAAATCAATGTGTAATATTTATTAAATAAGATACATTTTTAATAAAAACAAAAATTAATTTCTTAGTAAAGTGACATTAATAAATGTTAAAATACAATACTGCACTAAAGGATGTGAAATATAAATATAGATGGCGCCACTTTATGTATTGATATTTGCCTGAGAAGGCGCATTTGTAGTGAGAACATGCATTTATTTTGTTCGTTTATTTATATCTTACGTTTGTTTTGTCAGTTTCTTATAGCAATATGGCATCAAGAGGTTGTATATATCCAGGATATAAAAAAAAAGTGATTCGTCAGAACTTAGTTGATCCAAAAGAAGTCCTCTTGCCTCCCCTGCACATTAAATTAGGTTTAATGAAACAATTCGTAAAAACCTTAGATAAAACAGGGGATAGTTTTCGATATTTAAATGAAGTTTTTCCACATTTATCGGAAGGTAAAATCAAAGAAGATGTGTTCGTTGGCCCAGATATGAGATGGTTAATGAAGGACGAAAATTTTGAGGGAAAAATTAAATTAATCGAGAAAGATGCATTGGTTAGTTTCAAACACGTTACTCAGAAATATTTCGGAAATTACAAAGATCCTAACTGCGCAACGATCATTGAAAAAAAATGGTTCAAAACTTTCAAAAACTAGGTTGTAACATGAGTTTAAAAATGCATTTTCTGCACCCCTATCTTGAATGTTTTCCTGAAAATCTTGGTGAAATGAGTGAAGAACAAGGTGACAGATTTCACCAGGACATAAAATGCATGGAAAAACGCTATCAAGGACACTGGAATGTAAATATGTTGGCAGATTACTGCTGGGGGCTAAAAAGAGACACTAAACCAGCTTCAAAATCTAAAGGATACAAGCGTTCTTTTCATGATAAAGAAAAGTAATTTTACTGTATATACTAGAATATAATTTCTTATAAAACATGCACACACATTTATATATGTATATATGATTTTATTTATTTATCTGATTTTTTTTGTACATTTTTAAATGAATGTTGTGTAAATTGTATATTCTCAAATTCCAAATTCTTAGTTTCTTAATTGAAAGAAATCCTGACGTGATATATAAAAATGGATATTATTTTGAAATAAGCATAGCAGATTTCTTACAATTTACATAAATTCATGAAAACCCCAGATAAAAAGTTAAATTTTGTAGGCCTGTGTTATTTTTGTTTTAGAAGTGAAGTTTCCATTTAAATTTATTGTAACAGTACAATGTTTAATTGAATAAAATAATGTAAATCTAAGAAATTGCTAAGAAATTCCAAACATGCACAGGGCAACGCAAAAATAAATAAATAAATAAATAAACAAAAAGTAAATAAATAGATAAATAAATAAATAAAAATCAGCTTTCAGAAATTCTAAAAATTGTTCGTATATCTTAATTACAAGCTAAAGGAGGGTTTATTTCTATATTATTCTATATATAATAGTAATTTCAACAAATATATGAAATTCCAATGCGATCTGATTTAAACTTTAAGATAGTTTATAAGACATGATAAAAAAAATTATAAAAAAGAGTGGCGCGTCACATTTCGGGGAGGAGATGGGGAGGGGCGTGAACAAAATTAGGAAGTATAATAAGGCTATGTGTTTGAAACTTTACGATATTTTATAACGCATAACATAAATTTTAAAAATAAAGCCGCGTCAAAAATTATAGAGAGGGGCGGAGCGTGTTTTGCCTACACAAGGGGGGGGGGACACTTTTCTAAATTTTAACGATATCCGTCATGTCACATATCGTTACAAAGGGCTGTGACCACTTATTCCTGTTATGCATCACAGGTGTCACCCTCACATTTTGCGCCCCCCCCTCCCCCGACACTACTCATGTGATATATCGTTGGAAAGGTCTGTGAACGCTTAATCATACTATGCAGGGAGGGGGGATTTCTAAATTTTGCACATACCCCTCATGTGATGCATCGTTGGAAAGGTCTTAATCCTATTATGCATCTCCGGTGTTCATCCCCCCACTTTGCCCCTAAACGTGATTAGCTTTCACCATCAGGGGGCGCTTTCCTATCTCTGTTTCTATGGGTTGGATCACGACTGGGTATAGCTAATTCGGCTCGACATCTATAGCCTTAACGATTTCCGTGCCCGAGGTTCATATAGAACAGATTGCGCTACCTGGTGGTGGAAGATGGAACTGGAGCGTGCGCAGCACGACTGCTATGCGGTGCCGAAGGCAGTGGGGACCCGTGTCGGAGGTTCGTTCGGTTAGAGATTTATACTGTTCGATGTGCAAATTAAGGGATTATCCGGTGCCGAAGGCAGCGGGGAACCTGGTCGGAGGTTCGTTCGGTTCGAGGTTTATCTTATTCGAGGTTTTACAAGATTCGAGGCCCCGATGTAAATTAAGGGCCCGCTAGTGGGCGAAGCCAGCTAGTGCTAATAATAAAAGAGCGTGATATCACGTTTCATATCAAATGCAGCACTGACACGCTATGTACGTATTCTATTTTTATTCATTTCATGGATAAGTCAGTGATATTTTTTAACGGAGGATAACAAGTATTATAACAAGCCACATTTAGTATGTTGTTTTTAAGAGTGTAATTAGTTTAATTGAAAAATCTACTGGTATTTCTAGTTAACCCTTTAAACAATGACTGAAAGTAAAATGTAATTTTAAATTATTTCTCATGTTTAGATTATTTAAATTATGTTTAATCTATTTAAAAAAAAAAGAAATGATATCTACAAAAACAACTTTTCAAAAGTAGAAAAAGCCAAGCGTAAAAAAAAAAAAAAAAAAGTTGTGGCTAAAAAATGGTGTGATATCAAATTTCCAAGCTATTATATTACTTATTTAACTTTTTTCCATTAAATAAGTTATCATATATATAAGTCGAGTGCCTACGTATATGTTAATAGAAATCGTTTTCTCCTGTACTAAATACATCCTAACGAGATTCTGAAAATGCAATTTTTTTCAAATTATGTATGATGGGCTTGGCGGCCATCTTTCCATATATCTAAGCATCCAAATTTCTAAAGTAAAAGAGTAGTATGTTTGCACTGTAATATGTTTATAAAAATTTCGAACTTCAGATTTTAACTACGGACAGATAAATTAGATAAGACTGATATTTTGAGAAATTGATTTTTACTAGTTTGAAATTATTAATTACTCTAAAAAATAAATCATAAGATTAATCTTTAAGATAAGTCATCATTATCTTAAGACACAATTTTCAGAGCATACAAGTCTATAAATTAAACGCTTAAAACATTTGCTTAAATAATAATTTTGAACTACGGATTTGAGTGTTTAGCATTTTGTGAATAATATGCAAAGATGGCCGCCAAGTCCATCATGCATAATTTGAAAAAAATTGCATTTTCAGAAACTCGTTAGGATGTATTTAGTACAGGAGAAAACGATTTCTATTAACATATACGTAGGCACTCGACTTATATATATGATAACTTATTTAATGGAAAAAAGTTAAATAAGTAATATAATAGCTTGGAAATTTGATATCACACCATTTTTTAGCCACAACTTTTTTTTTTTTTTTTTACGCTTGGCTTTTTCTACTTTTGAAAAGTTGTTTTTGTAGATATGTATATACACTATCATAGTACGCTAAAATGTAATTTATTTAGGAAACTCACTGCACAGTTGAAAATACATGTCAATGAACGGAAATGTACTCGCGATCTTCTGTACTGTTCTGTAAATGATCTATAATAGAATTTTTACAGACCAAGTAATAGACCAAAAATATTTAAATTTAAACACGCGTAGCACTACCGAAAACGAACTTCTAGTTATTATTGTTAATACACAATAATTGTAACCTAAATATTGTGTATACCCATATAAATGGCCGACGTATTGATATTACGTTCTATAATAAGCATCTTGTAGTGCACCTCAGGGACATTTATCAATTTCAATATATTTTAAATATAGTGTAACATCATTAAAATACACCGCAAACAATATTTTTACCATAGACCGTAATGTAATGGAATTCTTTTGAGTGTCTCTATAAATTAATTAAAGATGATAAACACTTCATTTTCAATACCGAACATGGCATATTAAATTTCAATAATATACATTAATTTCATGGCCATGCGAGTATATTTACGCGAGTTAGAGCATGGACTGACAGACAGATAAACCTAATTCATAAATATTAAAAAGAAAGGACTTAACCGTGAGTACTATATTGTAACGTTTATTCTTATTTATATTAAAAATTGAAATTCATTAATTGAGAACATAATGAAATTTATAATATATTAGAGTTGTTCTGAAATGAATCATTCTTACCATAAAAGGGTTCATTGTGAGCAAGCATATCCTGATTACCACACTAGCACAAGGATCAACTTTCTTCTGCAAATAGCAATAATGCCTTATTTAAACGCAAAATTTATGCCATAAATAAGGCGAAAATTACTATTTGGGAATAGTGATGAAGAAAGAATGATAAATATTCGTAGATCTCAAAAGTACTTAGTCGAGTTCTAAAAGTAGTATAAAAATGTACTTTTAAATTATTTCATTACAAATAAATGTTTCTAATAGTAAATTAATATTTAGATATTTATAAATGTGGTATTTTTAATATAACTGTATTTTTTACACTTGAAAATATATTTCCGTTAATATGTAACAATAAGCATTTCTGCAGGAAATTTTGCAAAAATTGTTTAAATTACTATTTCCAGTGCGTGATCTTTTTATTTATTAGTTTCATTAATAAAATACAAAAAGACATCCTATAACTCGAAAGTTAATCTATTTTCGACTGACTAAAAAAATAATATTTTAGGATAAAAAAAGAAGCTGCTCTTAAAATAGCTACCACATTTTTTGGGTGGACGAAACGATAAATTTAAGCACCAAGAATCAAGATAGAAAGTTATAAATTTCGTTTTAATTTGAACGATTGTACTTATATTCCAAAATATAAGGAAACATGCCAAGTAGAATATTATGGAAGATAACATATTTGAGTTTAAAAAATAGTGGAAACAATATGATTTTGTAATTATAAAGTAATAAATTACTTGCTTATTTTAAGTTTTTAATTTATCCTTAGGTGATAATGATTACGGATTTGAAATACCAATATTTCAAAATAATAATATTCGCCATGTTTATTCGCAACATTCTGCGATTATGTAAAACGAAGGATAATTTTCAGGAATAGTAGTATACTCAAAAATCTTAATCCTATTCCACTATGTTTATGTAAAGTACTCTATCATAAACAGAACATGACACTCTGTAGAACAATTTCAGCCACTTGTACTGAAATGTAATTTTCGTCTATCACATAATTTCAGCATTTTACGGCTACTATTAAAAAATAATGGTGAAAGTGTGACCCAGCTATAATCACGATGTGATCATTAAGAGTAATGGTGATTTTAGACTTTAACTTCCTGGTTTGCTAATTTAGTAAAAAGTCTTTTTTATTGCATCATGAGTGAAATAAAAACGAATAATAATGAATTAACAGAAAAATAGATTGACATCAAGACAGGGTGTTATGTTACATCATGTAATAAGTATAAATTTAAATTTAAAACTAGACGTTCTCTTTCCTATTCAAACAAGGAATGCTCTTTCCTAAAAGTAAATTCAGACAACCTTTTCTAATAAGTTTTTGAAAAAGTTTAGGTATGAAAGAGGCTTCTATGAGCTAAACAAGTAACAGGTTTTATGTTTTCCTGATATTACATGACCATTTTCAGTTCGTTTAAAGATATTATGGACATAATTCACCAGATGTTATGACCAGAAAGCAAAAGTATTGTTGGGTACTTCCCAAGAACTGATAATCCATTTCGTTACAAAACAACTTGTAATATTCCATCCAGATGTAACATTACAATAATATATAGGAATGACAAACAGAAAAAATGAAATGAGAATAAAATATATCAAATATGACAAAAGAACTACTGCCTTAGCCAGACTACATAGAATAGAGCCTTTCCAGATTGATTTAAATAATAGTAAAATAATTTTCGTTCAAGAGTTTATTTCCTATCTATTATCCATAAGTCTATAGAAATACATTTGCGAAACGAGAACATTTGCAACGAATTCAATTGTTTTGTATTAACTAAATTTTGGCACGCGATGTTTTACAAATTAAAAGAGCAATAAAAAAAAAAAAAAAAAAAAAAATGTTTTCTAGTTTGAGTACACTGTAAAAAAAAAAGGCGGTAAAATTACGGGCAGAGGCCGGCAGCAGAGATTCCAGTCATACCCCGGAAAAAAAAAATGCCCATCATTTTGTGCAGCCCGTAATTTTACGGGGCAAAGTAATATAGCATTATAATGCACAGGATATAATGCACTTTAAAACATAATAACACTTTGCTTACTGTTCCGTAGCACGTAGCACGTTAGATAATCATCCAGAATCGCTGTTTTTTCGGGTAAAATTTTCGAAACACGAGTAAAATGAAGGGTTACACCCTAGCGGAGGACAATGTATGGGGTAGTACCGTATTTTTGCTAACATATGGGCTAGAACTGTAAGAATATGTGGATTGCTCTTAATTTTCTAAGTATCTAAGGGATAAGGCCGCTTATTTAGTGGATCAGATCGTTTTTCACCAAATAAGGCTGTTGCCCGTGAAAATTGAAAGGCAAACGCTCATAAATTTACAGTTTTTTCTGAGAGTGTAGTTTAAGCCCCTACTTACATTGGACATGTGATCTCGTGATTTATATCTATCATTTTCAAAAACTTTGCGAGAAAATTTTATATATCATTTTGTTCTGAAGAAATCGCCGTTTGAGAGTATGAAATGTATGTCATCTATGCTAAAAAGTATTTTTAAGTCTTTTGTGTTATGTTTTTTATCACTTTAAGTAGTAATTACGCTTTAATTTATAAATAGAATAATTTACAAACTACTGTATTTACGGCGCGACTCTAGTCAATTACTAGAATTAACATATCGCTTTTTGCAGTTTGCGTATTATTGTTTAGTATTACTATTTCGAATAGTAAAATTCGCCTTATTTAATTGAAGTAATCTTCTATTAACCCATTCCGAGCACACCTAATTTTAATTCCAAACTTGCATTCGGCACCAAGAATATTTTAATAAAATTTTGTTTCTAAAATGAAAGCTTAAAGTAAGGAGTTCTTATTTTCTATAAATACAATTTTGTGAAAAAGGGTCCATCATTTAGAATAACCCTGTATTTAAACCAGAATAATATTACCGTAATTTCCGGCGTATAATCCGCAGCTCAACGAGTCGTTTTTCGACCCAGAAATTTTATTCAATAATTATAGTTAAATATTTACAGCGATCTTTTAAGTTACATTTTATAAAATAATATTTCTGGGTCGAAAAACGACTCTTTGAGCTGCGGATTATACGCCGGAAATTACGGTACTAAAAATTTTTGTAACTCTTATTTTACAGTACCCATTTTAAGTACAATATCATGCTGCCTGTACTATTTATAAGGGACCGAATAATAAAGTTGTACAAGTGATGGTCATTCTGTTATATCAGTTTTATTTCCTTTTTGGGCACACTCCTTTTGCCAGTACCTTTTATATTAAGAAATTCCAAATTATTAATGGAAATTCCGAAAGAAGAATTTTTACTATCTGTCATTACGAAATGTCGGACATAAAGTTACGCAAAATTTACTATTCGGAATTTCTTAACTCCTTCGCGGCGAGCGTCCTTTACGGAATTTTTAATCTTTCTCCACCGGTTTTTTAAAACAGAAATTTTCGCCTAATTGAATCGCAAAAATGCTACCATTAAATGAGGCAAAGTTTTCAATAAAAAATAACTGGTGGGAATAATCGAGGATTCTGAACATCTTATGCGTCACGTATACGTGTCTCTCGTCCCCAAGGGGTTAATAAAAATATGGCCAAACTGACAATTCACTGGCACACACAGACATCTTTTTAAAATGAAGCGTTTATCACAAAAATATTTATGCTTCTGTTGACTATTTTAACAATGTCTATTTTCTCTCACAAACAAACCCTAATTTACACAGGGGAAGACTTCTACCAGGATTTTATAATAGAATGTTTCGCCTATAGGAAGAAAACATACTTTTGTCCTGTATTTATTCTATATATGTCAAGGTTCGTACGCTTTTACCACAATTTTAATAGAATTTTTCGCATTATTTAAATGTAGAAAATGTTACAAATCCTGCAATTGAAAGAGGTGTCTACAATTTCTGCTATTTAAATATTAAATAGAAAAATTCTATAAAAAAAGTGTGGTGACAGCGTACGAACCCAGAATATATTTATATTTTTGTAGTTCTTTCTATATTTCTAATTATAACAAAATTCTTGTTTCAAGTAACAAAAATTCCGTGTTTGAATAAAGCGGATTATTCTAAATTAAAATAAAAATTTGAACGTGCAATAATTGGACCCTGCTTATAAATTAACATTAGAATGTTTCTTGTACATATAGGAATAACGGGTGGCTCATAGGTGGCCCATGGACTAAGTGATGCTATTCTTGTTTTGTATGGAAGATACAGACAGACACTAGGGTTTGGTGTTTAATACAATGATTTTTAATTAATGATTAATAAAATTTAGTTTGTAGAATATTACATAATATGAAATATAATGATCAGATACCAACAAAGAAAATTTAAAACTCTAATTTCAGAATAGATACTTAGAGACTTTGACAGTAGGGTGGGTCGAAAAAAACGAAATTTATATAATCGAAACATAATAGTGCGGGAAAGTTGCCATTGGTAATAAGGAATAAATTTGCAAAATATTACACCAAATGGTTAATATCTTTTACCGCCGCAAGGGGGCCAAAGTTTTGAAAAATCGCAAAAAAATGATTTTATCGAAAAAAAAATTAAATTATCCAACCATAACAATACAATTTCTAATAGATAGCAACAGTTACTTCGAGACGTTAGTAATATTCCAATAAAATTTTATTATAGTAAGTTCATTTCTATTACCGTCGCAGAAGCGGTCAAAATTTTGAAAAAAGCGTTAAAAATTTCGATTTTCAGTTTTTTTTCCAATTTTACCAATTTTTGTTATATGCTTACAATGAAATAAATTTACATTATATCTAGCAATAACTTATAAATATCTAGTAATTTTGATCATGGTGTAGCTAACCAAGGGAGAAATGGGCCCGCCCCCTCTTAAATTTGATAGAAAAGGGCTTTTTGAAGGGATCCTTGGAAAATCCCTTGAAATTCCGGGAATTTTAAAGGATTTTTTTGTAGGGTGCAGCCCAAAAATGGAAAATGATGGGGAATTTATGTATGGGGACCCCCTCTAAAAAAAATTACCAAAATTTCTCGAAAATTCCTTAAAATTCCTTCAAAAAGGCTTTTTTTCTCAAATATAGAGGGGGGCGGACCCCTCTCACCCTTGGTTGGCAACAAAATGATAAAAATTACTAGACATTTATAAGTTATTACTATATATAATGTAAATATATTTAATTGTAGACATATAATAAAAATTGGAAAAATAAAAAAAAACTAAAAATTGAAATTTTTGCCGTTTTTTTATTCAAAATTTTGACCGCTTTGCTTCGGTAATAGAAATGATTTCACCATAATAAAATTTTATTGGAATATTACTAACATCTTAAAGTAACCATTTATTCTATCAGAAATTGTATTGTTATGGTTAGATAATTAATTTTTTTTTCGAAAAAATCATTTTTTGCGATTTTTCAAAATTTTGGCCCTTTTGCGGCGGTAAAAGATATTAACCATTTGGTGTAATATTTTGCGAATTTATTCCTTATTACCAATGGCAACTTTCCCGCACTATTATGTTTCGATTATATAAATTTCGGTATTTTCGACCCACCCTATTTGACAGCTCGTATGAAATGTAAAATAAGAAAATCTTTCAAATAATACACGTTTAATTAACAATTTTAATTTCGTTACAATTATAATGTTCCTACAGATTAACCCTTTGAGGGGCGGTGGGATATATTATATCCCACCTAATTTTAATCTGATTCGAACCAGAAACTTTTAATTAAATTTTACTTTTTTAACTTTGACGGGAAAGAGTTGAAATATTGCTTTTCCTTATTTTGAACTAAATTATTTCCTAAATTCCGGTGAGAATTCAACGGTACAGGAACACAAGTGCTTGCCCCTGAAAGGGTTAATAAGATGTTAAAACTGAATAAAAATCAAATATATGCTCCATATAATAGCTACGTGACTTTTTACTTACATTTTACTGACGGTAATTCTAGGTATACAGACCTGTAGAGGAAAGAAAAGTATTTGTTGGATTTCAACTAAATTTGTGTTAACCCTTTAACGGATAAAGTATTTCAATTGCTAAAATGTTGAAATAAATGACTGAAACCACAAATTATAAACAAATTTATTTGTATATATAGAAAGCGATATTTCATACACATATTACATAGAAAACATTTCTATTAAAGTTCTGCTGTCATTGTGTGTTTGGGTTTCGCAGGGAAACCATTGTCCGTTAAAGGGTTAAGGCATTATAGGAAAATCTAAAAGGTGGATTAAGACTTTGTGCCGTTATATTAAAAATAAATGTGCAACGTTAAATTAGCACAAATTAAAATCATTTCTAATGGCAAACAGCTGTTTCAGAGCCCTTAAGCTCCATCTTCAGTGCCAACTCAAAAGGTAAAAACGAATTAAAAACTCCTAGGCCATGACCGCTTGCCTGCCATCTCTCGCCCCGCGGCCAGATGAAATGGCGACAGCTGTTTGCCATTAGAAATGATTTTAATTTGTGCTAATTTAACGTTGCACATTTATTTTTAATTTTTATTTATAGGAAAAGTCAAACAGTATCAAATTGCTATTTAAAAAAAAGAAAACATTGATACGTTACTGAAAAACATACTTTTAACCCTTTCAGGGGCAAGCAATTGTGCTCCTGTAATGTCGAATTCACACCGGTATTTACGAAAGAATTTAGTTCAAAATAAGGAAAAGCAATTTTTCAACTTTTTCTCGTCAAAGTTAAAAAAGGAAAATTTTATCAAAAGTTTCCGGTTTGAATCGGATTAAAGTTAGGTGGTATATAATATATACCACCGCCCCTCAAAGGGTTAACAGGAAAATTTATTTAATTAAATATGTCTTAGTTTTAATTGGTAGCAGTTTGAAATCTATTTGATTCCATTCATTAAATGAAGTTTTTAGCTCAAAGTATGTATTTGATTTTTAAAATACGTTGGAGTTTGGCATGCAGTGGCGGCTCGTGATTAGTGTTATTTGGGGCACTAAATGCATGGCTGCCAAATTTATTATCTTCCTACCGCTAATTTTTAAAAGAAGCCTTTGGCTCGTAAATAGGTAGAAAGTTCCGCCATTAAACAACAACAAAAATTCTTTCAAAAAATAATGGTAAGAATTTTTTTTCAGCCTTGCATTTAGTGTCCCCAAAACAGCCAGTTACGAGCCGCCACTGTTGGCAAGTATGTTTTATATCCGAGAATCGAACTCGAGCTGCCCGGGATAGAGAACGTAAGTGAAAATTGTTCTTAATAAAAGCTTTATAAATATTTTTTTTTACATTTAATATATTTTTTAGACTGCCCATTGACTACTTTAAAAAGTATTTTTTCTATAATAGTGCAAACCTACAGACCAACATTTACGGGATATCTTAGGTGTAGATCATTGGACCAAGTAACGAACGGTTTCTACGACTATGGATACCACTATATAAAATAATTTGTTTTTGGCTTTATCTAATCGCTAATTTTTCAGTGATTAAACAAGGAAAAATTACTTTTCCAAAGTCAGTGGTATTCAGACCATTTGGATTCCCACTTTTTTAGCGCTATTGCTGATCTTCTTTTCATCTTTTTCAAATTTTATTTCGAAAATATGAATGATTACGCATGTTTGTTTCGAGATGCCTTCTGCACTGGAGAAATATTTTGTTGTTAAATGTTGTAAAGTATCAAATTATTATATATGTATATATAAAATCTTTTGCAGTCATTTTGATGTTTCCTTAATAATTAATTCTGTCGTATGGTTTACTTGAAAAGCAGCATCTGTAAAATATCAACTAAAGCTATTCAAAGATAGTCTGTTTATCTATCTATTTCCAGTAGCAGAAGATTTTTTTGGTACTTGCTGCTTTCAAAGTTTCCTATTTGGAAAGGTAATAAAGTTTGAACTGATAATGTAAGTAATTCAGTTTGGAAAAATAAACTAAAATATTAATGGAAAATAAAATCAGTTGTCATTAATATATGATTCCTATTCGAAATATAATTAAAAATAGACTGCTGTGTAAAGAAAGCATGCGACGTTTTCATTAGCAAATCTAATATCTGAGAAATGGGGAACTTCCTACTTCGACTTGTGCGTGGCTGAAAAAAGTTATTACAGTTTTCTTTTTAAAACATTATTAATTTTTTTAAATGATGCAATTGTAGTTGTTTCGTGAAATGGGCGAAAGCCTTGTACTATTATACAGCTAGTTTCAGAAGTATCACACAATCAAAGGAAAAACACAAATTAACAGTTTTGAGAACCAGGTCAGATGGTAAACACTATTTTTGAATAGTGATTGCTTCCTTAAAAAAAGTCTGCGTTAAAAAATTAAAATATCATTATTTGGAAACAGTGATACTACCTGACCAGGGTAGCTTCTCGCATGTCCATGAGGTAGTGAGGCTACTGTCATAGGATATTTTTTTCCCCCAGAACAACAAAAAAAATTGCATAAGTTATTCTTGTAGTTGTCAGAAATAAATTTGTAATTTCTTCTAAATCGTTCCTCTTCAGAGTTTGTGCATTATTATCAACACAAACACTTTAAACACATGTGTATGTCTTTCGTTTTGCTAGGGACATACCCGCAATATACATTTAATACAAACTAACCTACTGATTTTGAATTGATAATTTTTATTTTCATTTACCCCAATAATATTTTATAAGGATTACTATTACCATTTGAAAAGCTACTCAGTATTGTCAGTCTCTAGCTTAAAAGACTGCCCACGAAAATTATTGCTTTTTCGGGCGGTAATGGTGTAATCTTAAACATGGAATGATATTCGTCTGTAACCAGTGTTACCAGGATAGCTATTTTATGTATTTTGACCAAAACAGGTTTTAAGACCGAAACCGTATTTCGGTGATCTTCTTCACACTTTCGGCCGAAACCGAAAGTGTCAAAAATTTTAAAAACTGATTAATGCATACATATCTCTATATAATTATTAATTTATTAATTAATAACAAATAATTAATTAATAATAACTAATTACGTTACTAATTAATTTATTATTTATGCTTGTATTGAACCACATTTCTAACAAACAAGCATACATATATATATGTGTGTGTATATGTTTCAAACAAAAATGGATCATGAATAATACAACTTTTATATTTTATTATTTTATAACAACCAATAATTATAGGCATTTATCAATAATTAATTAACAATGTAGTTAAATAATGTAAAACAAATTCAATAATGAATATTTAATTTTTAAATATATTCATATTTTCAGTTCGTTAACATTTTGCATTTAAATGGTTTAAGTATAGAGTTAAGTATTAGTTAAGTAAAAGTAATTGGTTAAGTAAAAGTAATTGTTTAAGTAAAAGTTTAAGTAAAGGGCACATAAGCTAAAATAATTTGTTCAATTTGACTAAAAATGGAAAATTACCATTAAGACAACATTTTAAGCCTAGAAAGTATTAATTATAAACTTTATTTTCCATTTCAATATTCTCAAAGTGAGACATGTTTAACACTATTTTGTACTTTAGCTAATTTTAAATACATATATAAGGATAAAAATGCAACAGATGTCAATTTTCTTATAGGATGTGCACAATAAGATCAAAATAAATATTTGTCCACTCACCGGCCCCCCCCCCCAAAAAAAGAGCTTTGCCACTCCCTGTATCCCTAAGAAAGTATTGAAATGGCACCCCTGTTTGAAAATTTTATCTCCGGTGCCAAGTTGACTCTCTCAAGTTGCTCTCTGTGCCTCTATCCAAAACTATTTTTGCTCATATAAAATAAAACATAATTACCGTAATTTCCGGCGTATAATTCGCAGATCAAACAACTCTGTTTCAACCCAGAAATTTTATTCAATAATTGAACTGAAAATATTTTCAGCGATCTAGAAAGTTACATTTTATAAAATAAAATTTCTGGGTCGAAACATGATTGTTTGATCCGCGGATTATACGCCGGAAATTACGGTAATTTAGCAATAAGGCAGAAATAGTTTCCAATTATACAAATTTCATCTATTAAAAAATATTTTAAGTATACATACCTCGATATATCTTTTGCAATAAATTTCGTAAATGTTCACATGTTTTAACAATACCTTTCTCATAAAGCATTCGAAACAATCTGGAGTTTTAAAGTAAAAATTTTCTATTACTGTTTCGTTTTCAGCTTTTAAAGATCACGAGATAAACGTCTTTTAAGTTTAGTCATATATGCATTGCTTGCTTTATAATTTACACTCGCATCATGGATCAGTCATGACCGATAATGATAAACAGTGGAGTTCACAGCAATAAACAGTGTCTCATTTGAGCCGATACAACTCATATCAGGGAGTAAAGTTGACAATTTCCGAAAGAAGGTACGAGATTTTGAAATACAGATAGTTTCGGTCAGACCGAAATTTTGGCAGCAGTTTCGCCGAAAACGAATATTCGGCGAAACTCCGATTTTGCGCCGAAACCGAAATTTCGGTCGATCTCTAATTTTCATATTCCTTTTATTTATTTATTTTTTTTTTTTTTTAACTGTTCTTTTAAAGATAGTATAATTCACCTTATTGAAACTCTCATTAAATAAAGCGAATTTAAACATTTCAAATAAGTGGTGGCAAGCAATCCGAATAAAAAAAAAGAAAAGTTATAATCACAACTGGCAACAGTGTGTGTAACCATTGTTAACAGTTGGGATACATAATAATTAAACTAATAATAATTAACTAGTTAAATACTAATAATTAAATAGTTTTTATTTTGGAGGCAGGGGGAAGGAGGGAGTTTCGATCAGAGCATTAACGCAATATTTAAACTACAACCGAACACTCACTGCAGAAAAGTATTACAAATCCTACAATTAAACGAGGCGTCTACAATTTCTGCTATTTAAATATTAAATAGAAAAATCGTATTAAAAAATTGTCGCAAAAACGTACGAACCCTGTACCGTAATTTCCGGCGTATAATCCGCAGCTCAAAGAGTCGTTTTTCGACCCAGAAATTTTATTCAATAATTGTAGTTAAATATTTACAGCGATCTTTTAAGTTACATTTTATAAAATAATATTTCTGGGTCGAAAAACGACTCTTTGAGCTGCGGATTATACGCCGGAAATTACGGTACTTCGATTTTTAGCGCCAGCAATTCTGTAAATAAATTTCAGATTAATTTAATCGCAGGATTCTGCAATTAAACAAGTCGAAGATTTCTCTCTGGAATTACTGATGGCGAAAATCGTAGAAATTTGCATCTATGACCTTAGAAGACATAAAACAAAACTTTTATGATTTTCCACAGTGTTATTCAAATGCTTATAGATTTGACGATATTACTTCTAGATGTTGTCAATAGATGGCAGCATATTATAAATATTTATAAATACACATCTAATGCATTAGGATTCAAATTCAAACCACTTAACACACAGTCATTCAGACATAATTTATTTTTACCGTTAGAAGAGGCATCATATACAATTCTAACCTTAGTAGATTTATCATGCCGAATATGCCGTATATATCATGCCGATGGTGATGCATAAAATATCAATTTTTATCCGTAGTTTCAAATTTACATTCTTCATATATTACTTTTAAATGCTAAAGGTGTAAAATTAACAACATAATATAAGGCTAATTCCATGAGTGGATGTAGTGTTAGTCACAGACATGTAAATGGCTGTGGTGTTTGTCTACCAGTATTACAGTAAAGGAAATTTTGACTTATTCAATCCCATATATCTACAATTAAATACAGTGTAGGATTTAAAAAAAAAATACCGGTGGCCAAGAACGGTACACTTTTGCGGCTATTTGACTTACACTACATTCACGCATGGAATTAGCCATAAATTAAAATAACTTTTATTAGTTGTTTTACATGTTTCGACTCTTTCCGAGTCATTTTCAAAAACAAAATGAGAATATTCTAAAGCTGCACGGGCTTTGAAGTTATTATTTTCATGTACTTTTTTAAAAATTACGCACGTTATCTATTATTTTTTACTTGGTTGTTTATTTTCATATCTTTGACCATGGAGTAACTCTAGCCACAGTTTCGGTAAATTAAAAGATGCCGCATCGTTACATATTGTATTTTTGCGCGTGAGTATCTCTATGGTTTCTCTTATTATGGATGGATAATATAGACTGGAGGGAAATATTATTTTACTTTCATTGAAATTTATTTGGATGGTTTCTTCTTGATATAATCTTGCCGGGGCTGTAGTTTTTCTATTGTATTTAATATCAGCTATATGCTCTTTTTTTCTGCAATTAAATTTCCTGCTGGTCATGTCTATGTAGTAATTCTTGCATCCGTCTTCTTTAATAAAAGGTATTTCATATACTCCTGAATAATTCTCAAAATTAATTGGGTCAATTTTACTGAGGGGTGGTGGGATACATTATATCCCACCTAATTTTAATCCGATTCGAACCAGAAACTTTTAATTAAATTTTACTTTTTTAACTTTGACGAAAAAAATTTGAAAGATTGCTTTTCCTTATTTTGAACTAAATTCTTTCGCAAATACCGGTGAGAATTCAACGTTACAGGAACACAATTGCTTGACTCTGAAAGGGTTAAACAATATCAAATTAATGCTCAAATAAATGTCAATCCTACTGTATTTTTTGTTCTTTATGTAAAGAAATTCTTCGTTTATTCAAATGAAATTAAATTTATATAAAGTTATCGCTTACCTCTATTCCAATTTCCATTCGTCTGTGTCAAAAGGTTTTTCGATTTCGTTATTGCAATACGTCCGTGAGTCTCCAGAAATGTCCATCCGAGAATTATACGCATTAAACAATGTCCATTTATATCACATTTTAATGTCCTTTATTCGAATTAGTTCAATGAAGTCATGTAAACGTTCTTTTATAAATGCTGCACTTTTTAAAATCCAATTATTTTATTTCGTTATATTTATATTCGTTACAGCAATTTCAATTAATTTTATTCGCAGGTCAAAGCCGCGTTCATCAAACATAATTACAGTTCAACTTATTCGAAGCAAATCATTTACAAATCAGTAAGAATTTCAGAAAAGGAAAACAATAGAACCCCTCTGACGCCTCTAAACAGGATATTCATCGTGGGTCAAACAGCCTTCCTTCTCAATGACATGCTTCACAGGCTTAAATTTGAAATATTTTGCATATTTGTATGTAGCGAAGGGGAATTTTAACCTCATTTTTATTATGCCGGAAATTATGAAAAATGTTTTGCTTTATATAATCACGAAACGTCTGTCATTACATAAGAAAAGAAAAAGTTGCTTATATAATTTTCTGATTAACAAGCCGGCCAAACTGGCAACCAGGAACGGTACTCTCGAGCTAACTACACTAAAAGAATGCTATAACCAGACGTAGGCCGCTGTAGCAGCCTATTGTCTTGATAAGTTAAAAGAAGTTAATAAATCCCAATTACAGACAAAATGTATTTATTACATTAAATTATTACTGTGTAATCTTTATGGTGTAAATTTTGAAATAAAATATGAATTTTCTGTGTGAAAAGTGCGTTATTTTTAAGTTTGAAAATATTTTCGTGGAAGATGTTATGTATTATTTAACACATATATTATCGAAGATCATTTCTTCATATGAATACATTTCAGACACGGAAAAAATTCTTAAAAAGTAAAAAATGAATTATTTTTTTCATATTTTAAAATGAAATTTCAAATTCTGTTTTAGGAAAGTCCATTTTGTTGCGAAATAACCCATTGCTGTTTATTTATTTTTGCTACTTTCTTTTTAATTCATTAATTTTTCGTTCTGACATCATTAAAAAGAGATTACAACTCTTGAATCAGATTACAGTTTTTTCCGAATAGAAATAAATGCCATTATTTAATGACAGAAATTGTGAGATTAAATATGGCGCAGATTAATATTTGGAAATCGTGGTATTAAAATTCAGTTACCGTACGAAGCTATCTATATCTACGAATCTATAAAAAAAAGAACGAGAAAATTTTGCATTAAGAACAGTACAGCAATAATGACAGCACAAAGGCCAGTACAGTTTCTTTGCTTAGTGAAAAGGACAATTTTACTAGATTTTTGTCACTTATTCTCTGTGAAAACTATTCTCGAATAAATATTCTCCACTATTTGACACATTCACGAATTCTAATAGAATTGCGATTGCTAATGCACATTCCGTATTTTTGCAAATTGATATTTACAGAGTGTTTTTTTTCTTTTTTGGCAAAAGTTATTTCTTTTGATGTGCTTTGTCATTCCTCAATACTTAAAACTAGTGAAGGGAAAAACTAGTTATGTTAATAATCGAATGATTTGCATTCGAGTTATTTTGATAATCGCATGATTTTAAATAATCAAATGATCTGAAAATTATTACAAAATATAGATGACAAATATGATTCATTCTCATTCGCCATTCTCAGCTCTAGGGAACATTACATAAATCTACAGGTATTCGAATTTATTTAGGGAACATTTCCTTATATCTAAGAAATTATTCGAAAAGTAGAATAACTTTCCTAAAATTATGGGAACAAGGGCATTTTTTAGCCACAAATAACTATTTGTAGAGTAGTAGAAGTACTTTGAGTCAAATCCGAAAAATAAATGACTCAAAACAACAGAGGTATTATCAATCATTCTATTCTCTTGTAGCTCATGCATCCATTTAGATTAGACCACAAGATTAAGTTTAGATTGATAGTATTTTGTTGGATGTAGCCATTTAAACATTTCCTTATATCTAAGAAATTATTCGAAAAGTAGAATAACTTTCCTAAAATTATGGGAACAAGGGCATTTTTTAGCCACAAATAACTATTTGTAGAGTAGTAGAAGTACTTTGAGTCAAATCCGAAAAATAAATGACTCAAAACAACAGAGGTATTATCAATCATTCTATTCTCTTGTAGCTCATGCATCCATTTAGATTAGACCACAAGATTAAGTTTAGATTGATAGTATTTTGTTGGATGTAGCCATTTAAACATTTCAAGTGCAAAGCATTTCCATTGCTAAAATGTGGAAATTAATGAGTGACACCGGAATTTACGAACAAATTTATTTGGAAATAAGAAAAAGCTATATTTCACATACATAATAAGCGTTAAATTTTATACAAAAATTCTCGTGCAATTGTAGCATTTGGAAATTAAAATTAACTGGTTTCGTAAACGTGCCATCGGCCTCGACAAGCCTAAAGAGATAAGCATGGGTTAAATGCCGCTAAAATAATTTTGCATTTTTCAGGGTTCGTACATTTACATCACCATTTTTTGTAGACTTTTTTGCTTTATTCAACAGAAGAAAAGTATTACAGATCTTGCATTTAAACGTGGTGTCAGCGATTTGTGCTATTTAAATATTAAATAGAAAAATTCTATTAAAATATTATGGTAAAAGTGTACAAACCCTGTTTTTCTTTCTTTCTTTTTTTCTTTTCTTTTCTTTCTTTTTCTTTCTTTTTTTTTTTTTGTTTGTTTGTTTTCTCCGATGTTTTTCTTGAGCTAAAAATAATTTTTCTCATAATAACTGTTTGTAAATATTAATATTACATAAGAAGAGAAATATTTCTTAAATATTTAAAAATATTTCGTTTTTCAAACGCTTCCATAAAATCCCAATACATTGCACAGCTTTAAAAAATACATATAATCGCAATATTTTTATAATTTTCTTTCGATAATATTTTTTTAAAAATGAAACATACTCCTATTCAGATACTATTTTCTGTCTTTCATTTAATGTGTCAACATAGTTTGAGATGCATATCTGATAATTATCGGCACCCACATTTTGATCTGATTAACTGTATTAATTCATCAATACCAATATCATAATTATCGCCATCCACATAAATATTTAAAAACGTATTTGGAAGAATGAATAAAGAAAAAATTATAAAAGCAAAATAATCGGCGGAGCCACTCAGTTACACAAAGATGTTTGATGCAAACTCCGCCCTAAACATCACCTTTTCTTTTTTATCGCCTATGATCTGAAAATTTTTGAAGTAATTTTTTAATGACATTCTGCAATTTCAAATCACCAATATTTATGGTATGTTACTAAGGTATGTAGAATTTATACAGGACATAATATTATTTCTAATAATTACTAATGCATTTTATTGATTAATAGAAATACTATTATACTAACATCTATTAATTAAGACACATGATATTGTCTTTGAGAATTGTTTTTCTTTATATACGTTTTCAATTACATTATGAATTTTAAACATTGATGAAATTCACTAAAAATAATATAAAATGTAATATTTTTATTGACATAAACCTTAATTAATAAGTAAAGCTTTTACAGCAACACAAAATAAAGTAAATCAGAAAATCACTCTTGTCAATATTTTTTCCAGAAATATGTGCACGATGTAGATAAAAATAGTAAACTCTGAAAATCCAGTTAAACTTCTATTTAATAAATTTCTTCTACATAAAATTGTAATATGAAAATTTCGTTACATAGAAAATAAAAAAGATATATGTTTCAAAGTAAAAATAAAATAAAGCATGAAAGAATGAAATACGTATCATCCTTAATTCAGCTTTAACTAATACATTTTAAAGTAGTAATATTTGCTGAGCTTTTAATGTTTTGCATATATTAATTCATTATTCTTTTTTAATAAAAAATATTTTTTTTTTTAAGTTTACAATGAACGCATTAAAGAAATTGGAAAGTTCGCTTTGAACACAATTTAAAAAAATAATCTCGTTCACCCTAATATTTACAGATCTTAAGTGTTTCAAAAATATTTCGAGAATATCTTTTAAAATTAAAATAAATGGATATCTGAATATATGTAAATAGATAACCCGATTGTGTCATATATGATTATTGACACACACAAAATTAATTAATTAATTAATTAAAAATAGAAATAAGCTTCCCTGGTTCGTAAAAAACAACTGGAACTTAAAAAACATATATATCAAATAAATTAGTTAATTAAAAACTTATCATCGACAGTGGTATGTTTATGAAACCACTTAATTTTTATTCCCAAACACCATTTTTGACACCAGAAATTTTCTAAATCTTTACCATGTGATTTTTTGCCGTTTTTCTTAATTTCAAGCAAATTTCTACGTTAATTCCGGTGCCAGTCATTTATTTCAACATTTTAGTACTGAAAGTACTTTGCCCCTGAAAGGGTTAAAGCGAAAGCTCCTTTTTGTATATAGTTAAAACATTTACATAACCTGAACAAGAATTTATAGTTTCTGTAATTTTCTTTTTATGTCTTTTAGAAACTGGATAATTATTTTAATTGCCGAAGTTCTATACACATATGTATGACAAAAACCATAATTTTGCATTAATAAATTGTTAAAATGTTTTTTCCGAACATTTTAACATTAATTTTCTTCATTACGCGAATCGTGCAATTTTTTTAATATATTTTTCATACACTTTGCATTATTTTCTAACGTTTTCTAATCACCGAAGAACTTTGTGCTCAGCCTGTATTTCCTTATATAAAATCGTTAAAGTAGTAAAGGTTTATATTTAAAGTAAAGATAATACATGTGAATTGCTATATTTAATCTTATCTTAATATTAATATAATTTTCTTTCTTTTAAATTTGCTCTGGGCAATCACTTGCCAAATGTGGTAACTTTGACACAAATGTTCACTCTTGAGATAGATTTAAAAAATATACATGCTTAAAAAATGTTTTAGAAAATCATAAAAAGGGCCTAAATAGGTGCTGCAATTTTCAAACAAATTTATTTAAAAATGCATTTATTTTCCTATTCGATGATGTGAAAATTGCCTGATATTTTGTAGAAGCAATAAAAGGAAAAACGAAAGCGCTGATCATTGCCACCATCCTTATACATTTCTAAAAATGGCAACCTTGTTTGGCAGCCGCCGAAAAAAAGATCTCAGTGAAAGAGGTAAGATTTTGTCCCTAAAATAGAAAAAAGAAAATAAAGAAAAATCATGCGTCTAGCATAGACAGAGTTCGTACGCCTCAGAGGATTCAGGGGATTTAAGGAGCTTAAATAACAATTTTCGTAAAGCAATGGTAGCCATATCTAAACGCAGAATTTGCTTCATTTAAAAAGGCAAATATTACTGTACTAAAATTGTGATGTTCTTTCTCTGAGACGTAGGAACCCTGATAGATTATGAAACACTCTCCAATAAATTCAGAATAGTGTTTAATAAAGTGAAATAGGATGTCTAAGTAAACAATTTGAAGACGCATTTGAAAACACAATTTCAAGAATTACCATTAATAGTCGAAAAATAACCGAAGCAACCCCGTATATGATCTATAGATATGTCTACAAATTTTATAAAGTCTGGTAGACAGCAAAAACTTTCTGTCTCCAGTAGCAAATATACTCCTCCCCCCCTCCCCCTGTGATGTCTTTGATTTTCAGAAAGCGCAAAAGATTTTAAGAATTAATTGCGAAAAAGTAATAGCAGGCATAGTTTAGAATTATTAGTTACGTAGTTTCGAATTGTACATGATTTAGAAAGATAATATAAAGTAAGTTTTCTAACGAAGCTAATCAAAATTATATAGCTCTGAAAAATATATAAATGCTGGGAAGGCTGAATTAACCGGCATGTTCGGGAAATGTTGAGTTCCAAATGTCTCATATGTCCGGAAATTTGAGTGCTGAAACACACATTTTGGATGAAGCTGCATCGATGAAATAACAAAGCGGAAAAGAATTTTTTGCCCATTTTCTTGCCGAAGGTAAGTTAAATAATTCTGATTTTATTACTTTAAAATTTGTATTTGATCAACTTATTTTTGAAATATTGAAAATAAAAGTCAAAAATATTTTTCGTTTGAATATAATGTGTATGTTTATCTCTTAGTACTTTATAGCATTGCAAAATCTATAATGAGACACCTTATGAGAATATTAAAACATTATGAGTAATATGAGTAACATATGCTGTTCTTGATAGATATTTTATGCATTTGCCGTAAAGATATTGGTTAGAAAAAAAAATTATTCATATACATAAGCCGTCTCGAATAATAAATTGTTTCCATTAAAAGTGCGAAAGAAGAAGAAGATCACTACTTGTCGAGCACGAGTTAGGGTGGGGGAGAGAAAAAATTATGTAGCAGTTTGTGCTATTATAAGCATACCATGTGCTTATCAGTTCCATTTCTTATGTAAATTTTTTAAAAAGAAAAAAAGTTTGATTAAATAATTATTCGCTAGATAAAATAACTTGACTGGCAACGCGTTTGTCAAGCCCTGTATATTTTTATATAATACCATAGCATCCAAAAAGTTAGTTTAGTTTGGAAACGCTCAGCACAGTTGAAATTTCCCGCCAATAAACAGAAATGTACTCCAGAATTTATGTACTGACCTGTAAATGATCTATAATAGATTGTATACACGCCAAGTAATAGGCAAAAATTATTTAAATTTAAACACGCTTTGGCACTGCTGGAAAACACACATACAGCAATTACTGTTAATAGACAGTAATTATAAACTAATTATTCTGTATGCCCTTATAAATGATCGATGAATGCTGTGTATACCACGTTCAATAATAAGCCTCTTGTAGCTCTCCTCAGGGATATTTATCAATTTCGATATGTTTTAAATATAGTGCAACATCATTAAACTACACTGCAAACGATTTTTTGGCCATAGAGAAATTTTCTGTGGAAAAATTTCAAAGTACAGTGAAACCTCTCTGTAAGGGCCACCTGCCGTTCCATTGAAAATTGGCCCTTACGAGGGGTGGCCCTTGAATAGGGGGTTACAAAAAAACTAAAATAGGGAAATCGAAACCTATAAAAGGTGAAAAACTGTTTATTAACATTTTAAAACTCTATACATGATTGAAAAAATTTTCTATTGAAGTTTGTTTACTTTTCATAATTTTTTCGCAGACAATTTTAGTTTTTAATGATTATTTTACTTTATGGAACAAATTACTTAAATTTGCATCATTTATTAATGCCTTAGAATGAGATATTAGTTTATTTCTGTTAGCGATTCCTGACAGGATATATTCACAGCTGCAGACTCACCAGACTCATTATCATTATCTAAATCAGATTGAACTCCAGAAATAAAAAAATATTTTTTTTAAGTTAAAAAAAATAACACTTTTTTAAAGTTTAAAACAATATTTTTTTATGTTTTACCTGTATCTATTTGATCTATAATTCTTTTCTCCAAAATCTTCTGATAAATCATCATAGCATTCCACCACATTTTCATATTCATCTGATTCTGGATCATAATCAATTTCAGCAACTTTCGAAAGTTGAACCTGTTTAGGATTTAAGGAACATATGCAAGAAAAAAAAATGGCCTTTATGTGGGGTACGTGCGGCCCCTAACAGGAGTAAAATTAACATTATGTCTATGGGAAAATTTTTCGTTCCTAAAAATATTGGCCCTTAATAGAGGTGGCTCTTGAATAGGAGTGGCCTTTAAAAGAAGTTTCACTGTATTAAAATAGGTGTATTTAATCATCGATGCTGGATTCTCTTTAGTTTCTTGTTTGCCCCAGAGTTGGTGACTCACGGAAAAATATTCCATCTTGTGCTGCGATTGTAGCTTTGCTAATATGTGATAGTGAGAAGTGCCAGGCTGGGTATCGTTCCAAATGGTTCAGTTGGTAGAACGTCTGTGCGCTGTACTGATGACCAGGGTTCGAGTCCCGGCTAGGATACTTTTTGACTATTTTGGCTATACGCCTTTTTAACAATTAAAATTTGAAATATTATGAATTCAAGCCGTGAGAAATTTTCTATGGAAAAGTTTCCAAGTATTAAAATAGATTTATTCAATGGTGAAAGTTTGACCCAGCTATAAGCAAGTTGTGATCATTATGAATAATGGGGATTTTAGACTTTAATTTAAAGTTTTGTTATTTATAGTAAAAAGTGCTTTTTATTGCATCAGAAATGAAATAAAAAGGAATTAATTAACAGGAAAATAGACTGACATCAAGACAGGGTGTTATGTTACATTATGTAATATAGTATAACTTTAAATTTAAAAAGCGACGTTCATTTGCCTATTCCAACAATGCGTTCTGTTTCCCAAAAGTAATTTCATTTAACTTTTTCTAATAAATTTTTAAAAAGTTTAAATGAATGTAATTGAGGAAAACTATATGAAAAAGTGGCGGGTAAGAGACAGATTTGGATTAGATTGGGTAGCAAGATTCGTCCCTGATGTGTTAAACGCATTCATATGAAAAAATGATCTTTGATAATAAACGTGTGAAACCAAACAAACCCTTTCCAACACAAATATCTCCAAACTTAAAATAAATACTCTTCCGAACAGACAACTCTTATTTGTTTTATTAAATTAAAATTTTATTAAATAGTTTAATGTAAAAAAATCCAATTTTTAAGACGTTGCAGATCAAAATTAAGTGGTGTTAGATCAAGTCAATAGGTTGCTGCGGAGATATTCCAGCAGCCTATGCTCAATAAGGTATCACATTTAATTTATCTGAATCAGAACGCTGCACCCTCCATTTCCATGAGACGGATATAAGAGGATTTTCCAGTTGGTCACTTTATTTGACACTGCATTTCAGGGTTGCCGAGCCTAGCCAACACTTATTTGATGATTCTATGACAGCCATCGGACAAAAATTCCTGATCCTTCGGTCGTCAACAACAGAAGACTTAGACCAGATGAATTGGTTTTTATCGTTCATTTCTTTCCCATTACAGCATTTTACTCGGAACAAAGGCTGAATATCTGCATGTTTTACTATTTTATTGATATTGTTTACACTTAACAAATAATTTATAATAACGCAAGTGTCTCATTTTAGCTAAATCTTAAATGTTTATGTGCATTTACTTATTTATATTTCTTTCTTTAATATTCTGGCCTCTTTTTAATAATATGAAAGTTAAACTATAATTTATTACGTTTGATAACTTAAAGTGAGCGTTTTGTAATATCTGTTTTATTATTGCTTTGTTTAACACTAGAGCTACCGGAAATTTTACTCAAGTTTTATAACATTATTTTGCACCAAAATGTTTATATAAAACTAATTAAATTATTCATTTAACATATTTCTGTGAGTTTTCTATTTGACTTATTATGAAAAAAACAATTTCTGGTTCGACTCGGAATGTGTTCATTTGGTAACTGTGAAAATGACGGCTCATGGTAGTTCTAGTGTTAAATATATATATTTTTTAAAGCATAATGTTTGTTTTGGAACTCATCTTTGCGCTTTTAAGTGTTTTATTTATTTATTTATTTATTTATTTTCACCCCGATTGTTTCAAGTAATCTTATGTTTTTATACTTTTTATGTTATGGCAGAAAGATAACACTAAATTTCCTTTCAGAGATAGAATCAATGATAATAATATATATAAACTATTTGGCTTATTTTATTTTTAAAAATTAGGTTGTTTCTATGTATCTGTTAATTATTAATTTATTTGTTGAGCTACCTCTTAAAGTGTCGAATTCTTGCAATCTTACAATTTAAGTTATGATATTAACCCTTAACGAATGAATATCGTCGTATTTGCTACAACCAATTTTAACTGTACAAATGTGTAGTTTCCAACTATTATTGTTTGGCACTACTTTTTCTAAAGAATTTTTTTTTAATTATTAAAATGCTGAAATTTTGACATAAGATAATGCGACGTTTTCTGTTAAAAATGCTTTTGGACAATAAATTTTTTCGCGAATATAGCGGCATTTGTTCGCTAAGAGTTAATTTCTAAAATAAAAAGAAAAACAACGGTGTTTTGTTAACCCTTTAACGTTCATTGGTTTCCCTAGGAAACCACAAAATTTTAATTACGAAATTCAACATTGACAGCAGAATTTTAATAGAAATATTTTCCATTTATTATATATGTGAACTATCGCTTTTTTTCTTATATACAAATAAATTTGCTCATAATTTCCGGTATCAATCATTTATTTCAACGTTTTAGCAATTGAAGTGCTTTATCCGTTAAAGGGTTAACACTTTGCCGTCCGGCGACACTACAGTGGTGTCGTACGTAAAGTAACTTAATTTTAATCCTTAAATGCTACATTAGCACCAGAATTTTGGAATGAAAAATTCCCTTTTATCAAGTACATGAAGAAAAGATTTTACTTATTTTCGAATAAATTTAATTCTAAATTCTGGTGTAAATTAATCATTTCAACATTTTGCGAATATAAGTATTTTTACGAGACATGCGGATGGCTAAATGTTAATAAGTTATACAAATTGTATATATTAGCATTAAATATCGATGTGTATGCAAGAACTTCGCTCCTAGATAACAATATTTTTTAATAAGTAATTTTAATACTGTGCATTTTATCTTCCTTTTAACATTGAATATAAAGTTTTAAATTATGTAAAAAGCATAATTTGCAGAATTTTATGGAATAATGCATTTTTTTATTATTGCCATTTATTTATTCTATTATTTTTAAAATTTTATTTAACTTTTAGCAATTTAATTTTTTATTTCTTAATTAACAATTTTTAACATAATAATATATATTTTTTAAAAGGCAAATTAAAATCAAATTAATTATTTTACTATGGGAATTATACATTCTTATTTAAATAATAAAATATTCATTATTAATAGCTCATGAATCACATTACCAGGAATAGACTGCCATCTATGCAGTTCTTTGCATATCCCTTTAAATGATTTAATTTATATTCTATAAACATCGCTTAGTATACTAAAAGTAAATTACTGGAAAATGTAAAACTAAAATTAAAATATTTTTATGCAATTCACGCTCATGCTTGGACGAATACTTTTGTGTAGTACCCTGTATATGATATATAAATTTATATACACCACGCAGTATGCAAAAATTTAGTTAATCTTAAAGATACTGTATCTACTATATACCGGGTGATTATAATTAAAGTTACGATTTCAAAAATCGATAATTTTAAAACTACTGGTCAGAATGAATTGATATTTTAGCAGAACAATCGTGAGGCAATAGAATTTTGTTTGGCGAAGGAAAAAAAATAGTTCCAAATTGTGCCGATAGATGGCGTTGTCAGGGTAATGTCAGGGGAAAGACCAAAAATGTATTCTTGAACCATTTCCGGCGCGGAGTAAATTTCTGTTTTCAAAATGATGAAATAATAGACTGACACCGGAATTTACAAACGAATCCATTAGTAAAAAGAAACTTGCTTATTTTTCTGGTTCTTAATGAAAGGAAAATTTTAATTAAATACCGGGTGATTATAATTAAAGTTACGATTTCAAAAATCGATAATTTTAATTAAAACTACTGGTCAGATTGACTTGATATTTTAGCAGAACAATCGTGAGGCAATGAAATTTTGTTTGGCGAAGGAAAAAAAAAAGTTTCAAAATGTGCCCATAGATGGCGCTGTCTGGGTTCACATTGTCTGAAGATATGCAAATTACTAATACGTGACATGCGCACCGCAGACATAGCAACCATAAAAATGCAGAGCAGCAGCTCTTTGCCTGAATGCTTCATCATGACTCTGACTATGAAGGATCGCGCTCTGCTCTTGAAGCTTTTTTATAAGAACGATGACTGTGCACTTACAGCTATTAGGAAGTTTCGGACATTAAAATCCATAAAAAAAGGTCCAATAACAACAAATGGTCTGCAAAAAACTATTGCTAAATTCGAAGAGACCGGTTCATTTGACGTTAAACGGGGTAGAGGAAGGAAACCAGTTTCAGCTGCGGCAGTGGAAGATGTGGCTACAGCATTACAGGAACATACTGACAGTGATGCTGGAATCAGCAGTGCAAGGGGGATTGGCTGGATATGCCGAACAGCACGGTGCGTAAAGTCCTACGGAACGTCTTACACTGTTATCCGTACAAGATAACTCATGTGCAGGAGTTGCTACCTGCTGACCTGGAAGCACGTCAATCTTTTGCACTACAATTTCTTGCCCGGATGGAAGTGGACAACGGATGGCCATGGAACATTCTGTGGTCTGACGAAGCCCACTTTCATTTGCAAGGTTCTGTAAATACGCAAAATTGCAGGATATGGGCGACCTAGAATCCGTTCCAGCTACAGCCATTACCTCTTCAGTCTGAAAAGGTCACTGTGTGGTGCGGAATAGCGGCAGCGTTTATCGTCGGTCCATTTTTCTTCGAGGAGATCACACCTGCGGGTCCCGTTACCTGCACAGTTACTGGCAAGCGGTATGAAGCACTTTTGCGTAACCATGTTCTTCCGGCACTTCAACAGCGTCAGTGTGTGGATCGCATAACATTCATGCAAGATGGCGCTCCTCCGCACATTGCTACTACTGTGAAGCAGCTACTGAGTGATAATTTCGGAGATGATAGGATCATAAGCCGCCATTTTCCAACAACGTGGCCGCCACGTTCCCCCGACTTAAACCCGTGTGATTTCTGGCTTTGGGGGTACCTGAAGAATGTTGTTTGTAGCGGGCGGATTCAGAATCTAGCCGACTTGAAGGCAAGCATCACACAACACACCCATTGCATTAGTACAGATACCCTCCGATCTCTTGTGGAGCATGCCGTTTTGCGTTTCCAATTAGTAGCGGAACAAGGCGGAGGCCATATTGAGCAACTTATGCCTTAATAATCAGTAAGGTGTTTGTTCCATGAAGCTCTTTTTTTTTTTTCATTTTTTGTCATTATCGCTGTCGTCGCTGTAAACACGTAGTCTTGTCTTTTCGCTAATAACTTTTTAGTAAATCTCTGAACTCTATTTTTTTCCTTTTGGCAACATCATTCCTATGTTTAACCCTTTAACGGGCGGTGGTCACAAAAAAGGACACCCAATTTTAATTCTAAAACTGACAAACGGCACCAAGAATATTTAATTAAAATTTTCCTTTCATTAAGAACGAGAAAAATAAGCAAGTTTCTTTTTACTAATGGATTCGTTTGTAAATTCCGGTGTCAGACCTATTATTTCATCATTTTGCAAACAAATTTACTCCGCGCCGGAAAGTGTTCAAGAGTACATTTTTGGTCTTTCCCCTGACATTACCCTGACAACGCCATCTATCGGCACAATTTGGAACTATTTTTTTTCCTTCGCCAAACAAAATTCCATTGCCTCACGATTGTTCTGCTAAAATATCAAGTCATTTTGACCAGTAGTTTTAAAATTATCGATTTTTGAAATCGTAACTTTAATTATAATCACCCGGTATATTAAACACAAACGGAAATTTCGTTCCGTTTGTTTATAACTCGAGTTCTGCTGAATGGAATTTGATAGAACTTGCACTGTTGGATAGATAATTTTTCAGGCAAGGTTTTAGTATATAACACACAGTTCTACGTACAGTAGTTATAGAATTATGATGGGAAGTTCTGTTATTTTGGACGATAAGGTTACCATAGGTCATTTTTTGGCGACCATTATCGTTGGCGAAAGAATTGAAACGGCTATATCAGAAAACAATTCAAACATATAGAAAAATAAAAGAAAAATTCTGTTATTAATTTTATTTAAAATCCCCCCCCCCTCCCCGCAAAAAAAAAAAAGAAAAAGAAAGAAAAAAATCTGTTTTAATGAGGCACAATATTTAATTTAAACCCCAAAGGAATGTTTGTAATGCTTAAAAATATTTGCAATACATGAGATTGCAATTCAGATTAAGTCAGTATTTAGCAATTTATCGTTTGCGTCAGGTTAACAAAGATGCATCTGATAATTTGATTTAATAAAATATGAGTAATTTTTTTCCCTTTTTTTCTTTCTGTTATTTTTTTTATATAATTCCCCAATCATGTGTCTTACAGGAGAAACTAACATTTTGTAATTGTAAAAAAGACTGCATTTATGAGTTACATGTTATTTGTTTATTTACGGTTTTGATTTTACTTTTGTCGCCCAGCAATGTGATTTTAAGCCAAAAATGCTTAAGCGTGACATCAGCTTGAGCGATATTAGCAATAATAGAGTTTTTTCGTGTATACAAGATCCTTTTTGGAGTAAATTTTTATATTCAAATGCAAATTATATAAGTAGCAGTTATTGTTATAATAATGGGATCAAATATTTAAATTTTAGTGAATGTCTGCCACTCAAACACATAGTGTAAAATAGTTAAATTTTAGACATTTAAAAATTTACTACGGAAACATACCGGTTTGTTTTCACCAAACATATTATTTTTATAGCCTCGAACTCAGATCAGCGAATATTGTCTATTCTTTTATTTTTGTTTTATTATTTCTTTAATATATTGCTAATTTCACTTATAGAAATATTCACTTTTTTAAAAGTTAGGAACCAAAGAATATCCTTAAGGAGATGTGTGCATTTATGCGTTATTACTATCACAAAAGGCTACATTTTGCAACAAAAATTCTCTGCTGAAATAAATTTTCGATGCTCTTTTTGATTCGTCATTTCCTTTTAGTTTTTTCTGCATATCTTCCCTTCTTTCAGGAAGGTTTTTAAAAGACATTAGACTAATTGTCTGTATTCGGGTCACCTGCCAGTTGGCATTTTTACTGTATTATTGGATATTTCGTTTATGTTTGAAGGTTACTCTGGACGACGATTCAGATTACAGAAGATTAGACGACTTTTGAAATTAGCGATTGCTAAATTTATGGGGTTTTTTTTCATTATGAAGCAAAGTTTTACCAAAAAAGCAATGCTTCCAATGTACGGTTGGTTGATTTTATGACGGCCGATTATCTACACGAGGGGTATAGACCCTGGAGGAGTGCCCTCCGTGGGGGTCCAACTAAGGGATCCTAATCCGTATTTATGGCAAGGTTCGAAGAAAACCATGGAAAACTCCGAACGGTTAGGTGAACGAGCGCGACAGGTGTTTGAACCCAGCGCTTCCCGTATGCCAGCTTTGAGAGTAGAACATCTCAGCCACTGTTTTGACGCTTTCAATGTACGGAAAATCTTTGTAATGTCAAATGGTGGCGAATGGAATAAATAATATTTGTCGATTTATCATTTCAGTTTGGATAAGAAAAAACGAGTACCTGAAAGTTTG
This sequence comes from Maratus michaelseni, assembly GCA_963931845.1. Taxonomy (NCBI): domain Eukaryota; kingdom Metazoa; phylum Arthropoda; class Arachnida; order Araneae; family Salticidae; genus Maratus; species Maratus michaelseni. The sequence continues at coordinate 276,311,404 of OZ007595.1, read as the reverse complement.
ATTAGATAATTTTTCGATCATTATAAAGTCTTTTCCACCTACACACAGCCCTAGTAGCTAAACATAGTGAGATATGAATTTATTTCTGCGTGTTATTATGCTCTTTAGAGAAATGCAAAAAAAAAATCTTCGGTTTAAGTATTCGCCAAAAATAATATTACTAAACATTTTGCATAACTAACTTTATCATTGTCAGTTTTATTTAAGGTATGGAATTTTGTTAATGAAAGACCTATAATTGAATTAACAGTAATTTGACATTATTTAATGGAAAATAGCTTGGCGCGTAAATAGCTTCGTTTTGTAACTAACTCTGGTACGTTAGTAACCATATCGTTTCAAGCACTTCTAATGTTTGACGTCAAACTTGGATATCGGCAAGATTATGGAAGATTGGGAAGATTTTATTGGATACAAACTAGAGGTTTATTCTTCTAACAGAGTTAATCATTGGGTTTTTTTTTTCAGATTAACGGTTACACGAATGCAACTGTTCTAAATAATGGAAAAACAGTGAAAATGGCGTAATTTTAATTTTATTCATATTCAGCTTTAAAAATGCACTTTTTTATGTGTCACCATTTTTTTAAATATGAAAGTTAAACACTGTTCTTTATGTGCAAACAATTTATTACAGTTTTCACTGTATTTACTCTGTTGGAATCGAAAGATGAAAAACCGTAGTAGACTTGCCAGAAGAGAACGTATATTGCGAAATATAACGTAACATAGAGTGAGATTGTACTTACGTTACCAGAATCTGACATGGAGACAAGAAAGAGGGACGGAGTTCAAGAACTTACAGACGAAAATGAATCACACGAACATTATTTAAGTTCAATGGTTAATCTATGCAATCATTGTAATGCTTTCTCTTTTAGTAGTATGTTGACTAGAGAGCATTTTAGTTCCTGTTATCATAATCTCATAATAACCTCATTTCCCTACCAAACTCTACTATAAATGATCAACTAAATCAGTTGCTTCTTTTAGCCCAAATTTTGTCCAATGTATGATATAATGTAATGCAATGTCGTTCACATCATTTACGGCAATATTGAAGGAAAATCCAGGTGAACGTCCCTATTGCTTTAAAATACATGCTCAAATCCATTGCTTTATTTGTTTGATTCAAGGTTCGTTTGAAAATATTTACTAAGGTAGCATCTGTAGGTGAAGATCCACATTCCTTTAAAATACAAAGCTATTTCGTTTGATTTAAGGTAATTTAGAAAAATGGCCCAGCGCAGCGGGCGTAGCATGCTAGTCATAAATAAACAAGCATTCCCAGCACTTATATATAATGGACAGTACTTTGGATACAGTACTGTATCCAATATATTTTGTGTATCAATGTAATTGAGCTATAAATACTATGTAGATTATAACAGCAAGCATGTTGCTGAAGTGTCAAGCTCTTACTAATCTTCTGTAATATGTGGGTTAATTTAACCCAGGTTTAATACGTTTCGCACAAGAATTTTTTTTTTTTTTAAGAAATGAAATTAAAAGTATTCCATGTAGAAATCTGAAATTAACTAAATAAAGAATCATCAAATAGTTTTTCTGGTTCGAAATGTTGTTAAACTGAGTCAAATTAATCCACATATTACGGAAGATTAGTGAGAGCTTGGTACCTCTGATGTTGTAGTAAACCTCAGTAATGTATATCAATTTCATCATGTTTGAAATTGCACAACATACCGTAATTCCCGAGCTAGAATCCGCGGATTAAACAACTATGTTTCGATCCATAAATGTTATTTAATAATTGAAGTCAAATGTTTACGGCGATCTAAAAAGTTACGTTACATAAAATTCAATTTGTGGGTCTAAACATCGTTATTTTATCTGCGGATTATAGGCAGGAAGTTACGGTATTTTAAAATACTTTGCAAACAGTTCCGGTACAGACCATTATATACCCGAATTATTTTGTGTAACCCTATAAATTAATAACTGCTTTTCATTTTAGATTGTACAGAAAGCATCTATTAATGCATCTCAGAAATTCATATAAATTCCATTATGTTTGTAAAATTATAACATCACTAAAATAGGTGGCAAAATAGATGATTTTTGCCCGCAGACAGTAATATAACCCCGTTATATTACTGTTCGAAACGTTGTTAAACTGAGTCAAATTAATCCACATATTACGGAAGATTAGTGAGAGCTTGGTACCTCTGATGTTGTAGTAAACCTCAGTAATGTATATCAATTTCATTATGTTTGAAATTGCATAACATACCATAATTCCCGGGTATAATCCGCGGATTAAACAAATACGTTTCGACCCAAAAATGTTATTTAATAACTTTACAGCGATCTAGATAGTAACTTTACATAAAATACAATTTCTGAGTCTAAACATCGTTATTTTATCTGCGGATTATAGGCAGGAAATTACGGCAATTTAAAATACTTTGCAAAAAGTTTTTTCGCCGTAGAGACCATTATATACCCGAATTATTTTGTGTAACACTATATATGAATAACTGCTTTGCATTTCAGATTCTACAGAAAGCATCTTTTGTGCACCTCTGAAATTCATATAAATTACATTATGTTTGTAAAATTATAACATCATTAAAATAGATGGCAAATGATTTTTTCCCGTAGACTATAATATAACGGGGTTATTTTGAGTGCCCCTGTAAATGTGCAGTAATTGCTGCGCAGAATGTATTTTAAGTAACATTCTTGTAGTGCACCTCAATAATGCATATAAATTTCATTATGTTAAAAGTAGTGTAACTACATTAAAATACAACAAAAATGCTTTTCCCCAATAGACCATAATGTAACGGGATACTTTTCCGTGCCCTTGTAAATGAACTATCAAGGCTAAACTCTTCATTTTCAATAGCAAATATGCTATGGCCAAACTCAATAAAATATATTAATTTGATGGGAATCCGAGTATATTTACGCGACTTAAGGATCGGACAGACAAACCGAATTCATAAACACTTTTCAATTATGTTGAAAAGTGTTAAAAAAAAGAGATTTTTTTTAAAATGCGGGTGAAAGCTTGTCTCTGCCGTACGTTCAGATAATGAACTACTTTGCATGCTTGTAATTGTTACATTTTAGATGTTATAGCACAATCATAATTTCGAATTTAATTAAAAATATTTTTCATCCCAAGCTTTACTTCTGCCTGATGATTCTGCGCATGATGAAGAAAGACAAAATTCTTTCGAAAGTCTTAGCGCATCTCTTAATTTTAAGGTGTTTTTAAGAAGTTTTATTTTGTGTTATTTTAATTTATTGAATGTTTGCATGGATTTTGCATGAATTTTGATCTGTGGGCACCCATGCTGAGAAACAGATACAGGGTTCGTACGCATCAGGAGATTCGGGAGATTTTATGTGTTTTAGTACCAGAAATTTTGTAGAGTACTGGTTGCTATTTCTGAAGATAGCATTTTTTGTTCATTAAATAAGCCAAATATTACTTTACGAAAATTCTGATAAAAGGTGCTTGAAAGTCCTTGAAGCGTACGAACCCTGAGATATATCCGATGTTTTGTATATGCAGAATGACGTATTTTGTTTTGAATGACAATGTCCTGTGTGTGGTGAATATGAAATGCCAACGTAAAAAAAGCATATTCACATTAAATTTAAAGCATGTGCGTTGGTCTTGCTACATATACTTCTACTGAAGAAAGTTTCCTTATGAAGACTTGGTGTGACTGGTGTAACTCAAAGCTAAGTTTACTTTATTTTTTCAGTTATTTACGTTGTTTTTTTAGCTTTGAGTAATCATCATAATGTATCAGAATTTATTATATTGGGGTTCTGTATCCTCCACGCCAATATATCGTTAATAAGGTAATCTTTTTTTGTTTGGTAAAATAGGTTAATTTACTTTTAAGGCAACTTGATCCTTCATGATTTTAAACACATTTCATTTTTTCAAATGAAAAAAAAAAGATTTTTAATTATAATTAAAAATTGCACCAATAAAAGACAATAATCCCAATTAATTATTTTTATTTGGAAAAAGAAATGTAAGCCAATTACCATCATTTTAAAGAAACTTTATTAAAGACATTTAAATATAAAATAAAATAAAAATGAAAATATGAAAGAAAAAATACATTTGCGGGCTAATCTGCAAATAAACTTTACACTGAAAAATAAATTAAAATTGGTTAAGTAGAAATTTTACAGACCCTCAAAATCAGCTCATGACTTTTCCTTTCAACGTTACCCTTCGCACCTACCCATTTCGCAAACTGATCGGTCGCCCCATGCCAACCCTAGCCATTTTGCAAACTGGCCGGCTGCTCTTAGTCATTTTGCGAACTGTCCGCCAATTTGCGAATTGGCCACTCAATTTAAAACGAAGTTGGGCAATTTCCTTTGTCCGTAACATATACAGGGTGCAATATGTTATCTATCGCCTACTTTTAATTTGTCAACCGTGGTCGTAGACATATAATATATTTCCACTTACAAAAACGTTTCAAATGAAGTAAATATTCATCTTGTGGCATTGTATAAAATAAATAATCAATTTTATAAAAATTAGGAAATCGAACTATTTATACGGTCCCCCAATCCCTATAGTTATATTTAGTAAAAGTTTACACAAATCATAACAGATATAACACAAAAATTTTTACTTCTGTGCTACAGAAATTGACAAAATTGTTAAATTTCAAAGTTTGAGATTTTTGCACATGATTTTGTCTTTTATTGTGGAATCAGTTAAAAAAAGAATTAAAATAATTCGAGATCGAAATCAGCGAGCGATGTCCTTTTTACGGCGAAACCACCTTTACCGGTATCTCCAAATCGGGGTATTACGAAAAAGGGTTAATTTATCTAAAAAAATTGAGCTTAGTTTTAGGGATCGTATACAAAGCGAAGAAAGAAATATTGAAATTTAAACAGACGAATAAATATCAATTTATTATCATATCAGAAAACGGTCTACTATAAAAAATGAATACATCAAACTTCGGAATCTACTAGAGATACTGCTCAAAGTCTTCTAGATTGGTGGCAATGCACAATTGATTGCGTAACAGTACTGAGTCCTGGACACATTGGAGATTAGCAGGTGTAATAGTTGTTGTGCGACAAGCAAGAATGATTGGCTGCTTCAGGTCAACCAGAAAAGTAAGCTCAGTAACATAGACTTGTGCCTTGATGTAACCCCAGAAGTAGAAATCCCTAGGACTCAAGTCCGGCGAACGCGTTGCCCACTCTACCGGACCACCATATCCAATGATCTGTTGTCCGAATTCTGTGGCCAGCTACGCAAGGACGTTAAATGCTTCATGTGGCAGGGGCCCATCATTTTGAAACCACACCCGGCATGCATGTCGGAGAGGCAGCTCTTCATACCAGTAATGTACCATGTTTTGTAGCAGGTGCAGGTAACGATGACCCGTTAAGGTCCCATCGTAGAAGATGGGTCCAACAATCTGGGTTCCCCAAATACCGCACCACTCGTTCGTTGACCAGCGTACTTGGTATCGTACTGTGCTGGCGATGTGGCTGTTTTTCAGAGACCAGTAATCCACATTGTACACTTTCACAATTCCACACCGTGTAAACGTTGACTCATCTGTCCACAGAATGTCTCAAAGGAACGACGGATTTTTTTCTAAGGTGTTGATCAGGAAATTACAATAATCAAATCGTAGTGCATGGACACCAAGTTTCAATGCTTGCACCAGTGTCGGATGGTATGGATGGGCACCATGTGCATGTAACAAATTCCAGACATACTGACGCGTGTATTCATACGCCTCGCTTATTTCTGTCGGGATCAGTTATCGATTTAAAAGGACGAATTCCACCACCTCCTACGGTGTCACTCGAGCATTACACCCTGCTCGTATACTTGTTCTGGGTCATGGTGCAACAAAACCTGTCTCTCTAAAACGGTGCAATGCATCAGTTATAGTTTCATGCCTTGGATATCAATCCCTAGGGAAACGTTTTGAATAATCCCTCGCAGACGCTCTGGCATTAGCCATAAATAAGTATCATTTCGGCTTATTGCTTGTATATGTTGCCTGTCATCACGATCTTAACGCTGACTAGCATGCCCACTGCTATGTGGCCCGTGTTTTATCCGGAACGTGTGGCGCTGTGGTACTGTTGTAATTTACATAATACCGATTTTCATGCTCTTATAGCTCGGCTGGTCGTTTGTATTCCACTGCCATTTAGTGTTCTTAGATTTATGTTCTTCGTCAGTATGCTTTGTTTTCCGGGTGTCGATTCTACCTACTTTGACTTCTGAATGTTGTTCGACTCCTTACAGTTAGCTCAAAATTTTAGATTAAATTATCCCTCTTTGGTGATACCCCGATTTGGCGAAATCGGCCAAAGGACATTGCACGCTGATTTCGATCTCGAATTACTTTAATTCATATAACTGATCCCTCAATGGAAGATAAAATCATTTGCAAAAATCTCAAACTTTGAAATTTAATAGGTGTGTCAATTTTTGTTGTACAGAAGTAAAACTCTTTGTGTTATATATGTTACGATATGTGTAAACTTTTACTAAATATAACTATAGGGATGGGGGGGGGGCGTATAAAAAGTTAGATTTCGTAATTTGTATAAAAATGTTTTTTTTTACTTTATACAATGCCACAACATGAAGATTTACCTCATTTGAAACGTTTTTCTAACTGGTACTATATATCTACGACCAACGGTTGAGAAATTAAAGGTCGGCTATAAATAACGTATTGCACCTTGTATTATTATGGTATTATTTTTAATTAGGTATTTATATGCATATTAATTTTATAGGGCCCGACATAACGGGGACAACATCTACCACTAAATTTACAATGTTATATTTATTTTAAATGATCACAGTGATTAAACAGAACAAAAAAAAATATTTAAATTAGTGTTAGGAGTATGCGTGTTTCGTCTTTCGCCTCCTTGAAGTCAGCGTCTATGAGTACTCTATGTACACACCTGTCAACTTCAGACTTTTTAAAAGGAAAAAAAAACATATAATAATAATAAATAATCAGAAAATTTGTTTAATTACAGGGGTCTTGCTTTAAATGTGGCAGTCATTTGAATAGTTAATTTCACTCATTGACTATTTTTTGGTTCAAAGTATGTTATTTCGTTATTTTTGAAAAACTGGAGGTTGGCACGAATGTAATTGTGAAAATAATATATATTTTTTAGATATAATTTGAAAAATAAAATGCAAAAGTACTTCCCGTGGAAGGAATTACACATGTAAAAATACGTGGATTCGCGACCACCGTCAGTACTGTGTTAAGCGAAAATCAAGAGATAAGAAAAAAATATCCTTTCCTGATTGCGACGTGTCAACGTCTGTCAAAGTAAACAATTAGAATTTTTGTAATTCCAGTAAAATTATTTCTTTTTGTCGCCTGCATGATCGCATTTTTTCTTCCGGCTGTTTATGTTATTGACGCCATTTCCACTTTTAAGCTTAGTTTCGTAATGCCATTTATGTTTTTATTTCACCGTAAAAGATCATTTTGCGATTGAAAAAACTGGTAATTCAAATTAAAATTTTTCTACTATTTAAATTTGCCTACTGTAACCATAAGTATGAAATGTCGATTGTTGTCCTTTACCTTACTCCCGAGCACATGACATACAGTAACAAAAATTATCTTCCTTTACTTTGAACGGTGTAATCGTTAGGGGCTCATATATCGGCCATTTTTAAGACATATTAATCCTGTAGTAATGCCGCAATTCTGCAAATATTGATATTGTAGAATGTTCATAATCAGATTTAGCTTTAAATACCAAAAATGATATAAATATTACCTTCATTCTGTAGTTCGATTATTCATAGATCGATTGTTATTATCTTTCGAATAGTGTCAGTATGATTTTCTATTTTATACAAATTTTGATTGAAGTAGATGGGGGGGGGGGGGGCATTTTGCATTGTTTTCTTTAATGACTAGTGGATATATCGGAACATGATGTTTTTTTTTTTTTTTTTTTTGTAGAGAACTCTGTCCATAGTTATTTTTACATTTGTTCATGTGCGATTCGTTATTTTCGAAGAAATGATAGTGTATGTATGTTTGTAACTTGCATTTTCTATAAGAGTGTCATCATTTGTTGAAAGCACACATTTTGTAGAAAAAGGCTACACGTGTCCAAATACAAAGATACCCATACATATTTGTCAAATATCCATATATATATGTCAACTTTTCCCATATTTGGAGTACCGCTATTTCCGAGTAGAAATCTTTGCCTTACATTTCCGCGAATTTCTATTATTAAATAATGTTAATATTTCTATTCATAAATAATGGTTCTCAAAATATGGGGAACGTAGTCGGAATGCGCATGAATTGAAGTTATGAAAATTAGCGTATTTTTATAAATATAAAAAAGTGCAAAGTATGCTTCAGATCCACTACGGCCGAAGTCCCTCCATATGATCGAGTTCGGCCGTGGTCCCACATAATAAGCAACAGCGCCAGATAAACATTATCCTCCGAAATTCATGTTTTGGAATGTGCGGAGATTTGAAATCCGTCATTCACTAGAACATTCTTCCGTACAACGAGACGGCGATTGCAGATCTCTGTGTTTAACATAGGCATCGACTCGACGTAAACATTCGTTGAGCATTGGAACAAGTCATAAATAACAGAAAAAATCATTTATTGATCAACTTGGTTAAAAAAAATATTTGGTTTATAAAATTAATTTTTTTCACTTCATATAAGCAGGGTTCGTACGCATCAGGTAATTTTCCAGGTGTTTCACCAGTATTTTCTTTATAGAAAAAGAAATCTAGGTTAAACTCGCAAAACTTCGCCTTCTTTTAAGCAGAGATTTTCTGTAATAAAATACTGGCACCGAAGAATTTCCTGGTCGCAAAATTCCAGGAGCCGTACGAACCCTGTATAAGCGTAGTTTCTTTAATTTGAAATCAATCCATTTTTAATGATATCATAGCAAAAAAAAACTGAAATAACTGAAAACCAACTAGCAAGATGCGTAAACTGCGATGAGATATTTCTCAATAAAATATATATTTTATTTTAATACAGAACGCAAATTGATTTATAAAATATAAAAAAATAATTAAATATTTTTCGTTTTAAAAAACATTATTTTCTGCACTAAAATGTGTTCATATAAAATAATGACTCTCGATAATCATATTGTAAACCATACTAATCTATACAAATATCTCCAAACAAAAATATATTTTATTTAGCAGAGAGAACTTCTATTTAATTAAATTCGCACCATAAAGATTGCACAATGATAAGTAAATGTAGTGAATCTATTTTTATTCAAGCTGAAATTTTTCAAATTAAAGAGTATAATCAAAACAATAGGCTGTTGCAGAAAAGTTACAGCGGCCTTGTTTTCAAGAGATCTTTTATTTTGTATGTATAGTCGGTGCATGGACACATTTGAAGTGAGTGTCGTAATGGCAACACGCCCAGAGCCTGATTACCAACGGGGCACACATCCACCAGTAAAAAAGAATAGAATTTTTTTCCTTCGTCATGGCAGTGATTTTGAATGAATAGAGCGTTTTAATAAGACGAAAATTTCCATTAAATTTTACTGGTGGAAGTGTGCCTCGTTGATAATCAGGTCCTGAACACGCCACCATATTTCCCAAATGATCACTTTATTTGACACTTCTCTTGAGAATTTTCTAGCTTCCGACAGCACCTACTTGATCTTCTAATGGTCCTTGCACAATTTTCACATTTGCTAATCTTGCGACGTGAAGTTATGAATTATTTCACTGGGCTTTCTTTTCCAAAAGATGTGTGGTTAGTTGTGAACTTTAGTACTACTCGTCAAAGGCTTAGAAGCAAAGTTAATAAAATCAACAAAGGAAATTCTCCCCAGGATAAGTGATAAACATGCCAAGAACCTTCTCCGTTTTTCCTCAGCTTATTTTGCAGTGCGATAAAGATTCCACAATCGAGCCACATTCCCAGAATCTGATCTGAACGGACCATAAAACCATGAGACGAAATTTTCTGATCCTTTTGATGTTACCAATCGAAGACATAGTAGAGCTTTTTTACTCCTTTCATTTCCTTCTCATTATAGCATTTCTCCTAGGAATGCAGTGTGGATACTTGCGTGTTGTACTGAAGTGTTTTAATATTTTATGGATTATTATTGTCCTTAAAATAATAATTTCTAATAAGGTAAGTGTTTTAGCTTGATAAATCTTTAATCTGTGTGTGCATTTACTTAACCCCCTTCTTTTATTGATGACCAAAGTACATATGGAAAAAAAATAGCAGTCGAAAGATTCGCTACTCTCTTAGCAAGCATATAAACTGACTCTTTGAAATAGTTCCTATGATAACGCGGCGCCAAATTTCCCAGTTGGACAGTTTCATTGTCACTACATTTCAAGGCTGTTTGGCTTAGCCTACACTTACTTGATATTCTACTAAAGCCATTGAGCTAAATTTCCTGATCCTTCTGAGTTCACGAAATAAAAACTAAGATCTGCTGAACTTGAGCTTTTCTAGCCTCCATTTCCTTCCCATCATAACATTTTTTTTTTCTTGGAAGGAAATGTGAATATCCGCATGTTATACGAAAGTGTTTTATTTTATTGATATTTATTACTCTTAAAAAAATAATTTTCGAATATGGTAAGTGTTTCATCTTGATAAATCTTAAACCTTTATGCCTGTTCATTTATTTATATTACTTTCTTTTAATATTTTTGCCTGTTTTTTATGATATTGATGATACCCAACAAAGAGGAAATTGCAGGCCAGTTGCAAGATAGGTGCTGGCAATGATGGATAAGTGCTGGCTAATGGTCTACCACTGCATGACCACTGCTGGACAGCTTCAATCAACTTTGCTGTTGGAAATCATCAGATAAAATTCTGATCGGCCTCCGTTTTATCTCATGCGCTGGTCCTCCAAACTATGGAAGTGCACGAACTTTTGCAGTATTAGTGCTGGTAACCTTTACGCTAGGTGGCGTTGCGAATATAGAAGACATTGAGTATTTCGGAATTCATCGTTTGGCAACATTTTGGTTATTTGGAATTTCATTCTGGAATTTTTATTATTTTATTAGCGACCATTACGTACGTTGTAATTGTGATCAAGAACAATAACAAAATATTAACAATGAATGGCAAAGAAAAGTAAGTATATAAAATTTCATAAATCTTAACGTGAACATTTTGTAATTTCTTTCTTGTAATATTTTATTTTACATTACTTTTACACTTCGCAAGCCATGATATCCAAAATATCTTTTCTTTCAGTTATTAGCGAATTTTCCAGATTAATTTTAACTATTATGCATTTTCATAGCAAAGACAAAGCTGATTGATATTAACTATATTATCAACTACTTAATTATATCGCCGATAGATTACGGCGTCTTTTGTTAAGAAACACGGCAAAATAGTTTCTATTTTAATATTTCCTTAAAAGTAAACTATCAAATATTTATCGTAAGAATAAATTTAATGGTAAATTTAATATTTGATTTTGCTTTTCAATCATTTTTATTTTGCTTATTATAAAAATATTGTATATATTTATAGTTATCTTGGCAATATTTATTTCATTTTATTTTTCTTTATAAAATTTCTGTGTATTAATGTAACGATTTGTGTCAGAAATTAAAGATTTTAGCTCTTTTAAAATCTTAATTTTAAGTGTCTTTAAGATCGGTCACAGTGATATTTTCTTTTTACTGTATATTGTGAGAGATCATATAGAAACGTTATAGTTTGTTCTTTTCACTAAAAAAGTTTTTTTCGAAGCCATATATCTTAAAAGAGAAAAAATATATATAAATGAATCATAAAACACAAGTGAAGCACACTTGTGATGCAGATGGATGGGTTACTGAGATTTTTCACTGTTCTTATTTTTACCATTTAATTTTGGAATTCAATAGCATTTATCCTATATTATCAATTACTTTTTATATTTCAATAAATAAGTTTTATGCTTAAAATTAAAGATCGTTTTTTTTTTTCAAAAATATTTAAATATTCACAAAACACATAGTAAATTTTTCCTAGATTGATCCCTAGTATGCAACTTTTCTACATTGTGCAATCATATACCAAATAAATTCAATGAACTTCAAGATAAATGTTATTATAAAACAGGAATACTGTGCTTGCATAACTGTTTAAGATGATATATATATATTTGGCAGTCTTTATGTTTATATGTTTGCTGATAAGAATAAAATATTTTATAAAAGGAAAAGAAGTTTTAAATATTAAAAAAATAAGTTATTTTCTTGTGTTGTTATACCAATGTAATATTTTGAATATTCTCCCTACATTGGATGATGGCCCAATGTATGATGTAGCTGCCATTGCCCGATGGATGATGGCGGCTTTATAAATACCGCTGGGCGTATGCCTGCTCGTATTAAAAAAAAGCTGACTGATGGTTTACCGCTGTATAAACATTGCAGGATAAGTGATGTTGGTGGATTAAAAGTTCTGGCCCAGAAATGGAATAGCAGTAGGATAGGTGCTAGCACTACAGGAAAAGTGCTGGATTGAAGTAATGTGATGGCATACCAATGCTGGCCTGATTTTGGCCATCACTGATGGGCCAGCTGCATTCCGCATGGACACTTTTGTACTGGTTTAAGTAATGGCAACATTGCACTTTACCACTGATGGCAGTGCTGACTACCATCTTTTTTCCAGCTGATGGTCCACTGTTTCTTTCTTTGATGGGTAAGGTATAATTTAGTAGATTTAGTTACTTAATTTGACCTTTTTTAATATGTATTTTATTAATGGTTTAAGATATGTAAAATATATTTAAATCAAGATTATTACTTTGCAGGGCATTCCCAAGCGGCCCGAAGCTTAAAAAATTTAAAACCGACCCTCAGGTGAATCAGGACCTGCCTTGGACTATCCGCACCCAAATTTTCAGACTTCTATGTGCGGTAGATTTCGCTAGCCATCGCACATACACACACAAATAGATATTTTTGTTAGTATAGATATAAATACGTATATCCTACACAAATATAAGTTAAAAAGGCAAATCAGACAGTTAAAAAAAATTTTGGTGTAAGGTATTTTGTAAAACTTCAGTAAAATGTCCGTGCTTTCTAGCGTTGACCCGTTTGCACATAACACATTACTGGCGGTCCTTTTTGTGAAGCTTTGTTTTTAAAACAGTAGATGCTCCCCTTCAGTGGTTGGAGTCCTTCCTATGTTAGTTTCCTAGATAGGTTTCTGAAGTATATGCATCGGTAAATATCTTCCAATGTACAGATTTATTATAAAATGCCCTTCAAACTAAAGGATTATGGTCAACATAATATAAACACAGCTCCCAACTTTTACGCTTTTATGTTACCATTAAAATTTAATAGAAATATTTAACTTATTTAATTGCTTTGTTTTGGCGATTAAATAACTTAATATTTACTATTAAATTTTAGTGGTAAGAAAAAAGCATAAAAGTTGGCACTTATGTAAAAATGTATTTTTATAAAGTAAAAGCGATACCCTAAGTCAGTGATTTTTTAAAACGAAAACGGGATTTCTCGTTTCTTGTCGGTAATGAGTTTTAAAACAATATAAGTGGTTCAGAATTTGTCTCCGGATAATATTCCAAAATAAATTTCAAAACTTCATGGGTAAATAAAAAAAAATTACAAATTTCACAGATATATAATCAAACTATGCTCTTATTCACAGAAATTATCAGAATCAGAAGGCTGTTATAAGTCATAAAATCTCTGGCTATTTCTTCGGCAATTATTCACTGGCATAATACACTGTGAAAGTAACAAGACAAAGAAAGTTATTCGATGTCAAAATTCTTTTACTTACCCCTAAAATATAACTGATTTGTTAAAAGAAAACTTCTTGGCAGACCACTCACCTGACTCATCAAAATTAATTGATACTTTTCGAATTCTCCGTACTTAAGACATTATTTGCACACAGCCTTTCCTTTTATATCGATACTAGGGTATCCAATTCAGGTATTCCGGAATTAAGGCGATATTTTAATGAATTTTTATTTTTATTTTTATTTTTTTAATACATGTATCATGTACATAGTATCATGTGAAAATGCCTTATAGTATTGTTAGTGGACAATCTCAAAACATATAATAAATGTTAAATAAGTTTTCAATTAAAAATGTTTTCTCACTTACATTCTATACACCGGGCAGTAGCATCTGTAATCCGGAATACCCGAATTGGATACCCTGGTATCGATATAAAAGGAAAGGCTGTGTGCAAATAATGTCTTAACTACGGAGAATTCGAAAAGTATCAATTAATTTTGATGAGTCAGGTGAGTGATCTGCCAAGAAGACAGTTTTCTTTTAAGAAATCAGTTATATTTTACGGTAAGTAAAAGAATTTTAACATCGAATAACTTTCTTTTTCTGGTTACTTTCACAGTGTATTTCGCATATGACAGAAAAGTATTGTGCTGGCGAAATTCCAGGAATATTTTCCCCAATGTAATAAACTAAAACCCGCTATCTTACGACATTTAGCAATGTCCTAGAAAAAATTCTACTTTGGAAGTACAATCAAATTAGCCATCTTAATTAGAAGCGCTGTTTTTTTTCGACCCCATATAATCTTATTATGTTGAGAATATTTCCCAATCCCATTAGAGATTTTGATTATTATGTCTAAGTAAATCAAATACAAGTTATTTAGTGGTTTTATGAAGATAGGATTTGAATACTAAGTTTTCAATATAAGGTTTTATACAGTTTTTTTTAGATAAAAATGTTTTTTTTTCTAAATTTACTGCAAATATTTTTTTTAATTCATTGGCTAATAACATAGAGATTGATCTAAAAGTTATCGAAAAATTCATAATGCACTCCTATAATTTAAATATAATTATAGGAGATTTAATTAGAATGTTACAAGAACTTGATATGTTTTTTTAAATTCAAAGATATTATATATACAGGGTGTTCCGTTAAAGGGGTCCAATATTAATAAGGGTAATAGAGGAGATCACACGGAGCATAAATCAGTATATAATGCCTGGCCGGATCTCAATAATTTTCAAGTTACAGCAAATAGAATGAAAAATCGGAAATTTGTAAAAAAACCCTCATTGCTAAACTATCGATAATGCTACATAAAAACGAAGCACATATTTAGAAAGAGCAGAAAAAGACCTACAAAATGACATCAATTGTATTAAAATAGCGATATTTATTGACGAGTTACAAGCCCTGAAACAGTGAAAAAAGTACGAAATCCAATATACATCAAAATAGTTAATCGTTAATTCCAAAAAGACAACTCTAGCTACAACAAGGAAAATGTAGTAAAATTTGGTCCATTCCGAAAACTTTCGAAAAAGCTTACAATGAACCATATCGGTTTAATTGTGTTAGAGAAATTAATCAGTTTCTTAGTTACAACTCCGCTTTCTTTGACACTAGCAAAGGTTAAACTCCGCCCATCACGATTGGAAACCCCGCCTTTTTAATTACTCTCAACTATACATTTTCGATCATGCTTCTTCTGAGATGCAACATTTTTAATTATTCAAGAGTTGAATGAACCAAAATAACTTTACAATGATAGTCTACATTTTAAAGTGGTCTTTTATTGATATAAAGCTTAAGTTAAATTCCTTAAAATTAAACTGGTGGTGAAAATTCGGAAATAATTAAAAATATTGCGATTTGTAACTATGCAAGAAGTTTCAGTACATGTTTTACATGGACAATTATTGTATGTATATGTGCATCATAATTTATGATAGGAAATAATAATAACAAATAGCATAATAATTTTATTAATTATAAATTTAAAAAAGACACTAAATTTTAAATTAATTCATACAAACTTTGTAATTTACAATTTGAGTACACCACAGTCTGTGACTTACAAAATACTGTGCCAAAAAGTGTTGAAAATAAAAGAAAAATGACAAATAAAGAATTACATTCCACGTACTTTATGACATATGTGAAGCATAGTCTTCTGGCCTGCGCTGCACAGTTCAATGTCGGAAGGCAGACGAACGGACATTATTATTCCTTGGAAATTGCTCACGATACATGCGCTGTGCTAGACATGCATTTCCATGAGCTTGCCCGTACATCAGATGCATGTCCGCATATTCTTCGTTAGAGTATTCCGGCATAATTATTATACATCAACTTACTACAATCCCACTTACAACAGCCTCCCTTTAACATAACGCCCACTGATGACTGCTGTTTTATTACACTTTTCTTCCTATACACATAGAAAATTTGCATAAAAATTACTTCTTCTTCATCATCCTGAAAGTTCATGGAGGAAACGCAGCAGTCACGGAGTTTGCTTTAAGACAAGGCGAGAGCTGCACAATATGTCATTCACTTGACCAGACTGAATAATGAAAGGGTATTGATAGAGGTTGATCAGAAATGTATAATTGAAAGATATTAAAACGGGGTGTTTACAATCGTCATGGGTGGAGTTTCGCTCTTTCCGAGCGTGCAACAGTACAGAGTTGTAACTAGGGAACTGCTTGATTTCTCCCATACAATTAAACTGATATGGTTTATTGTCAGCTTCTTCGAAAGCTTTCGGAATGGACCAAATTTTATATCATTTTCCTTGATGTAGGTAGAGTTGCATTTTTGGAATTAACGATTAACTATTTTGCTAAATATTTGATTTTGTATTTTTTCACTGTTTCAGAGCTTGTAACTCGCCATTAATTCTCAATATTCTAAAACAACTTATCAATCATATCAACAACAATCATTTCGTAGGATTTTTTCTGCTCTTTCTAAATATGTGCATCGTTTTTATGTAGCATTATCGATAGTTCAGCAATGAGGGTTTTTTTTTTACAAATTTCCGATTTTTCATTCTATTTGCTGTAACTTGAAAATTATTGAGATCCGGCCAGGCATTATATACTGATTTATGCTCCGTGTGATCTCCTCTATTACTCCTATTAATATTGGACCCCTTTAACGGAACACCCTGTATATATATATATATATATATATAATGAAACACTTCTCACTTGAAACATACATAAACATCTCTCTATATTAAAAAAAGTAACCACCGCAGCAGCAGCCGCTGTCAATAAAGATTTTGTGTCTTGAAGTCTTTCTGGACTAATAGCCAGAAAACTATTGCAAATAAAAATTTAAAAATTGGTGGTTTTATAAAGAAATGTTCGATAAACACTCTGAAGTGGACAGTTTTTAAATCGAAGAATTATTTTAAGATATATTTAATATTAAATTTGGTCAAAATAATTTTCTTATAAAAGTTTTATAGAAACGAAAACTATGCACAGGAATTTAACCATAATTTGTAAGAATATAGTTGACAAAGTTGCGGTGTGCAGACTGCAATTAGTTTTTCAATTTGACTCATTTTTTGAGGTTATATTTCAATTTTTTATTCAAAATTTTCATTATTTTGAAGAAGATTTACTTCATATTTCATAAAATCCATTATTTGAATTGTTGCCAATTTGTAAAATAGCGCACAAAATAATATTCCATTTCAATTAAGAAATGTGTTTACACGTGACTATTAAAAACAGAAATAAAACTTTAAAATAATAACTAAATGATTACGTGTTAAAAGAATTAAATGTAGAAAATTACGTAATAAAAATATACTTGCGCGTGAATATTGAAAAGAGAAATACGAGTAACTAGGAAAATTTACGTCACATTTAAAATAATCAAAGAACAATATTTCCAAACAATTTCAATTAATAATTATATTTTCATGAGAGATCAATTTATTTCGACAAATCTTTTACCTATTATTGCAAATTTTAAAACAGCGTAAATAATAATATTTCCTCTCCAATGTCAAAATTCTTCTATTTGTTTATTTGGTGTTACAGTTTAGCAATAGTTTTTTTTTCTTTTTCTTTCTTTTTTTTTTTTTTTGGATGAAAATTGATTGACGGGGTAATGGAGAAGTATCAAAAGACAAATAAGCATTGAATTAAAAATTCCTCGATGAAAAAACTAACACGTGTAACGCATCTGATGTCAACTGAATGTGACGCGACGCCACGATTATGCACGTTTGGCGTTAAATAATATATTTTGGTGACTGTTACAGTTGTAATCTGTTTCGACAGCAGTTGATTCGACCTTAAAATCCCTCAGTCAAAGGAAAATGAATGGAAACCCTGTTACAGCAGATCGCCACTGGTTGTTTAATTATAATACAATCTTCCGTAATCGTTTTAGAGATGATCAAATCAGAATGTTTTTAAATCATGATGTTTCAGAACGGGGATTGGCGAGCGTAGCTCGTAGGGGGCAGAGCCCTCTAGTTTTATTATAAAAAAATAGGTATATTCCACTTATGGTTGCCGTAAATATTGCCAGTTTATAACTATTTTAATTCAATAACTACAATAATTTTCGACTGTTAATTTTTGCTTTATTTAATCATAGCATGTCTCTCATTATATAAATAGAAAATTAATACTACTTGAAAATTCTTATAGAATTTTTAAATAAAAAATGCGCCAAATTAGAAACACTGGTTGATGTTTTAGGGGGGCGGGAGGGGTCTAGGAGTTGTCACTTGCTGCCATTAAAACTACAATGTGTAAGGAATTAGAGCGGAACTTTTTTGTTTTTGGTCAGTACAGTATCGAAACACGTTTTCCTCGAATTTTCATCAACATTAACACAGCCGTCATATTGAGAATTAGAAGGACGAAACACATTTTCATCTCATTTTCATAAAAACTAACACAACAGTCACATTTATAAGTTGTAATCTTAGCTACATCCGAAGTATACCGCAAGTCACAATTTACTTAAAATTCTGGTGTGTAAAGTTAAGCAGCCATTCGAATTTTGTAGCATTACAGTAAATCCGCTGACGCCTCCATTTTAAATAATTTAAGATACATTTTTATTCATTTTCATATATTAATCAGTCTGAGTACATAAAAACGGAAGTTTTATTAATCATTGACTTTGAGGGACAAAAAAAAAAAACTTATACTGAACAGTTGAAAAAAGAAACAAAAAAACCTAGAACGTTTTCCTTTAACGTGTGAATAAATATTTAATGCTATAGAACAGGAATATTTTTTTACCTCAATCGAGTGTTGCAGAGCTATCAGTATTTTTGTCGCGTAACCTTCACTTTTTTTCTCAAAAGTCTCAATTTTTGAATTACGTTTCTATGGTTAAATAAGCTGAAGGCTATTCTCTTCTCTCAAATTATTTGTAGTTCTGCGAGTGGCGATTTTGTTGTTAGAAACCCTTTTTTTAGAAGTAACCTTAAGTTACTCGGAATATTGATGAAAAATATCATGTACAACACATTTCCTCGAACAGAGATTAATAATCCAATTATTATCTTACTTTATTATTCAGAAAGAATCTCCCGTAAAGAGCCGTTAAATTTAGTGTAAACCATTTGTCGCTTGAAAGACAGTTTAATAAGGCCGTAATTTCCTGTTTGTGTCACACTAAGTAAAATGGCGCTTTCAATTTGATGGATTTTACTATCGCAGTAGAAGATTACATGTCACATAATTTAATGTTATCTAAAGTAATAAAAAATAAAATTTATAAGTAAACAATGGGATAATTTTATACCAACTTCGTCGATTAATTACTTATAATAAATGAAGATATGCTTCTGTATTTTATGGCATCCTTTGAGTAAATGAAAATTGCATTTTGCTTAACACTTTCAGAGGCATATCACATCTGTTGCTAAAATGTTGTACCGTAATTTCCGGCGTATAATCCGCAGCTCAAAGAGTCGTTTTTCGACCCAGAAATATTATTTTATAAAATGTAACTTAAAAGATCGCTGTAAATATTTAACTACAATTATTGAATAAAATTTCTGGGTCGAAAAACGACTCTTTGAGCTGCGGATTATACGCCGGAAATTACGGTAATATAGAAAAATTCGCCTTATGTAATCGCGCGATTACATAAGACGTGTTTTTCTATAAGAGAATATTGGTACTATCCCTGAAAATTTCAGGAGTCCGTACGAACCCTGAATATAACAATAAACTTTTATTCCAAAATTCCAGTGCAATTGTGGCATTTGCAGATTAAAATTAAATGGTATAAATAATATACCAGCTTCCTTTTAAAGATTAGGTAAATGAATTTATTTGTTGGTTTATACGTTGTTTTTTTTTAGCTCACAGGCTATCAAAGTCTGAGAGCTAATGTACCCGCCGGTTCTGTATGTATGTATTTACGTATGTACGTAACTTGATAACTATTGATAGAAATACGCGTTTTGCTTCAAATTTTGTTTATAGGTTCATTGTGATAAGGCGCTTCCCTTATTAGTTTTGGGGGTTCATGGGTTAAGTATAAAGGAGGACAACGGGGGCTAATGTCCCCCCCCTTAATTTAGATAAATTGGTTTTTCATGCAGAATTATCCGATTTGCTTCAAATTTTGTATATAGGATCATTGTGATAAGGCGATTCCATAATTTGTTTTAGGGGATCATTGGTTAAGTTTAAAGGGGAAATGGGGACTAATAACCCCTTAATTTAGATAAATGTGTTTTTCATGCAGAATTAACTGATTTGCTTCGAATTTTGTATATAGGTTCATTGTGATAAGGCGCTTTCCTGATTAGTTTTGGGAGTTCATTGGTTAAGTATAAAGGGGATAATGGGGGGCTAATCCCTCCTGAAGTTATTGTCGATTTCTGTCGAGGGGCATTATTTTTTTAAATAAGTGTATAATATACAATCAGTGTGAATAGACTGGGCTTTTTCTTTATTGTTGTTGTTGCTTGTCTGATAAATTTAAAATCTTATTATTTTTCCATTAAATTCTTGAAAGGACACAAAGTATATTGTTTGTTAAGGTAATGTAACATTTGCAGTAATATAAAAATGCTTTTTTTATTCTGCTGCCATACCTTAAAAAAAGAACTGACAACAAAATACTACTTCACGGTTTCGTCCAAGCATAAATAAAAGCAGTAAATTATCTATAATCAGCGTCCATACCCAATTCATGTTTTGTAACGGACATGTTTTAGAACAACTTGAATTGGAGTTATGAAATTAGGCGTGGTTTTTAGGCTATTTAAGTATAACATAATTCAGTTCATATATGCAGGGATGAAAGCGCTGTGCCACAAATCGGCAGTTGTCACCACTATTTTTTAATAGTATTCTTCGCTTTACTAAATTACAGAAATTCTGTAATTAATTAAGGTGACAAATACTTTAAAAAATTAGTGGTGACAATCGGCCATTTGTAGCGCAGTGCTTTCATCTCTGTGTATGTAAAGATGAAATTTTGTAATCGATTTTTCACTCACTACGTGATATGCTAGAATTAAAAAAAATATATATATGTATATATACAGGGTGATTTTTTTTAAAGTTGTGAAAGTAAAACACTATAACAAAAGAACCACTGTTCCAAATGACCTGAAATTTTACCAGTATGCTCCCAAAGCATTGGGGATTTTTTAGGCCTGGTTAAAAAAACATAAAATCGCACCGACAGATGGCGCTGTAAGGTAGCAGAAACAAAGAATATCGTCTGTGGGAGGAAAACAATGGACGGTACTTTGAGAAACCATGTTCCATAGGCCCTCTGTCGTCATTGGACCTTTTCTTAAATTCTTAAGTGTCCTAAATCTCCTAAGAGCAGCTGCTGTGCTGTCATTATTCTGATAATACAGTTTCACTAATAACGCACGGTCCGTCAATGACGCAGTCATTGCGAGAATTTCCGTAGAACAATGAACACGATGTGTGCGTACTTCACGTTTTTTTCGCCAATGTGCGTGTGCCGGGCGCAAGTTCGTCTCCCGACTTTACTGCATGTACAGCGCTATCTGTCGGTGCGATTTTAAATTTTTTTAACCACGCCTAAAAAATTCCCATTGCTTTGGGAGCATACTGGTGAAATTTTAGGTCATTTGTATCAGTGGTTCTTTTGTTATAGGGTTTTACTTTCACAACTTTAAAAAAAATCACCCTGTATATATACACAGTTGTGTTTCCAATGACAGTATAACACTTTCATATATTTAGAACTTAATTATAAATAAATAAATATATTTTAAACATTTTTCCGTTAGCCGGCTGCATTTGATATATTGCCAAATATACTTTATTTTATAACATTTTACGAGTTACAAATGCAGCTGAGTTAAATATGCGCCAAACTACTCTCGCCTAAATAGACAAACTGGCTTTGAAATTGAAAAAAAAAAAGAAACATTTTAAGCACTAAAAATTATAAATTAAAAATTAAAAATAAAGAGTGTAATATATTTTCAATTTCTTGTATCATTTAACAGTTAATATTAATTACATTAGGATTACACGTTGAGATAACAATTTAGAAATCCCGGATAGATATATTTTTAAAATGTTCCTCTTTTCTTTCCTGTTGTCAATTCTTAAAAAAGAAACAGGATTATATATATTATATAATTATATATATATGAAAAATTATGTATATTTTTAATAAACTCATTAGTCCGCGATTTATATCAATCGTGCCGCAAATAGATGAATTTTCAACAATCGGGGACCACGCCAAACTAAACGCATTGATAAAAAAAAAAAAGAAAAATATAAAAAACTACATGAATTGTAGTCATAGAACCATGCTTGAATTTTTAGTTAAATATTGAATTCTTTTAAAAGAGTGTTTAAAAACTATTTTTACATTCGTCGCTACCATGTCAAACTATCGAATGTGAAAAAATGCATTTTTCATAACTTTTAAAAATATGCCGATTGTCACCAGGAAATTTTAATAGTATTCCTCACCAGGCTTGAAAGTTTGGCGACCTTTTTCATTCAGAAACTCCGATTTCATACCCGGAATTTTAAACAGGCATTTTTGCTTTATTTAATAACAGATATTTATTGAATACTTAAAGTAAAAATTTTTCTCTCAAAATATCCGGTGTGAATTCCGCATCTCTAAATAAATAAAAAAGTGGCCATAAATTTTATTAGTATCCATACTAAGCGATGAATTCTAGTAAAATTTAGTGGTGGCAATCGGCCCATTTTTAAAAGAAATGTAAAATGCATATTGTCACTTTCGATAGTTTGAAATGGTAGCGACGAAAGATGAAAGTTCAAAGTATATGCGCGTCAATCACCTCATTTAATTACAGAATTTGCAATATTTTTCTGCTATTAAAAAATGCGAAAAACTTTGTTAAAAATGTGTTAAATCTGTTCGCATGATGTTTCGTTTAATAGCAATGACCTTACATTTAGCTTTTCTCATAGAAACCAGACAGTTTTTTAACCCTTTGAGGGGCGGTGTTATATATTATATACCACCTAATTTTAATCCCATTTAAACCAGAAACTTTAATTTAATTTTACATTTTTAACTTTTACAAAAAGAAGTTGAAAAATTGCTTATTCTTATTTTCAACTAAATTCGTTACAGGAGCACAAGTGCCCCTGAAAGGGTTAAAAAAGAGTATGCACAGTACTTGAGTTAATAGCATTTAACAATGAGTGAATTTATATACGGGAATTTAACATTGTAAAAAATAATTCAGAATAATTTATTATTTAGGAGAGCTTGTTTCTATTTTTCATATCTTAAATTCATGTGTATTTTCGATTTTAAAAATGCTTTTAATAACTTTTTCATCGTTAAATATAAGTACCAATATCTATTGTTTAAATTAATAAAAATTACTCAAGCTTTTAAAATCAACGAAAATGTAAATTACATTATTATTTTATAATGATATAATTTTAAATTGAAAAGACGTGTTTTAATACGTTGTTATTCTGCTTGTACAAACATAATTAGATAAAAGTGGATTAACAAGGACCCTACGAAGCATTATAAATTTTATACAAAAATTAAACATGACTGAAGTTATAAATCAAAATGTGATGGAGAAGGACAAAGAAAAAATATTTATGATCTGATTCAATTAAATGATCTTGTCCCGTTTCTTTTTTCAATTTTATGCTTACATTATAATGAAATATTTGTGATTTAACGATACCTTTATTAACAGAAGTATGATGCACATTCGTGTTTGTGCTTACATTTAAATACCAATATTTTTATAACGTTATCTTCTTTATTAACATTTTCAGATGTAAGTAACTGTGTTTATGTAATGTTGATTTCAGACCAGAATTTTCTAAACATTTCATTTGAGAATAATGAAGTACGATTCTATAAACACTCTCACCAAAATTATAAAAGTAAACGTTTATTAAAAAATTCTATTGCAAATGTTTAATTACAATTAAGTTTCATATATAATAATATACCACAGCCCTTCAAGGAGTTAAACGCAAAATTTTGCATTCAACAACTTGAAGGTTGGCGTGATATTATAGTCAAGTCAAAATAAACATTTAACATAGCTAACAATGGCGAATAGCTGAAGATTTGCAGAAACCTTTAAAATAGTATTCTAAATTAAATATCAAAAATCTCAATCGTTCTAGCTGGAGATAAAAACTTTATTCAAGGTCAAAGGTCAAATATACGAAAAATTCGATTTTTTTTGCAGATATCTGTTAAACAGTAAGTTTATCGTGAACATAGTTATTATAAAAATCGAAATTTCCTACAAAAAAGGTCTATAAAATTTTAATTAATTACCTTACTTGTTAATTAATGATTTAATTAGCGACGAATTCTATTTCTTAAGTTGCCTTTTCGTCCTTTTCTTCTTCCTCTGGCTGCTAAACTCCTGTCCATTGCTCTAAGAAATCAGATGGATCTTGTAATTCTTCACTGATGTCAGAAGCATCATCATCTGTTGTATTTCAGGCAGGGATGAGATTTCTCCGCTTTTTTGCATACCAGTATAATCTTAGAGAAGACGTTGTTCTCTTAAATCGCAGAATGTTCCGATTAAATAAAAATATATTTTCTGTAAGATTATACTGGTATTCAAAAAAGGCGAGAAATCTCATCTCTGATTTGAGGCAACATTAGAAAAAGACTGGCCGTGACTGTTGCTACATACTGATGAATAAGCTAAACCAACTTTTTCGCATCCACAATCGAAATTACAACCCTTTGTGCAATTACAAAAAAAATGGTATGGAGCAGTATTTCTGGTGCAGGCGAGAATAGAGTTTTAATTGGCTCCAAGTCTTTGTTGTTCAGTACCCATCCTCAGTTTTCAGGGTCCAGTTTATTACCTAGTCATATTTGGACTTGGTAGTAGACTCGGTACAAATGTTGGTGAGCAGCACTAGATGTTGGTGGAAGACAGGATAACTGCACGACTTAATTGCGCCGTGTACTCTTCACAAAACTTAGATAGATACAGCTGTCTATAGAATCAATTTTACCTTTTCTGAAAAGAGCTGACGTCATGTCACAACCGATTATGGCATACAAAGATAATATATGAGCTCTACTTGGATATGACTTCAAACTTTGTGACAAATACATTTTTGTTTCTATCTGAGCTTTTCCCGGTTTTAAGAAATAAACTGTTTTATCAGTAGGCGTTCGTGCTGTCAAAATGATTAACAAATCAACATCGTCACCAACAACAATGGTTGTACTTGTATTTCAATGTTCTATAACCGTTTTAACTATACAAGCGTCAACATCATTATCAGCTTGTTTAACAGAAGTAGTAGCAGCATTTAGTTTTCACATAACATTGAAATAAACTGAGTCATGTTATGAGTATTATCAAAGAGTTGTTGTTGGTTTGTTGGAACAATCATAAATCGATCGAAAAGAACATCCGCAGAAGAAGATATTACAGTATCCCGACGACTTTGTTCTGCAGCTTTTATGTTTTTTTAATAATCAGTATAATGTCGAAGACTATAATGACGCTGTGACCATAATGGTTATATATATAATGGTATTAATTTGTTACAAAAGTATATTAACTATTAAGAATAAATTCATTTTTGATTTTAAACCATATTTTAAATACGATGGAGACTAGGCAGATTTGCCGCGTTTTACAATCCCAATCTCCATATTGGACGCCATCTCGATTTACTTTTATAAAAAAAAAATATGATTCAATTTTTAAAAATTAATCAGAATTTCTGAAAAAATAGAATGTTTAAAATTCTTGTTCATTGTACAGAAAAATTACTCGAAGTTGATCTATTTTTCAGTCATAAGCATACAAGGTCTTAATAAAATAAAAGTAAAATAAAAACATCCAGGATTAGGAAAATGCTACTTTTTTCATTTAGATTGCGTAACTTCAACCACATTTTTGAAATAGTAATATTCCCATTATTTTGGTCATTAAATATGTGGAATATGTCTATTTAAAAAATGTGGGGAAAATCAAGGAATCTAAGTATAGACAAAATACCGAAAGATTACCTCAAAATTTTCAAGAGAAATATTAAAAGAATATTTTTATTTAAATTAGGAGCGAGTGGGATCCTTGCATCTGATATACATTAAATGTTTCATTTTTCTTATTTGCAGGTTGCCTCAGGCAACTTATTTTATCCAATTTAAAAAGGATTTGTACCACTTGTAATCTAATCATGAGTTAAATTACCTCCCACACACAACAAGAAAAACAAGGTGTATCTAAACATAAATTAAGTTTAATGTAAATCTTTTCGAGAAACATTTACATTTTAAGAGAACGTATGTCAGTCATCGTTCGCCTTCACAAAAATCACGTTAAATTCTATAATAACCAGTAAAATTAAATAGGAAATACTATAAGAATTATATTGTACGTTTCAGTTAATACTCCACAATTATTCTCTTTTCCAGATATCACGGTATCAGCCTTGTTTGTCTAAACTGGCTGTAAAACTAACTCCCAGACGTCTATGCATAGCCTTCTATTTTTTGCGAGAGCAGTGTTAGTTAACATTCCAAGACGATATTGTGCGGTTCACGCTCAAGAAATATATTTTCCCCTTTGTGTTTGTGAAGATCGTTATGATGACATTTTCCAAAACATTCAATCTCAGTAGCTACTAAAATATATACCACTTCAAACTCATCTGCACTTCAGCACACCCCGATATTTTGTTGTTGTTGTTGTTATATTATGCCAAGCTTTTTTGTAAAATCTTTCTCAGAACAATTTAGTAACACGGATAGGATATTCGAGATTTGATATGAAATTATTTTGGACATATCTTCTTCCCATATCTTAGCTGAGGGATGCATAAATTACAATACACATACACACACACACACTTATATAGTAGAAGATCTATATAACAATTGCAATTCTCCATATACCGCACAAATTCTCAGATGTAAACAATGAATTTTCAGTTAAGAAACACCTGAATTCGCACATTATAAATAGTTGTTATTCTCTAGAGGACTAAATTTGATACATTAGTTCAACTTTATCTCCATAATTCAGAGCTTATTACTGAAAAAAATTGCTATGAATTGATACAGGTATGTTTGGACAATGTTTATAAAGTAAATTTAACAATGTGTGAAATGAACAATATTATGCAAACAATTATAATCTGCACAACTCCTGGTAATAAAGCATGCAATATAAAGATACTGTAATGTATTTTGGTATGTTTCACACATATTTGGCCATGTTTTACAAGCTAAATTTAATGATGTGTGAAATGTGATCTATATAACGCAAAATTCTATATACCGCACAACCTCGTGTTTTTAGGTTTGCGTTATAAAGATCTTCTACTGTATATATATATATATATATATATATATATAATATAAGGAAAATTCCATGTCCACTTAAATCTTTATTTAAGATAATATATTTAAAATCCATGAGTCCAAATTAATTTCAATATTGGGTACCAGTATTTCCGATTAGTAATTTTTGAATAATTTAACCACAGAGTCTATGCAATTAAATATGACAAATTTTACTATTCAAAACATCTGTTAGTTAAAATATAGAATAGTTGTAACCCCTGGAAATAGAATAGAATAATTTTTAATTTCATGATTTTTGTTAGTGCTAAATTTAAAAGAAATATTTAGTCGCAAGTGTTAAGTCGTGCATTTTAAGTTTTTTTATTTACCTTCACTGGTATAAATCTGACAAAGAAACATAACTTCATATGAATCACCTAATTATATAAAATGAGCGAAAGCTTAATAATAATAATGAGAATAATCTACAGTTACACATTGTAATGTCTGTAAAATTTAAAACAATTGATGAAATTTAATTAAGCGCTAGAATTGATGTAAAAATACATAGTTGGGAAAATCAAATAAATTGACTGAAGTAAATATTATTAATCACAGTGTTGTACTAAAGAGTAAGTAGTGTACGATAACTGCAAGGGAAAACTTCCACCAGTACTTTAGTATAGAATTTTTTGGGTTATTTCTTTGTCGAATTTCTGTTTTAAATAACCAGGCATTTTCTATTATAAAAACTGGTGAAAGTTTGCCTTTGGAATATTCAAACTCTGAGTGTTCGTGACGGCGCTTACATTTGACTAACATTATTTCCAAATAGCAAAGGCTGTCTTTTTAAATGTCAGAAATCTGCAATTAATTAAGGCGAACATTATTACTCGGAAATCGTGGCACTCAAATGCAAGTAATTATACGTACACTGTATTGTTCATACCAAGCAATGTCGTTCTCAGTATACTACTTAAATGTTTCAAAATTGCTGTAATAAATAGTTGGAGGAATTAATATGAGATTATGTGGAGCAAAATCTCTTACAGATAATACATATAGATATACAGCCAAACTCGCCTAATACGAGCACGACTAAAACGAGAGCATGGTTAAAACGGGTAAGTTGCACATTAATACTTGTTCATCACTTAATTTATATTAAGAGTTTCATGTTCTTTACGAGCTATAAAAGCATGATCAAGGCTAATACCAGCAAAACTTCTGTTTATTTCCCAGCGATATTTGGCGATTTGTAGGATAGAATTAGGAGTGAAATCCCTTTCTTTTCGAGCAATATTCTCTGTCAACGATATTATTTTTACATTACAACTGTCAGACATGTCGCGAACTAGAAAATTTATTTTACATTATAATTTATTTGATTTCAAGTTATTTCAAAGGACTTATATAGACTAGGCGTTAAGTTGATTGCAATTCGGAAGCCTCTTAAACCACATCAACCCTTCGGAAAATGACTTATTTCAGTTTATTTCCCAAAAACGTTTCTGATTCGAAACGGTTCTGTTTAAATTTGGTAAAATTAACTCTCATTTTGACGGAAGAACACTGGGTAGTCGGCAGCAGGGTTGCAAAAATCTAGGCGCGAATGGGCTGATTCCCACAACTAAATTTTATTATACTTTGTATGTTATTATACTTTGTAATTACCGTAATTTCGGGTGTATAACCCGCAGCTCAAAGAGTCGTTTTTCGACCCAGAAATTTTATTCAATAATTGTAGATAAATATTTACAGGGATCTTTTAAGTTACATTTTATAAAATAATATTTCTGGGTCGAAAAAACGACTCTTTGAGCTGCGGACTATACACCCGAAGGTATACTTTGTCTAAATTTTATCAGTATTCTTATTAGGCAAAGAATACTAAAAATTTAGTGGTGTGAATCGGCCCATTGGCGCCTAGATTTTTGTGCCCCTGGTTGGCAGGTATGTAA
This sequence comes from Maratus michaelseni, assembly GCA_963931845.1. Lineage (NCBI taxonomy): Eukaryota > Metazoa > Arthropoda > Arachnida > Araneae > Salticidae > Maratus > Maratus michaelseni. The sequence continues at coordinate 276,281,830 of OZ007595.1, read as the reverse complement.
GTTTGTAGAAAAATGCTTTTAACTACCGTAATTTCCGGCGTATAATCCGCAGCTCAAAGAGTCGTTTTTCGACCCAGAAATATTATTTTATAAAATGTAACTTAAAAGATCGCTGTAAATATTTAACTACAATTATTGAATAAAATTTCTGGGTCGAAAAACGACTCTTTGAGCTGCGGATTATACGCCGGAAATTACGGTATATTTTACTTAAACTTATGAGCGAAAGTTATGATTTCCTTGAAATGAGTTATCTATCCTGTATTTTGAATGAAGAACAGATTTCAAACTTAGTTTCTGATTCAAAAATTACGTTGTTGTGCATAATCACCTCTAAAGTTTAATCAATCTTTATTTAAACCTCTTGTATATTCTAATTACCACTTAAAAGAATGCTATTCAAATATATATATATTTTTTTTGCAATGAACTAAAAGTTTTGAAACTACGTACTTGAGATTGAACTCTATCTACTGTATTAAGCTACACATCTCAAAGAAAAAAACTAAAATATATTTAACATGAATATTGACGGAAACCAGGGAAACGTATATATAAATTTACAACAAATAATAAAAATATTCTAATAAGTTTTTGTATAATTTTAAATCTTAAATTAATGAGTTTGTAATTTTAGTGGTGTATTTTCATCAGGGTCTGATTACTGAAGGCATTTCAACCAATAAAAACAAATAGCAAATTTTCCATTATTGATGACAGAAGTTCTGTATGATTACGACATTTAAATAAGGCGATATTTCTATTCAAATAAACTAACGGAAATTTCTACTAGCTGTAATCAAGATTTGCATTTTGTTAGGTTCTTAATTAGATTTATGAAAAAAAAAACAGATTTGTTTCTTTTCATTTTAATTGTAAAAAAAGTTATACGTCACTGTGTGTACTAGATCTGTTTTGCACAGCTCTTTTAAATATGTACTGCGTTGGAAAAATTGTTATTAGCAGCCTATTTAAAGGGTTTTCGCTACTCTCCGTGAATGATTAAATGACATTGCATTTAATCAATTAGTGACAATTAGTAAGTTGTAAACGCTATGTAATAATACGCAAAAAAAATAACTACTGATTTAGGAAAACGTTGATACAATCTTATACGCATTATCCTATTCAAGCTTTTTTTAAAACAAAAAGCAGAAATTAAATTTGTGAAAGTCAATCTAACGTTAATTTTTTAAAGCAAGAACAATATGTTTCAAGCTTAAGGTTTAAAACGCTTTGTAGCAAAATGTATAATTTTGTCGAGGCCGACCTTAAATATATTTTTTCAGAAAGGAGAAAAGATAGAAAGCCATTAATTTTACTGTAAATTAATTGATAGTCTATATATTGACCATTACCAAAACATTTGTCAAGGAACCGTTTATTACTAATAATTTTGCATTAAATACACTTTTGCGTTAAATTGGACTTAGTTTCAAAAGTGATTTTTAAATTCAGAGTTAATGAATTTTAAAATAACTTTTTGACAATTTTAAAATCACTTATTATTTTTTTATGGAAAGATTAATGGAGATTTCAAAACTTTCTTATTCTACTTCGTTAAGGATTTTTAGTGGAAGATGCAGTCAGTGGTCCTGGAATTTTCTAATTTTTCTACCACTATATCAAAACATCTATATCCACTATATCCGCCTTCTCTTGAAAATGTTAAAGGAAACTTCAACGGAGATTGTTGTTTTGAAATAGTGGTAGCGAAAATAGTAAAATTTAGGATCTCTGCGAGCCAGTCATAAAATAATTAATCAAAACAAAAAGAATAAAAAAGACTTATGCCATTTTTCGAGTATCTTACTTGGAACAAGCAAAAATAAATTAGCATAATTTATCATACAATCTTTAAAGAAATACCAAACAAGTTCCAATTAAATTTTCAGGAGTGAAATTCGTCTGAAACTAATGAGTAACACGCAAGTGGAATTTTTTCCATTACTACACTGAGCGTAAAGCAGACAGAGTGAAAAATGTCCAAGCCGAGAATCGAACCCGTGATCTAAGAATAGCACTCTAAGGCTCTACCACTGAGTAAAAGGAACGATATCCCAACTCGGCATCTCTCACTCTTATGTATGTCGGCAGTGGCGTAGCCAGAGAGAGGGTCCAAATGCTCTTTACACCAGTAATAGTGTAAAGTTTTCCTTTCTTTTAATATCGCAGAAAGTTCTCTGATTAGATAAAACAAAGAAAACTTTACGATATTAGTGGTATCCAGAGCATCTGGACCCCCACCCTGGCTACGCCACTGTATGTCGGATAGCCCGCAGCCGCAGCACGCAGCCTATACGACATATATAAGAGTTAGAGATACCGAGTTAGAATATCGTTCCTTGTAGCTTAGTGATAGAGCCTCAGAGCGCTATTCTGAGGTCCCGGGTTCTATTCCCGGTTTGGGACATTTTTCACTCTGCGGTGTTTACTATCACTTTAGCAAAGAAAAAAAATCCACTTGTTTGTTACTCATTAATGTGCCAAAGTACGCAAATATTTTACTATCAAGCGTTTTTTATTAATAAAGATTAATCTGTGTTAGAAATATATTTCACAGCATTAATCATTATACATTTGGTAAAAGTGGATGTTTACACAATATATTTTAGTCACAATGAGTAAAGAGTTGGTTTTACTTTGTACATAAAGAACTATCAGAATATTTAATTTTTATTTGTCTTTAAAACATAATAAAAATCCGATAAAGTTATTTTTTTTAATAAACATTTCACTAACAATCAAACTGCTTAACAAATCGAAAAATAATTGTTAAATAATCAAAAAAGAATTATTTCATGATTCTCGAATTGTAATACTGAAAGCGCAGAGAACGAATTACGGCCGTCGATTTCAGAAACTGAAATGAATTATTGATGTAATATAACCAAAATACTTAATTATGTTTTTTTTTTAAACCATTTTCATTACGATTCGTCTGTGATCACACACCAATTAGTTTTAACCGTGATATAGAAATGGGTGTTTTTGATAGATTTTTTAAGCGACAATGACAAAACTTTTAATTTCCATAAGGCTAACTGGATTATAAAGAAATGATTTATTAAAAATTTGAAAAACTCTGTATTGGTAATAAAATTGGCAATATAGTGTGCGTAAAATGTCAAAAGTAACAAAATTTATAATTGTGAAAATTAATTTTGAAAAATAATTATAGTATAATCAATGTATTAAAAAATATAGTATAGTGTAGTAATTTAATTTCTTTTTTAAAATATATGTGAGGTTAAAATGCTTAGTTTTGAACACTTTGCCGTCCGCATGCTCGCAAACACATCCCAACACGTTTTTTAAATTTTGTCACTGTATCCGTAAATATGAGAGCTCGATTGTTGTTAGTACATCATTCCCGTTCACAGGCTATGAAATAAACACATGCCAAAATGACAGCCATATTCTTTTCCATGGTATGATCGCTAGGGTCTCATATATCCGCAAAGTTTTTTTTTTTTTTAATAATTCTGTAGTAAAGACACAATAATACAAATATCGATATTATAGAATGTTCAGATTTAGCCTCAAATACCACAATAAACAATACATATTAATATTTAACTGTAGATCGATTGTTACTATTTTTCGCAATGGCTCCAATCTGATTTTCTACGTTGTACAAATTTTCATTGACGTAGATGGAAAGGGACATTTTGTATTCTCTTTTACAATGACTGGTAGATTTATGTGAACATGATGCATTTTATTTCGTCTGAGAACTCCGTTAATTATTGTTTTTGCATTTGTTCATATACGATTGGTTATTTCCGAACAAATTATAAACAGTATGTATATTTATTACTTGCATGTTATATAAAAGTGTTATAATATGTTGAAAGCACACATTTTGCAGCAAAAGGATACACGTTTCTGTACCGCATTCATACCTGCCGAGTTCTTCCGTATTTTGAATACTAATACAAATTTCTAATATAAATCTTTTTCTTATGTAGTCAGGTATTTTTGATATTAAGAACAGTGAAGTTTTCTGTATCGAAGAAACGATTCTCAAAATTAAGCAAACGTGGCTGGAAAGCGTATTGTTAATGGATATAAAAAATAGCATATTTTTGTAAGTGTGAAGCAGTCAGAAATATGATAAGTCCCTCTACCACTGAACTCCATCTATAGATTCTAGTTTGGCCGTGGACTCAAATAACACGAAACAATGCAGTCGAAACATTGCCCTTCGTAGTTCATTCTGTGCGTGGGGCTTAGGGGTGGAGCGGAGATGGGAAATTCATTATTCACTATGAATTTCTTTGGAACAACCAGGCAGTCATTACAAAAGTTTTCAATATCAGAAGAAATACAATTATTGATAAACATGTTTTTAAAAAATGTTTGTTTATTTAAAAAAAAAAAAAAAAAAAAAGATGTTTTACTCTTCATCGAATCAGAAAATTATCAAATCCCCTAAATGATATGTCTTTTCAACAATGGCAACACAGAAAATTAATTAAATAAAAAAAAGTTTGCAAGAAGAGCAAACTGCAATAGGATATTTCTCAACAAAATAGATTTTTTTTAAACAGAATATAAAATTTCATTTTAAAATATGAAAATTTCTTGAATTATCTTTAGTTTTTTTTTTTTTTTTTTTTTTCATAGGCTAAAACGTATTCATATGAAAAACTGATCTTCGATAATAAATCGATAAATCTTTTTGCTCACAAATATCTCCATACAAAAAAATAAATCGTTTTTCGCACAGACATTTTCTTTTTTTTTTTTTTTTTAAATTTACACCATAAATGTTGTGCAATAATAACTAAATGTAAAAAAAAATAATTTTGAGTAGTTTGACTTTACGGTTTTATGTATTTTGATCAAGCTAATAGACTACAATAATGTACTCGTAGTCTATGTTTGCTAAAGTTATTTCAATTAGTATTGCCGGCCGAAAGACATACAAGCATAGCTAGCAACTTTTACGCTTTTTTGCTACCACTAAAGATTAACTGAAATTTTTGCATTATTGATTCGCACGATTTCAGCGATTAAGTAAAAATTTACTGTAAAATTTTAGTGGTAGGAAAAAAGCGTAAAAGTTGGCAGCTATGCATACGAGCGTTTAGTCTCTGCACTTTGGCCACGATTTCAAATAACAGATCGCGCAAGCGTATTATTTATTACTTAGACAACTCTAACGAGAGTCATGATAATTTTATTACATTCTGCGACAAAAAAAATCATTAAAGGAATTCGGTTGAAAATATTTAGTCTAATATAACTAAATATTTCCTTTCAAGATTTCCCATATTTTGAGTTTTTTTTTTTCGCGTTCTACAACAATTGTTTAATAATGTTAATAATATTCAATTTCAAAGTTTTTCTAAAATACCTTTTTTGCCTCCGGATGTTTAAATTTTTACGGATTTTTAACAATTTTTTAGAGTTTTATAGCTAATTTTTAACGTTCTTAAAAAATTTCAACGTACAGTGTTTAGTTTTAAGCCACTGTACTAAATTTTACAAACTAGTATTTTTTAAGTTATAGCGATATTTTGTGCTTTTAACGTTTCACTCCGGTTTTCATACAGTAAAAAAAAATACGGTTTTAATCTTCTAGCACAATACATTAAAATTTCTTTATTCGTAGTATTCAAAATGCGCAAAATTCGTCAGGCCGCGGTCACTACCGCATAGATGAGCGCCACGCGCATATGAAAACAAAATAAAAAAACACTGAAAACACGAAACTTGCTGCGCAGCAATCTTTAAAATGCACGAAATTTGTTAAAACTTCGGTCACTAACGCATGTATGAGCGCTGCACGCATATGAAAAAAAAAATCATCACTGGTAGCACGAAACTCGATGCGCAGTAATCTTCAAAATGCACGAAACTCGTCAAAACCCCGGTCACTAACACACATATGAGAGCTGCGCACACATGAAAAAAAATCACTTGATACGCGAAACTCGCTGCGAAGCAATCTCTAGAATGCACGAAACTCATTAAAGCCGTGGTCAATAACGCATGTATGAGCGCTGCACGCATATTAAAACTAAAACAAACATTACTGGATGCAGCAAAATCACTATGAAGCAATCTCTAACAGTGGCGTAGCGTCAGGGGGGGGGACACGATCATTTTACTACCAATATAATTATAAACTACATTTGGCCTTACTTAATCTTTGAACGGTATGAATTAAATAAGGCCAAATATAGTATATAAAAATACTGGTAGTAAAGTGATCGTGCCCCCCCCCCCCTTGACGCTACGCCTCTGATCTCTAAAAAGCAGGAAACTCTTTAAAAGTTCACATTATATAAATTGTTAATATTGGTATAAATTATTGTATAACTTATAGAAAAATAGAAATTTTACGTTCTTCCCTTAAAATTAATTTTTATAACCAAATTTTATATTTATTTCCATTTTGTCTCAAACTCTCCACCGCTTAAATATTCAAAAATAGAAGGTTTACATTTTTTCATTCGAATTATTTTTTATAACTCAAATAGATATTGACAAATAAAAACTTTCTCTCTTTTCAAACTTTTAGCTGCTTGGATTCGAAAGCAAGACCACAGAACTCAAGAGAAATGATGTACCACAGAGCTACCCGCACACGTTTCGAAACGGTTTAATACAAAAAATTTAAATATCGGACAAGCTCCGTTCAGGCGCTAGACGCTTTAAAATGACACAACGCCCACCACTTAGAACTGATGTTTCTGTAGTAACTCACCACAAAATTCTGACCAATTTGTTTTTGTTATCTGCTTTGAATTCCAAATAAATAAATTAATCCTTTTTAATCACCATGTCGCATATCTCCAACATACCCAAAAGACAATTTTTTTTGTACAGTTGCCCTTAAAAAACGATTTTTTAAGATTATTTATTGGTGCTGTCTTCCAACGAAGCAGTCTGAACAGACGACGATACTGAGTTTATTTTCCATACCAAAGTTTTATGTATCATTTGAGCAGTTTCGCATCGTTAATAATAAAATAAACTTAATAAATTTGTAAAATTGAAAAGGTTTTGACGTCCAAAAATAGATTATTTACATAGGTAAAATCGTATACTTCACAATTTGCATTAGAAAATTGACAATATTTAAGAAAAATGTATTATTTTCTGTTTGTTACAACTTTGAAAAAAGCAACTTTTATTCAATATATATATGTTCTAAATTTTTAAAATTATTCTTTGTATGCTTAAAATGATCTTTTTTAACACCTGAGTAAATATTCTTCAAATCGGAGCTGTTGAATTACAAAAGGTTAATATGTAAGCAATGTTTAAATCGTTTTCTTGTAATTACAACACCTAATTTAAATTAATTCTCTGTTTGGACATAAAATTCTTATTATTCGAGAAAATTAAATGTGTGTATTCGCACACACATCATATTTTTCATTAGTTTAATATATTTTATTTCTGTTTTACAATGAAAATTGAAGATCAGGATAGAATGTGATCTCCTTACAGATTTAATAATATTTGCTGAAGGTTAAATTAAGCATTCGTATTTGGTATTCTATTGATATGGGTAGAGGGTGTCTAAATACTATACTGATTTATTCTATACTGATAATTCTATACTAAATACTATACTGATTTATTTCTCCATGTATGTTAAGCGTGTTGGTGAGTAAGATCTCAAGTTTTCCTCGCTCATGTTAAACCTGTAGGCAATCAATGCAATCGTATTTTCCATATATCTCCAAAACACCTCGAAGTGCCAGGCATGTCTCTTCAGCATAGATAAGAAAGTATGGCATAACGAGTTATAGAAAAATATGCAAGCGTTATGTATGACAAGAAATCAATTACAATTTTGATATTCGCTGAGATAAAAGTTGTGCTCATGTGGTGTTAGTGAAATCTAACGGACCATACACCAAATTTTGTACTTTGCTGTGTCCGGTGAAGTGTGACGTCAAACAGAATTTAAAAAAAAAAAACGTAGCGAACTGTCATCCCACTGCGGAGTGTGTTTCATTTATATATATTTTATATGAAATAAATATTTGAAAGTATTCTTTCTCTTTGAAACACTCTCTATATAAAATTAAATAAGATTTTTGTTTCTCAAAATTCCAAATTATTCAGATGCTGCAAAGATTATTTCATTGATTTTGAAATTAAGATAAAGGCAATTCGATGTAAGCTTAACCCTAATATTAGCCATTAAACGTATTTTTATTAGTTGAGAAAAATCACGTATGGGATTTCCATTAAGAAACACATGTACCATTTTTGCCAATTTAGTTAATTTTTTTATTTATATATCTTTCACTATTTCCAAATAGTATTCAGATTATTTGATCTTGACACAACTTTTTAAACTTAGCAATATTCTGTTTAATGCCAGATTAATTAATGCGAATTATACTATTTCAAAATGTTTTAGCAATCAAGCAATTTAAATACATTAAAAGTAAGGGATTGGCAAAATTGCTGCACAGTACAGAAAATGTGTTTTTAAAAATTTGAAACCAGAAATATCATTTGGAAATTAATTTTAAAAAAAATTGAATATTGTTTAACAAAATAATTGAAAATTTGATATAACATTGTACCATAATTGCAACTACTGCTACTTTTCTTAAGTTAGAATTTCCGAGGATATTCAGTTATCTAATAGTAGCGTTCCCGGTTTGCCTTTTTTATTTAGGACATACGAATTCATAACAGAATTTCTAAAAGAAGATTTTTTTTTTTACTTTATGTAATCACGAAATGTCTATTATTGAATAAATAAAAAATAACCCTTCGAAAATTTTTGAATGAATTCGAAATTTCTGGATAAAAAAAGAAAGCCAAACTCACAACTCTGCTTGACAGCAGAAACTTTATATTTACAAAGGAATTCTTACACATTTTAAATTAGCGAGAACAATTTATGTGTAATCGCGGAAAAATTGCACCACCAATTTTGTGCACTATTTAACTTAAAAGAAAAATAAAAGTTTTTTTTAAGGTTGAAATAACGTCTAATATTATTCATTTAAAATTTTGCTGTATGTGATCTTAGATTCTTTATTTATAACAGAGTTTCGTATATGGATATACTGATATTCAAAAGGAAAAAGTGAGCACCCATATGAACCTTGTATAATATTCCCTGAATGAAATGGCTAAAATAAGATAAACATTAATTCAAAGAAAAACAAAATTAATAAATTGTTGTCTCAATTCATAACGTTTAACATTCCGTTCATTTTGAGATTTTAAATATTTTCCTTTACGACTAAAATGAAAAAAAAAAAAAAAAAAAAAAAAAATCGAAAAATCGAGGAAAATGTATCCGCTTTACATTTATCATCATTGCCTTCCGTCCGATATCTACTTAAAGCAAATATGCATTGATTATAAAATCCATATTTCACATATCAATTGGTAACTGATGTGTTATTAAGAAATATTTTCGTTCATTCGTCGTTACCTACAATGTAATCAATCACAGTATTACAGATGAAAAATTACTAGATAAGGATCATGATATCATAATGATTTTGAGAATGTATCGTTTTTTCTTTCCAAAGTTTTTGCATGAATATGTTTAATTTGTTTGCTCTAGTATATCAGAAGCAATTCTGCTTCTTCTTCTTTTTTGTTTTACAACACCTTCCAATACAGTTGAAGAGTATTTATGAATTCTATTTGTTTTTATGCTGTCTGTCTCTGCTATAAATTGCGTAAATATACTCGAATCGCCATGCAATTGATATATGTTATTGAGGTTTACTATGGAATGTTTAGCATTTATAGTTTGTTTACAGGGACACGCAAAACTATTCCGTTATATTACGGTGTATGGGGAGATCGTCTGCGGTGTATTTTAATGATGTTATACTGTTTCAAATATATTGAAATTGATATACGTTACTGAGGTGCAGTACCAGATGCTTCGTATGGAATGTGGTGTGCCTAGCATTCAAGATTCATTTACAGGAAAACACAAAATAATTCTATTGCGATACTGTCTATGAACGGCAATTGATGGAAGCGTGTGTTCAGTTGCGGTACACGTTTTTAAATTAAACTAATTTTTTGCATATTGTTTTCGTATTATTCTTGCGTGTCACCCAGATACTTTTCGATAGCAACTTAAATTCAACTCAATATATTGCCGGTATCTTTCCGAATTTTTACGATATTTGACTGGCCTTTTCATATGTGTTGGTTTATTTAGTTGAAAACGAAATTAAGTAGTAAATATTTTGTTAACTTTCGTGCATGCGCAGTTAAAACTTATACCATAAAAAATACTCATATTTCATCAAATACTTCAGTTCTAATGAAATACTTCAAATATATTGACCTCTCACTTATACGCGTTACACAATAATTATTTTTCAGCACCAGTTACTTTTAAAATTATTTTCTTCTTATTTAATCGCAGAATTTATAAATAAAGTTTTACCGTTTTAAAATAGTGGTATGAAAAATAATTACTGAACTTCGTGTATAAGTGAGAGGTCACAGTACTCATGAAATATTTATATCTTAATTCCAGTATTGTTTTCCTCATATGCTTTGTCCTGTTTCCTGAAAGGGGCATTAAATTTGGTGACAAATCCAAAATTCTTATTAACCAAAAACGTATAGGAATTTCTTGTACTTTTTTAAAGAAACATTTATATCTCCATGAATATATGTGTTATATTTACACAATTGAACACTAATATTGTAGAAGACCTACATAACCATGTGCTACAGCTATAGATCAGGGCCTGTTTACCAACGGGGCACACTTCCACCTGTAAAAAGGAATAGAAATTTTTTCCGTATTCATGGCAGTAATTTTGCATGAATAGGGCGTTTTAATAAGAAGAAAAGTTCTATTACATTTTACTGGTGGTAGTGTGCCCCGTCGGTAATCAGGCCCTACTATAGATAACTTGGAGAATTTTAGTCTACAGTGTGATCGCAAATACTTGTCTTTTATTTAATTTGTTGCTGGTCGCCAAATTCTCATCGTGGTTAAACATTCACTGAAATATACCGGGTGATTATAATTAAAGTTACGATTTCAAAAATCAATAATTTTAAAACTACTGGTCATAATGACTTGATATTTTAGCAGAACAATCGTGAGGCATTGGAATTTTGTTTGGCGAAGGTAAAAAAATAGTTCCAAATTGTGCCGATAGATGGCGTTGTCAGGGTAATGTCAGGGGAAAGACCAAAAATGTATTCTTGAACACTTTCCGGCGCGGTGTAAATTTGTTTGCAAAATGATGAAATAATAGACTGACACCGGAATTTACAAACGAATCCATTAGTAAAAAGAAACTTGCTTATTTTCTGGTTCTTAATGAAAGGAAAATAATTAAATATTCTTGGTGCCGTTTGTCAGTTTTAGAATTAAAATTGGGTGTCCTTTTTTGTGACCACAGCACGTTAAAGGGTTAAACATAGGAATGATGTTGCCAAAAGGAAAAAAAGTTAAGAGATTTACTAAAAATTTATTAGCGAAAAGACAAGACTACTTGTTTACAGCGACGACAGCGATAATTACAAAAAATGAAAAAAAAAAAAAAAGAGCTTCATGGAACAAACACCTTACTGATTATTAAGGCATAAGTTGCTCAATATGCCCTCCGCCTTGTTCCGCTACTAATTGGAAGCGCAAAACGGCATGCTCCACAACAGATCGGAGGGTATCTGTACTAATGCAATGGGTGTGTTGTGTGATGCTTGCCTTCAAGTCGGCTAGATTCTGAGTCCGCCCGCTATAAACAACATTCTTCAGGTACCCCCAAAGCCAGAAATCACACGGGTTTAAGTCGGGGGAACGTGGCGGCCACGTTGTTGGAAAATGGCGGCTTATGATCCTATCATCTCCGAAATTATCACTCAGTAGCTGCTTCACAGTAGTAGCAATGTGCGGAGGAGCGCCATCTTGCATGAATATTATGCGATCCACACACTGACGCTGTTGAAGTGCCGGAAGAACATGGTTACGCAAAAGTGCTTCATACCGCTTGCCAGTAACTGTGCAGGTAACGGGACCTGCAGGTGCTATCTCCTCGAAGAAAAATGGACCGACGATAAACGCTGCCGTTATTCCGCACCACACAGTGACCTTTTCAGATTGAAGAGGTAATGGCTGTAGCTGGGACGGATTCTCGGTCGCCCATATCCTGCAATTTTGCGTATTTACAGAACCTTGCAAATGAAAGTGGGCTTCGTCAGACCACAGAATGTTCCATGGCCATCCGTTGTCCACTTCCATCCGGGCAAGAAATTGTAGTGCAAAAGATTGACGTGCTTCCAGGTCAGCAGGTAGCAACTCCTGCACATGAGTTATCTTGTACGGATAACAGCGTAAGACGTTCCGTAGGACTTTACGCACCGTGCTGTTCGGCATATCCAGCATTCGGCCAATCCCCCTTGCACTGCTGATTCCAGCCAGTGGCGTAGCGTCAGGGGGGGCACGATCATTTTACTACCAGTATAATTATATACTACATTTAGCCTTATTTAATCTTTGAACGGTATGAAATAAATAAGGCCAAATATAGAATATAAAAATACTGGTAGTAAAGTCACCCGTGCCTCCCTTGACGCTACGCCTCTGATTCCAGCATCACTGTCAGTATGTTCCTGTAATGCTGTAGCCACATCTTCCACTGCCGCAGCTGAAACTGGTTTCCTTCCTCTACCCCGTTTAACGTCAAATGAACCGGTCTCTTCGAATTTAGCAATCATTTTTTGCAGACCATTTGTTGTTATTGGACCTTTTTTTATGGATTTTAATGTCCGAAACTTCCTAATAGCTGTAAGTGCACAGTCATCGTTCTTATAAAAAAGCTTCAAGAGCAGAGCGCGATCCTTCATAGTCAGAGTCATGATGAAGCATTCAGGCAAAGAGCTGCTGCTCTGCATTTTTATGGTTGCTATGTCTGCGGTGCGCATGTCACGTATTAGTAATTTGCATATCTTCAGACAATGTGAACCCAGACAGCGCCATCTATGGGCACATTTTGAAACTTTTTTTTGCCTTCGCCAAACAAAATTCGATTGCCTCACGATTGTTCTGCTAAAATATCAAGTCAATCTGACCAGTAGTTTTAATTAAAATTATCGATTTTTGAAATCGTAACTTTAATTATAATCACCCGGTATTTAATTAAAACTTTACAGAACCTTGCAAATCAAAGTGGGCTTCGTCAGACCACAGAATGTTCCATGGCCATCCGTTGTCCACTTCCATCCGGCAAGAAATTATAATTATAATCACCCGGTATTTAATTAAAATTTTCCTTTCATTAAGAACAAAAAAAATAAGCAAGTTTCTTTTTACTAATGGATTCGTTTGTAAATTCCGGTGTCAGTCTATTATTTCATCATTTTGCAAACAAATTTACTCCGCGCCGGAAAGGGTTCAAGAATACATTTTTGGTCTTTCCCCTGACATTACCCTGACAACGTCATCTATCGGCACAATTTGGAACTATTTTTTTCCTTCGCCAAACAAAATTCCATTGCCTCACGATTGTTCTGCTAAAATATCAAGTCATTCTGACCAGTAGTTTTAAAATTATCGATTTTTGAAATATTAACTTTAATTATAATCACCCGGTATTTGGTGAAACGTATTCTTTATATTTCTAAAGTTTCAGAAAAAATACGTCAAATATTTCGCTTGATATTTGGCAATGTGTCTAAAATTTAAAGTGCCCGGTGAGAATTTGTTATATAGCGTACGTTGGTTGTAGATCCGGCCAAGAGGTTTAAATTGGTTAATGGAAATTTAAACTTTATCTTGTTTTAAAGTAATTTATAACTCGTACTAAAACACTTAATCAAATGTTACTTATAAATAATATAATCAAATATTATTTTATTGAAAAATAACATATCTTAAACCATAACGCGAAGTATGCAGTCGTATAAAATTTTAGTTATTACTAAACTTAAAATTTCCGTTGTGGGTACATTTTTACTAGAATTTGTAATAAAATTTTTCGTCTTATTTAACATATATGAATTCGTAGCGCATATATGCGTCATTTCAGGAATTTATTTTTTTATACAGAAATTCCAAATATACGCCGAAAATTCAGAAGAAAGAAATTTTACTTAAACAATCATAATGTAGTTAACAACATGGAATACCTAGTTGAGTACCAAATGAAATTCTAGGTTAAAGGTAAGTGACTTGCGAGGCATGTTGAGCCGTGAGATATTTAAAAAGTTAGAAATTAAATAAAAAATAAAAATGAAATAGAAGAATAAAAAATATTAAAAAAAGTAAATAAAAATAAGAAACATTTCCATTAGATCCAAAAAAATGTCAGACGAAACCTACCGAGGGTCGAACCCATCCCAAAAAATGAAAAAAAGGACTTTCTTCAGAGACATTTAGTTTAAAAGTTGCAGAATAATGACATTAAAAAGCCACTGGTCCGACTAGGTTTTTTTTTTATTAAATAAAACAAAAATTACTATTAAGAAATTCTGGTATGAATTCGGAATTTCCAAATTAAACAAATTGCTAAAATCTAATGATGCAAATGGGTTAATAAAATATAATTTGACGTGATTTTTATCAAAATGAAGCTTTTTTAAAATTGCGCGTAAGATATCTATAGAACGAGTAGATATTTTTCATGATAATTTCACGCGTATTCAGATCATTAATATCTTAATGCTGACCGCAATGTGTTTTTTGTTACACGTACAAAAAACACGCACCTTTTGCTCAGTTAAGTTTATAACTGTGAAATGATTTCTAGCTCTTACATAGATTAATTCCTGCGACAAGTGAATAAACCAGAAAAAGATATCTCAAAACCTGTAATTTGTCATAAATGATTTGGAACACCTCATCACATAAACATCCTAAGGCTGTAGTATTAAACAAGCGAAAGTGGATGCAGCTTTCAGAATGATACGTATCACTTCACGACTTTCTTGATTCTTGTATTCATCCACATGTAAATAATCCGTTATTTGTCACGCTCAGCTTCTTCTGTAGTTCCATTTGTGTTTGATTCTCAAAGGAACATTATGTTTAAAAGCAAATTCTTATCCAATAAATTTTCCATATTTTACCCCGAAATAAAATATCTCACAATCAGTGGCGTAGCTAGCAATATTAATCGTTTATCTAATTGCAGAATTTTCTGCAATTAAAGAGAAATATTTTGAAAATATTTGAAAAATATTTTACGAAATTACCGGTATCCAGAGCATCTAGATCCGCAACCTGGTTAACCCTTTAGCGGGTGGTGTTTCACAAAAAAGGACACCTAATTTTAATTCCAAAATTGACAAACGGGATCAAGAATATTTAATTAAGATTTTCCTTTTTATAAAGTACGGGAAATCAAGCATGTTTTTATTGTCTAATGAATTCGTTTACAAATTCTGGTGTCAGTCAATTATTTCATAATTTTATAAACAGACCTACTCCGTGCCGGAAAGGGTTAAACTACTGCTTACACTTTGTAACACCTCGTCACTTAAATATCCCAAGCATGCTCAAACAAGCGAAAGTGGGTTCAGTTGTAAGATATGTTATAACGAAGGATAATTTTGAAATAAATAGCGGACAAGATTTTTTGCTTATCAAAATAATGTGCTTTTAGAATTATACTAAATTAGCGATATCCAGAGAATCTAGACCCCCAACCTGAATGCTTACAATTTGTAATAAACTATTTGTAACACACATAAATATCCTAAGACTGCTGAAACAAGCGAAAGTGCATTCAGTTGTAAGATATATTATATCGAAGGAAGATGTCGAAATAAATAGCGGACAAGATATATTGCTTATTAAAATGATGTGTTTTAGGAATGATATGTATCATTTTGGGGCTTTCTTACACTTTCACGAGATTCTTCAATTTTGATTTACACATAGATAGTTATTTATAGTACTTAGCGTTTACAGAAATGTCATTCGTTCTATTTGTAAGTTGATTTATGTCATAAGAGAATAATAATCTCTTTCCTTTTTATGTTTTCCTTTGATGTTTCATCAATGCATCCTGATAGTATGACTTTTTCAAAATTTGAATTATTTTCAAATACCTATCTCGAAATATAACGTATTTATAGTTTTTAATCCAAAGCATATTGAATTTTGTGTTAAATTTCTTCAAAAAGCAAGTTTCTCACGTATATTGAAATTCAACACTGTAATTCATAATAATCTCTACCACTGAAATAAATGGAGAAGATTACTTGCGCTACGCTACAAAATAATATACTTGAAGAATGACATGCCTCACTTAAGTACATTTTTCCTATTGTTATTGATTCCACTACAGATAGTAATTTGTCATACTTGGTGTCTTTGAAAAATATCGTTTATAAGCAATGAAGTATGTGTTTCCTCCGTAGAACATTTTGTTATCCAGGGGGCGCTGCCGAGCGCTCAAGACGGGATGATGCGCGGAGCGGATTCCCATTCCCGCCAGTAGTGATGTTTTTGCTTGAGACGTAAGCGCAGTGTACCAACCACTGCCAGTCAATTTTGTTCTCCTTGTAAATAAATGTAATTAGTTAAGTTTTAACTCCACTTTTTATTGAGTACGAAATGATCATCTTAGTTTTCTTAACGAAATACAGTCCAACGAGATTAACTGAGCTATCTACGGAACATGTTTTGGTCCTCCGAGCCCCAGCGCTCATTTAGAACACTGTAAAGAATCATCGCCCTTGGATTTTTGTATGTAGTTATAGATAATTATAATGGCTACTATTAAAGGTACTGTGATCCTCAATCGGAAATGCGGAAACATACGCAGCCAAGTTACACGTATATCAAATGCAATAAAATCAAAACTTGGCCAGAAAGAATTGGAACTAAAGTTCAATGCACTTCAAACGTTAAAAAAGAAAACAGATGAGTTACGCAACGAGTCGTATTCGGTAATTTCTGATGATGATTTACCGGAATTTGAAAATTCCTTGACGGAGATAGAAGAACAGTTAGAAGTTCTCGAAGTAAGTCTTCTTGATTTAATTAAGCCTAGTTTTTCTAATGTTGAATGTCAAAATAATAATGATAGAATTAATGCTAATGAGCCAAAAATTAAATTGCCGTCAATTAATTTACCCCAATTTTCGGGACGTTACACAGAGTGGTTTAATTTTAAACTACAATTCACCACCTTGATTGATAGCAATGACGAATTAAATGATGCTCAAAAATTATATTATTTACAATCGGCTTTAACAGGCCCTGTGAAACAATTGCAAAACATTGATGATTCTTATGCTTCCTTATTCGAAGCTTTAAAAAAACGATTTGAAAACAAACGGTTAATTGTAAATTCTCATATTTCTGAATTATTGAGTAACAACAAAATAAAAATTGAAAATGCGAAAGAAATACGCAATCTGGTAGATAATTTATTGAGTCATTTGAGGTCCCAAAAACAATTGGGACTAGAAAATAATAATTTATCGGAATCAATTTTAATGTATTTTGTGTTACAAAGAATCGATGACGAGTCAAGAATGGCACTTGAAATGAGTCTTAGTTGTAACGACTTGCCTGAATGGAATGTTTTTATTGATTTTTTACTGAAAAGAGCTCAAGCTCTCGAAAACATACAAAAAAGCAACACCGTTACGAAACCTAGGTATGAAATTACTCAGAAACAAAAAAGTTTAGTATTACAGAATGACAAATTTAATTGCGCATTATGTAAACAACCTCATATGATATTTCGATGTCAAAGGTACTTAGATTTATCGGTTCAAGAGAAATTGAACCAAGTAAGGAAGTTGAAGTTATGTTATAACTGCTTATCGTTATCTCACGGTGTTAATCGATGTAATAAATTGCATAATAAGTGTAGGATTTGTTACTCCAACCATCATAGTTCTCTTCATGGAGCTAATTTTTCGAAACCTGCTTTTGAAAATAGGCAAGTTAATTGTATTGCAAATGAACCGCAGTTGAAAACGGAAGATAACGTAAATTCTAATTCAATAGAACCCACCACAAATGCGTTAACATTGAGCTGTCAAAACAATTATGATCAAAATTTGTCTTGCTCCAGTTATAATGGGTTGATTTCGACAGCTGTGATTTATTTAAGGGGAAGTAATAATTCTTTTTTCCTTGTATTGCGATTCTTGATACTGCGAGTAATGTCTCATTGGCCACGTGTTCTGTAGCAGATATGTTAGGGTTGCAAAAATATAAGGTCAAGTCATTAATTACTGGATTAAATGATTCTGTCTGTAAAATTAAAAGCAGAATAAATGTAGAAATTTCCAACAAGGATAGAAGTTTTAAAAAATCATCCAACATGTTTTTGGTTCCTAAAATCACTGATTTAACCCCTTCAAGCGCCGTAGACATTTCTAATCTGCACTTACCACAGAATTTAACCTACGCGAACCCAAGATTTTTTGAACCTCAGCGAATTCAAGTGTTATTAGGAGCAGATGTATATTACGAATTGTTATTAGCTGGTCAAATAAAATTTCCTAAAACTTCTATAATTTTACAAAATTCTCATTTAGGATGGATCGCGGGTGGAACAATACAAGATAGAAATGAAAGTAAATTCACGTGCCATTTAATAGAAAATCAAGATGAATTAGATTTGAAAACCTTTTGGGACTTAGAGACGTTGGGAATTAAAGATGACCCAAACAGTGTTAAAAACGAGAAAATTTTAGAAAAATTTCATGAAACTGTGCGTTTTGAAAATAATAGATATGAAATCAGTCTCCCTTGGACAAGGGATTGGAACCATTTAGAAAATAATTATAAAATCGCCGAAGCGCGACTCTCAGGTCTTATAAAAAGAATGAAACGTGATACAAAGTTATACGAACAATATTGCAATATTTTGAATGAGTATTTAGAGATGAACATAATTGAAAGTGTACCCAATTTAGAAAACCCTTCAGATAAACCAGTTTTTTACTTACCGCACCATACAGTATTTAGAGAAGATAGTGTTTATACTAAATGTCGAATAGTTTTTGACGCAAGTTCCCATGAAGCAGGACAATTGTCTTTGAACGACTGCCTTGACGCAGGAATTAATTTAAACCCTAATATTTTTCACTTATTGATTTTTTTCAGACTAAACAAAATTGCCTTTCTAGCAGATATAGAGAAGGCTTTTCTACAAATTGCCATAAACGACAAGGACAGGGATGTTCTGAGATTCTTGTTTATAGATAAGAATCCTGTCGACAATGACGCATTTAATGTTATCGTCTACAGATTTTTACGCCTAACATTTGGCTTGAACTCAAGCCCATTTTTGCTATCTGCTACAATTAAGCATCATCTTAACAAATTTGAAACGGAATATCCAATAGCGACAGAAGTACTCCACAATTGTATTTATGTGGACGACTTAATAACCGGGACAGACACAGTCGAAGATGCGGTGAACATTTCGGAACAATCTCATAAAATAATGAAGGAAGCTAGCATGAATTTACGGAAGTGGATTTCGAACAATAAACTGTTAATGGAAATATGGGATAATCGTGGATTTAGTACTATGCCACAACCTTTTGAGGATACTACAATACATAAGGTTTTGGGGATATCGTGGCAACCCAAGCAAGATATACTTTTGATAGATATTGATAATTTGCTCGAATTTTTGCGTAACGCAAAAAATACAAAACGTTTTGTATTACAAGTTGCAGGTAGAATATTTGACCCTCTGGGTCTAATTTCTCCGTATACAATACGAATTAAATGTTTATTTCAAGAACTGTGGAGTAGGAATTTAACGTGGGATGAAGAACTGCCCTCCGATATTACAAAGACGTGGGAACAATGGTGTTCCGAACTTCCCCAGTTGAGAAATCTAAAAATTCAAAGGAACATTTTTCAGTTTCCCGATGACTCCAATTACACCCTAACTTTGCATACCTTTGCCGATGCCAGTCCAAAGGCATACGGTGCTTCCGTGTATCTACAAATTGATTCACTAAGTGAATCTTCATTAAATTTGATTACATCAAAATCCAGAGTGGCACCATTGAAAAAAGTGTCACTTCCTAGACTTGAACTTCTAGCAGCATTACTTGCTGCACGCTTAACTTGTGAAGTAAAAATGATACTAGACCGCAAGGGACCATCATCTATGTATTTGTGGACAGATTCGCAGATTGTTTTGTACTGTATCAAAGGCTCTGCAAATGGTGGAAGTCATTTGTGTCGAACCGTGTAAAGGAAATTCAAGCTCTGACAGACCCATCCAGGTGGTTTCACTGTGCAGGGTCCGAGAATCCTGCAGATTTGCTAACAAGAGGTGTCAAGTGTGACCTTCTCGTTCAGAGTTCCAAATGGTGGACTGGACCAGAGTTTTTGAAAGACTTAGATCAGTGTAACAACGACCAGACTTTAGTGATTCCTAACAAGGACATATATATAAACGAACTAAAAAGAGACTCCGTGAACATTATTGATGATGATTTTGTTACATTAACTATTTCTCACGATAAACCGTTAATTAATCATATTTTTGCATGTACTAATAATTTTGTAAAATTAATTCGTATAATGAGTTTTATTTTTAGATTCACCTTCAACTGTCGTACTAAATTGAAGACAAGAAGTGGACCACTATCCCTCGACGGGGTTAGAGAGGCCGAATCGTTTCTAATTCGGTCAGCACAAAGGGGGGAATTTAGGGAAAAATTAAAATGTCTCGAAAAAGGTAAGCCTGTTCACAATAAAAGTAGATTATCTTCCTTAAACGTATTTGTAGGAGAGGATGGATTAATTAGAGTTGGCGGCCGTTTAGCACATGCAGATTTGCCGCTTAACTCAAAGTTTCCAATTGTGTTGCCAGCAAATCATAAGTTAACGGATATTATTTTAAATTACTTCCATCTCAAATACTTTCATTTAGGCCCACAAGCGTTGCTTTTCCATGTAAGACAAAAATTTTGGCCACTTAATGGCAGGAATAATTGCCGAAGCATTGTTCACAAATGTGTGACATGCTTCAAGAATAAACCTGTTGTCAGCTCCCAATTAATGGCTGATCTGCCGGGAGAACGTGTGACACCAAATTTTGTATTTTCGGTGACAGGTCTGGATTACTGTGGCCCATTTTCTATTAAATTTAAAAATCAAAGGAAGGGCGTATTGAATAAAATTTATGTAGTAGTGTATGTGCGTTTATGCACCAAGGCAATACACCTGGACTTTCTTTCAGATCTCACAACTCAGGCTTTTATAGTTAGTCTAAAACGTTTCTTTGGCAGGAGGGGAAAATGTGCAAAAATCCTATCGGATAATGCAAAAACGTTCATCGGAGCTGACATAGAGTTGAAAAAATTGCATAAACTGATTAGTTTCCCAGATGAGGAATTGTGTAATTTTTTAACCCATGAAGGTGTCAAATGGGAATTTATTCCCCCCAAATCCCCGAATTTTGGTGGCCTCTGGGAGGCGGCTGTAAAATCATTCAAGTTTCATTTAAAACGGGTAATAGGTGATCAAAAATTAACCTTAGAAGAGTTTCTTACTATACTAGCGGAAATTGAGGGAGTTTTGAACTCCCGTCCCCTTACCCCGCTGTCCTCAGATTTCGAAAATTTTGAAACCTTGACACCCTCTCATTTTTTAATCGGTAGACCTATCAGTTCGATCTCCGAACCACCTTTAGATAACATTAATGAAAATAGATTAGCAAAATGGCAGAGAATCACCAAATTTAGTCAACAAATTTTGAAGACTTGGAAGCGCGACTATTTAAATAATCTGCAGCAGAGGGGGAAATGGAAATTTAAAAAGGATGATGTACAGAAAGGACCTTTAGTACTAATAAAGCAGGAAAATTTACCTTCCACCAAATGGCAGGTTGGAAGGATAGTTGAAAATTTTAAGGGAAGGGACAATATAATACGAACCGTAAACTTACGGTTACCAGACGGACGAATTTATAAGAGAAATGTCAGAGATGTCTGTATATTACCAGTTCAGTAACAGATTTCTTTTCTTTCTTTAAGCAATTTTTAAGGTATATATTATTTCTGTATGTAATGTTGAATTATAGTGCATTTATGATTGTATTATTATTGTGTATGTAAGTTGTTATATCTTATAATTTTTTCTTATATGATAATTTTTGCAAATTTATATGTGAATGTATATTGAAATTGCATTTCAATCCCCGGTGGAGTGTTTCCTCCGTAGAACATTTTGTTATCCAGGGGGCGCTGCCGAGCGCTCAAGACGGGATGATGCGCGGAGCGGATTCCCATTCCCGCCAGTAGTGATGTTTTTGCTTGAGACGTAAGCGCAGTGTACCAACCACTGCCAGTCAATTTTGTTCTCCTTGTAAATAAATGTAATTAGTTAAGTTTTAACTCCACTTTTTATTGAGTACGAAATGATCATCTTAGTTTTCTTAACGAAATACAGTCCAACGAGTTTAACTGAGCTATCTACGGAACAGTATGTATGTGAAATAATAATTTATTTATTTATTTTTCTGTGTTTTTTATTTTTATCCCGATGTCTCATATATTTATTTTTTGAAAACTTGCTTCATTTTCAAATGTCGTTCTTAAAATCTGTCGCATAAGTAGGAGTCTAGGTGTCAATAGAAGCCATAATGCACTAAAAGGATACAGTGACCTCTCACTTATAAGCGATGTTCAGTAATTACTTTTCCATACCACTATTTTAAAATAGTAAAATTAGATTTATAATTTCTGCGATTTAATAAGGCGAAAATTATTTAAAAAAAATACTAGTACAAACAAATAATTTCCCTGTATTGCGTATAAGTGAGAGGTCACTGTATTTTTTCTATTGGTGTTGACAGTGGCCGCTCATCAGGGGTTTCACAATCACTTTACTACCGGAATTTTAGTACATTAAATTTGACCTTATAATCATGAAATGACCTACAACTAAAGAAGGAAAATTTTGTTTATTAAAATACTGGTAGAAACGTGATTGTAAACCCTATGAAGAGCTGCTACTGGTTATTGATTCACATATAGAAAATATGTTCTTTGACATAATCAATAACTTCCGAAATATTATTCGTTAGCAAATGCATGAGATTTTCAAAGAACTTCTACCCCTTAAATAGATTGACTCTTTGTACAATGAATGGAACAGTTACATACGTATAACTCAAAGCTTGTAATTTATAATGAAATGTTTCCAAAATCCCATCGTATTCTTCTTAAATTTGGTAAAGTGGATATAATTCAAATATATTTTATATCTCTTAAAATATGTCGAAATGAATAACGGAAGGGATTATTTACTTTCCAAAGTAATAATCTTTTAAAGTGATACATATCGACATAACGACTTTCTTAACTTTATTTTTTATTCATATTATATGAATATTCAGATATTTTTCAAACTCAATGTTTTGAGATATTTCATATGTTAATACTAACTATAATTAAAAAACGATTTATATTACTTAAATAAGTGATTAGCTTGACTTTTTTGATTAAATAGATGCTTATCATGAGATAAGTGAATGAAACAGTGAAACAGTGAAACAAATCTCAAAATTTGTAATTTATAATGATAAATTTTTGACATTCTGCCGTACAATTATTCTTCTGAAATTTATAAAAATGGATCAAATAGAAAGATATTTTTAATTCAAAGCCTGTAATTTATAATGCTGAATTTGTAACATCTTGGTATATAAATATTCTGCCCAAACTTGCGAAATTAGCTCAATTGGTAAAATATTGTAAAATGTCGATTTCTTAAAGATTTCTTAAAGATAGTCGATAGTCATAGAACTTTTCAGTTTTTATCTTTCCCAGCAAAGAGAAAAATGCTGGCCAGCAGCAAGATAAGTGCTGGCAATGACGGAAAAGTGGTGGCTAATGGCCTACCACTGCATACAGAGCCTGATTACCGACGGGGCACACTCCCACCAGTAAAATTTAATAGAAATTTTTGTCTTATTAAAACGTCCTATTCATGGAAAATTACTGTCAGGAATAAGGCAAAAATTTCTATTCTTTTTTACTGGTGGAAGTGTGCCCCGTTGGTAATCAGGCCCTGACTGCATGACCGCTGCTGGACAGCTTCAGTCAACTTTGCTGTTGGAAATCATCAGATAAAATTCTGATTGGCCTCCGTTTTATCTCATGCGCTGGCCCACCACACCATGGAAGTGCACGAACTTTTGCAGTATTACTGCTGGGAACCTTTACGCTAGGTGGCGTTGCGAATATCGAAGTATTTCAGAATTCATCGTTTGGCAACATTCTAATAATTTATTCTTTTAGCGGCCATTACGATCGTTGCTCTCAGAGTTGTAATCAAGAACATGTTAATAGAATTTATTATATCTCCCTGATCAAGAACAATGAATGACAAAGAATAGTAAGTATATAAAATTTCATAAATCTTAACGTGAACATTTTGTAATTTCTTTATTGTAATATTTTATTTTACATTATTTTTACACTTTGTAAACCATGATATCCAAATTATTGTTCTCTCAGTTACTAGCGAATTATTCAGATTTCCTTTAACTAACATTACCTTTGCATTTTCATAGCAAAGAAAAAGCTGATTTACTTAAATATAACACCAATTACTTAATTATATCGCGATAGATTACGGCATCTTTTGCTAAGGAACACGACAAAATAGTTTCTATTTTAATATTGCTTAAGAGTAAACGATCAAATATTTTTCGTGAGAGTAAATTTAATGGTAAAATTAATATTTGGGTTTGATTATTATAAAAATATTGTATTAATTTGTAGTTATCTTGGCAATATTTATTTCATTTTATTTTTCTTTATAAAATTTCTCTGTATTACTGTAACGATTTCTGTCGAAAAATTTTAGCCTTTTAAAATCTTAACTTTAAGATCGGTAACAATGATATTTTCTTTTTACTGTATATTGTAAGAGGTCATATAGAAACGTTTAGTTTGTACTACTAAAAAAATATTTCCGAAGCCTAACATCTTTAAAAAAAAATTACTAAATGACTCAAAACAGAATTGAAGCATACTTGTGAAGTAGATGGATGGGTTACTGAGATTTTTCTATGTTCTTATTTTTACCATTTAATTTTGGAATTAAATAGCATTTATCCTGTATTCTAAATTATTTTTTATATTTAAATAAATAAATGGCTATGATGTCAGACACTCAAGCACAGTTTTTTTTAAATCGGTTATAAAAAGGAAAAAAGTTGCCAAATTTAAGGGATATTTTCCCTTTAATGGCAACCTAGCCATTGTATTAAGTTCTTGGTTTGGCGCGGACTTGAAAATCGCGGCAACCAAAAAGTCGCCAAACATCTCTGCGTGAGTGTTAAAGCATCTGTTCCGGTACAGTTTTATTTTAATGACAATGCAATATGTCAAATGCTTCATTGCAATGTTAACAAAGCTTTGGACTCATTCCATTTTGTTCTTAAAACAAAACTTAATCTCAAGGCTGCAAAACAATATCTAATTCATCCCTCCCCTGTTTTGTTCTTTTTTTTTTTTACCACTTTGTATTTTGGTTATATTACACATGCAAAATGATATTCTTGTGACATGTATACAAGATACAACATAAATGCAGGGTTTGAATTTCAGGGTGGGATTCGTCCCCAAAAATTTGAAATCCTGTCCAAAAGAAAATTATGGGCTGAAGATTCATGTTAAAAAAATTTAACCTTTTTCTGGTTTCATTTTAGTGAACATAACCATAAGTTTTGGACAATTTTCAAATTTATAAATATTGCCCTTGTGCTGCCCATCACAAGTTTAGCTTGTGAACAGACTTTAGCATGCAAAATCGAATAAAACCGAATCCAGTGTAGAAATTAATTCAACAATCTCATTATTTAAAATCCATAACATTTGGTGAAAGTTGAAAAATAGAAATTATATAAAGACATATATTTTTTCATTTTTAATTAATTTTTTTCATAATTAGATTAGTTAGATTTAAACTGCTTCAATAGCATATTGCTATGTCTGTATTAATGTAATTCTTTAAAATGCGCATTAAATAATAGTGGATTAAAAAAAAAATCTCCCCCCCCCTCCCTTCCCAAATATCTCAAGTCTCCTCTACTCATAAATGTTGAGAGGGTGACTCCCCTCCCAGCAAAAATTGAATTTCAAGCCCTGAAATAGAATGTTTCTTATATAGCAATAGAATTTTGAATAAGATAGAATAAAAAGTTATGGCATGCAGTAGTCTCAAAAATCTGCACAGTTTGCGACCTGAGGAATGTGTGCAACTTTTGAATTTGGCAGATTTTTGGAATACATTACATGATCGGTCCATTTAAGTTGAAGTAAAACTTATAACAGTTAAAAATAAGCAAAACAAAATTTGAATTACCTGATTTTAGCTCTGCATTATTTTTTTTGATATACAATTCTATATTACATATTCTGAATATTTCCTGTACAGTTCTTTGCTTAAAGTTTCCATGTTCTCTGATGAAGTTTCTGTTGTCTATGTATATAGAAATTATTTCTTATTGGTCCTGATGAATTACAATTACATAAATCTAATGCATCCGATTTTACAGATCTAGAGCAAGTATCAGAATTTTAATAGAATATTGCATTGCTACAGTTAATTTACTTCTATCATAAATTTCATATCGATATGATGACCTTGAATGGTGGATAAAATAAAGCTTTAACCCACCCTTCAGAGGAAGGGTGGAAATAAAAGATTAATTTTTTAATGAGATACTATGTTGCAAAAAGAAATTTATAACTGGGTCAAGCTTCATGTTTATGTTGTACCCAAAGTGATAAATAGATTTTTGTCCCCGCAGGAGGTAACCTGGTCCATACCCCTCCCTCCATGTTTCAAGCAATACATATACATTTTAAAGAAGTTAATTAAATGAATTATAATTTATTAAATGTTGAATGAACTATATAAAGTTTTCTATATAAATATATATATATATATATATATATATATATATATATATAAATTATATGTGTGTTCTTTCAAACGTAATGTTATATGTATATATATATACATACATACATATATGTATATGTATGTATATATATATATGTATGCGTAGATATGTGTATATGCGTATGTGTGTGTATATCTATACATGTATATATATATATCACTGGCGCGAGGCTAACCGAAAAGTACCATTCTTTTTTACGAAAATAGGCCCTTTCACAAAATTCTGTTCCATAAAAACTTACCATTTATTATTTATTTATTATTTTGTGATGTTTTAAAATGTGTAATTTGTAAACAAACGAGTTCACCAGAGAAGAAAACTTCAGCATAAGGATTTAAAAGTTTTTGTTTATAAATGCTTGGTTCGAATTTGAGTATAACTGGATTTTAACTTTCGTTACAAAATGTTATTTTTCATAAAAATATAATAAATTTCACAAAAATAATCTTTGCTTTTCACAAAATGGGCCCCAAGAAAAAAAAACCTGCATCGACCCCTGTTATTATTGTTATTACTATTGAGCAACAAATAAAACAAAAATTTTTTTTAAAACTTTTTGTGCTGGGGAGGGAGGGTAAAAAAGAAAAGAAGCAGACATTTCAAGCAGAGGGAGTGGGGAGGGATTTCATTAAAATTTTGTAAAACATATAGAAATCCACAGAAAAAGTCAAAAGATTCAAAATTATTTCCCTTAGATTTCTAAATCCGTTTTTTCCACAAAAAAATTTTGTGAAAAGGAAGGGGGGGGGGGGGATTATATTAGGGAGTATATTAGGGAATGGAAAAGAAAATTAAATCTACTTATAAGTGGGTGCGGGGCTTACTTCCAACGAGGGGCTTAATCGGGATTTTACAATATTATTAAAGTTACATTACTTTTGATTTTGATATAAATTAGCATTTCTATATAAAAAAAAATTTGCCTTATTGCAGATTCTGCAGAATATTTATAACTGAAAACTGTAGCCGAATTGTTTATTTTTCTTGCATTTGTTTCCTCGCGTTTCAATATTTATTTATATTTTTCAATATTATGTATGCATTTTAATATATGTAATTCTGCTTAATATGACTAGAGAGAAACTTTTACATAATTAAAATGTGAATTTACTAAAAAAAAAAAAAAAAAAATCAAGAATGCACTAATATTGAAGCAAATGTCATATAACATTGCTTTCTTGTTGAGGAGGCAGTGCGTACTTATTCATGTGTACAGACGAAGAGATTCATGTGTACAGACGTCTGCTTTAGAAGGAGCAAATGTGCGGTGTGGATGCACAGAGCAATGGCGCATGGTAAAAAAAGTTTGTTTCAGTTTGTGATCACCGATTGAAAGTGGATTCTACCAAGACTCCCTTATCATAGATCAGACTTGACAATCCGGAGAAAGTCTATGGGAGAAAATGTCCGCGGTAATTGCCAACTTATTAATTGACTTTCTCCGGAAAGTATCGCCGCCTGGTGGATACTACCGCACAGTTGCCATGTTTCGGGCTTTTTGAACACCAGTATATTTTTAGAGAAAATGTTGTTCTTTTAAATCCCAGAATTCTCCGATCAAACAAAACAAAATTGTCTCTACTAAAAAACTGGTATCCAAAAATATAATAGAAAAATCTATAGAAAAATCTAGCTGGTCTGCTACCGCATAGCTGCCAACACTTACGCTTTTTTCGTACCACTAAAATTTAATAGAATTTTTTTCGTCATGTAATCACACGATCTCGTCAATTTAATAAGATAAAATTTACTATAAAATTTTAGTGGTTGGAAAACTACTAGTTCATAAGCAAATGCATAGAACAAATGGAGCTGTGAAAAAATTTCGTGTGATTTCGTGTCGTAAATACTATTACTGACGATTGATGGCGCTAGTAGCAGGACAAGTATAGCGGTCAAAGGCAACTTGCTGATTGAGAGGTCTGATACTATGATAAGGAGGTCTTGGATTCTACATTCGTTTTAATCTAATGATTTTTGTTTTTAAAATTTAAGTATGTATTTTAATATATAATTCTGGTTACTATGATTGAATTCAAGCTTTTTCATGAAGATTCCTAAAAAAATCAAGATTCTGCTAATATCAAAGACGATCATGATCTTTTTCACAATAACTGCAACAGCTGAAGCCGTATTGTTTATGGTAACGATTTTTATTTTTATCTTTTTATGATTCTATATGTAATTTCGGCTAATACAACTGATTCCAATATTTCAAATGAAAAAAAAAGGGAAAAGAAATCACATTAATTTTACCATAATCAAAAAAGTAGTGATCATAAAAAAGCATCATAGTGGTTTTTTATCTACTTTTATTTTTATTTTACATAACTATTTTATGTAATTATTAAATTATTATATAATTTACTTAACTAGTTTATTAATTTACTGATTTGTAAGCATTCATTATAATTTCCAATGCTTAAGTACATTCAAATTATTGTTAAGAAATGTAAACAACACAGTGACCAGAAACCCTCAAGATTCTAAAATCCGCACTACCTCTGGTCCTAAGCTGCGCGGATTTAAAGGAGTCTACTGTATTTAATTCTATACTCTATAAAAATAACTTCCTGCTTCATTAAAATTGGATTTTTTTTTTTTGAAATTTTTGTGACCATTGAAGTATTTGATAATGGGTTGATAATGGCTTTGATTTGATTTGATTTTTTTTTTTGCTGCGTTTTTAGAAAATGAGAGTTGAAAAATATTTTAATTTCTGTGATTTTATTTTACTGAAAAAAAAGAAGAAAGAATAAAAGAAATTATCATCATATTATTAGTGTGGGCACTTAATTTTAATATAATTGTAATTAATTTCAAACACCTGTGGAAAATGTATTTGGGCATATTGCAGTTGATTAAAAATGTATTATACTCGTAAATAATATTTCCATTTTCTTCTGGGATTCGCTTTGGATATGTGTTAATAGATAGGGTCGCAATAAAGTCAGGAATTAAATTTCATTTTTCTACAAATCGTGTTGTTAAAAATGCGTTTCATACAGGGTGTCTCTTATTATCATTTAGTAATAGCTAATTTCTAAACCACTAGTTTTAGAGGTATAGTTCTAATTTCAAAAATGCCTCAAATTTCGTTTTGCATCATATAAAAATCAATTTACGGTAAAATTACTTTTTAAATAGTTAAGAAATTAGAATTTGTGTACAATACTTGTGTCCTATAAGTTTTATTTAGAAATAGTTTCTTCATGTGATAACAAGTAAAATAGTAAAAGTTTATTCTTCTATCACCAAAACTTACCGATTTATGATACTTAGAATTTATTCAATTTTCAGTGTTTTAGTCACCAAAAATGGAAAATGGTGTTTTTAGAGACAAAAAACGCTGAAAATGCATGAAATTCAAAGTATCATAACTAGATAAATTTTTGTAGCGCGAGTTTTAATCTTGTAAACTGATTTTAATGATATGGATTCATCTAAGTGGAAAACCTCATCTAATATAATATTTGAAATAATTTCGGGACATAAGTCCCGAAATTATTTCAAATATTATATTTAAAGGCTAGGCAATTCTACTTAAAGGTCATTACTTAAAACATCTGATAAATTGCTTTAATTTTAAATTTAAGTATGTTTCATTTTTAAGATGTTTTATTTCCAGCGTTAATGTCATGTTTAACAAAGCCCTTCCTGATCAAGGATATTTTATTATTTCCTGCATAAATGTCACTGTGTATAAAGCGTTTCCTTAATGTTGCTTTCTGCAGTGAAATAGATAAAATTAGAAGTAATTTGAATGCATGCATAGATATACGTACAAACTTGTTAATTTTAACATATATAAATGTTGTTTACATCTGAATCTCATAAGGGGCTTAAATATAAAAATACTCGAATTTGAAATTTAAGCAAAAAATAGTTGTTTTGATATTCTTAATTTATACTAGAACTATCACAGTTCTAGCATTGATGTATATTAACCCATTTATGCCTAGTGCTGATGCTTTAGTAAAATGGGAAAAAGTGCATTTCACACCACTTTTTTTATTTAATAAAAATTTGGTGTCTTTTTTTTTTTTTTTTTTATCGAGGACGCCTAGATAAAATAAGACACCAAATTTCTATTAAAAAAAAGTGGAGTTTCCTATTTTACAAAAGCGTCCCAAAATTGGGACGCTGGGCATAAATGGGGTAATTACATTTGTACAATTACTGCAGTGTTAATATTTGTTTTTATGTGTACCATTGCAAAATGTGTTTTTACTTTTTAACAATAGGAAACTATTTTTTAGCTCAAAATATGAATATGTGTTGGTGGAAGTCACCGATGAAAAAGGCCAGATAGCCATAATTCCGTGTGTATGGATAACAAATGAAACTCCTGAAGAAGCCTCGTGTTACTGGCCACCTGTTCGTAGCACTACAAAGCTTAATAAAGCTATAATGTCAAAAATTGAGCCAGACTATGACTGAGAATTACACAGAATAAAGATTGCTCGAAAATCTCGTAAGTTTCAGTTTTCATTTTTTGATTACATTTGAATTTGTCTAGATTTTT
Source organism: Maratus michaelseni (assembly GCA_963931845.1). NCBI lineage: Eukaryota > Metazoa > Arthropoda > Arachnida > Araneae > Salticidae > Maratus > Maratus michaelseni. Next base: position 276,250,405 of record OZ007595.1, on the reverse strand, counting down.
TTAAAATTATGAAATGATAAGCATCTATAATTGTAAAAATAAACATTAAAATTGATATTTAATAACCATGTTTAAAAGTGATATAATTTCTGTGCATTAGAGAACAGCAGAGTTGGTATGTAACAAGAAAAATCTGCAAAAATAAAAAATCTAAAAAAAAAGGGGAAAGGGCAGGAAATTTCTAACTTTTTAACTAATTTCTTTTCCTTTGTCTCTGCTATTGATAGAAGATTGCAGGGTTCCCAGCGATATGAAAAGTCATGAAATTTTAAAATATATAGGAAATATCGGGGAATTTACAAACATTTCCTAAACAGTCATGGAAAGGTCTGGAGGGAAGGGAAAATTAGAATTTTAAATAATTTCTTTTTCAGAAAAGTGTTACAATGGCATTCATTTGAAAACTGGCAAAGATGAAGTTTTTTTGCATTGTAGTATTTTATAGAATTTTATTTTGCAATTTTGTTGAAAGGTGCTTGAATTTTCTCGTGCGAAAAGAGTATGAACCCTGTTATTATGATACAAATTTTGATTTTTTTTTTTTTTTTAATTTATGCTGCTTGTTATTTTGTGTTATTTAAAGCAGATTTTGTGTATGTTCGTTTGGTCATGGAATTTTTTTGGATTTGGTCAGGGAAAATCATGGAAAGTCAGGGAAATTGCCAAACATGTATTGCTGGGAACCCTGAATTGAATTATATGTGAATCTTCGGGCTCAGCCTCATGGTGAAAATTTTATTTATACAAAAATGGAAAAAAAGAAAAAAAAAACTCGTTATTTGAGAAACAAGAATGTGGCCTAAGTTTCTTAGTGTTTTACAATCCTTTAAAAACTGAAAGTAAACTGAATTGATAATAATGTGATATAAAGAGAAATATTCTTTCTGATTTTGAAGCCTTTGCACAGTCACTGTTAGTAACATAAAGACGCCCCGAGATATTTCTCTTCTGTTTGAAGTCCTTTGTTTATTGAAAAACAGAACTAATATCTTTCTGCCATAGTTGTACAATGATATTTTAGCAGCATGAAAACAGTGACTTTTACATACACTTTTACAGACATTCCATAGCAAAAATTTAGCATTCATAATGTAATGCCAATTATTCTAAACATTCTTTGGACCAAAATTGCCTGAACGAATGAAATTTTATATCTGGTATGTCGATGTACCAAACATACGAATATATCGACATACCAGATATAAAATTTCATTTGTTCTCAGACGATTTTGGACAAAAGAATGTTTAGAATAATTGGTGTTACATTATGAATGCTAAATTTTTGCTATGCTATGTCTTAAGTTAATCAAATCTGTTTGAATTTTTTTTCAATAATTTCCTTGGCCTTTCATGATTTTCTATATGGATTTTCTATTATGGAATTTTGTGCATATGCTCAAAAAATATTAAGACTATATAAATAAGATTATATAAGATTTTTCTTTATCATTTTTACAATTTTGAAATAATATGTATGTTTTTTTAATCATATTTTGTTTATTTAACAGTTACTGAATTTTTTAGCATATCAGAAAGGGAAATTTAATAAAATACAGTTGAAGCACTTTATAACGAATTACGATATAACGAAAAGCACGACGTAACGAAATGCTCATAACCATTTAGTTGATCTGTATGTTAAAGAATACTGAATTCGAAACAATGTAACGAAATATTTATAACGAAAAGAATTTGAGCATGGAAAGTGAAATAAAAACGATATAGCGAATTTTTCCCCCTTTAAAAAAAAAAAAAACTTAACTCTGGAAATAGAACTTTATTTCTTAAATACCTGTTTTTTTTTTCCATGACATAACCTTCAATCTTTTTTCTAATTCTAAACACATATCTTCAATATTTCTAAAATTAGATTTGGGGGAGGGGGAGTGCTTTTAAAACAGACAGAGGGTCGACTGCTGAGCTAAACTCTTTTTTTCTGTAAACTCTTTTTTCTATGAGAAGTGGTCGACGGGATAATAGACAAGTACCAATTATTCTTATTTGAAGTTCGTCTCTATTGTCATTACCGTGATGCACAGTAATTTTTTATTCAGCTCACCATTAGATCTTGTTTTGATATGACAGTATTCTTACCTTGTACAGTACCACAAGATCTAACAAGCAGTAATGCCCATTTTTAATTAACTATGCAAGAACTTGTAATGTGATTTTTTTTAAATATAAACTTTTACTAAGTAATGACTGTATGCATTAGAGTAATGTTGTAAAATAAATTATCTATGAAAATTTCATTATTTTAACGCTAACCTGGAACTATCAGGGAATTTTAACATAAGATATTTGTGACCACCCTGAAGTTATTTTCTTTCCATTCAAAAGAGAGAAAAAAAAAGTTACCTTAATTTTTCATATGTTCCATGTGTTTTTCACCTCCAACATTTACTTTAAAATTTTAAGTTCATGTGATGCATGGTGAGTATTTGGGGTTTGACTGGCCTCTATGTATATGACTATTTTGGTTATTGCATAAAACAAAGGACTCGAAATTTTGTATTTAAATGTATGAAACCAGTAAACAATACATTGTGAATACTGTGCAATTGTGGCGCTGACATTAAATTCTAATAGTATACAAAATATTTTGGAATACTTTTTCTTATAAAAAAATTGTTCATGTTACATAAGAAGACAGTGTACTTAAAAAAAAATCTTAATATATGTATATATTTTTTTTAGCTGCTGTCTGTCAAGTACCAAATACAAGAGGGGTGTCACAAGCCAGTGTAAAAGATGTAATAAAATGTTGGTTGCGCTCATCAATTGACAGAGAAGGTGTAATGAATATTACATCCAAATTTGAAAAGCCAAACGGACTAAATAATGAAAACGAACTTTTTGATGTAACAATATAAAAATGTTTACATCGTTGAGTATGAAAATAAATAAGTTAATTTGAAAAGTTTTTTTTCATTTTAATGTAGTAACATTTCAAAGTTCCATATTGAAATTGGTATAAACTTTAAAATTCCAAAACTGGGATCGTCAAGTATGAATCGATGAGTCCAAAAAAAGAAAAAACATGTCATCTCTATCTTAGGGGAAGAAAATATTTTTTTATTTATTCCCAGTGTCAGAGATCAATGCATTCTTGAGCTTGATCTTTATTTTATTCAAAACATGTGTTCAGAGATTATAAGTTAATGTTCAGTCTCTAATATAATTTTTTTTAGAATTAGTTGACATATTTCTGGATTCATCGATTCAAATGTAAATGTATATTGAATTTTTTAACTAGATAGTTTTTGATAACCCAAAAGTTTTTAAAGAGTATATAAAGCATTGATTACATGAAAAGTTATATAATTTCTAAGGAACTTAAAAAAAATAAATATATATATCTAGTTATACAAAGGAGGCCATTTGGATACTCTTAATTTATGTGTTCTGAGCCTTTGTATAATTAATTGTGATGAACTTTATACTTTTCTCCTCATCTCCACTACCAAAAAGTGGGAAAATATAAGAAAAAGTAATGTCTTGCTTTACACTGATAAGATTTTATATGTATATATTAAAAGGTTGGATGAATAAAACTTTAATGTAATGTACTACTTCGGTTGTGATTGAATATAAACTTCAGTTTATTTTAGCTTTTAGGCTATACAAAAATTAGCAACTAAATTTTTAAGATAAATAAGTTTTTTGTGTCAAATTTAATATTTTCCATATTTAATACTTATGTGAGTGCCAGTTGGCCAAGCCAAATAAAGTTTATGAGAGCTTACATTTTTCTTTATATTCAGCTGTCATTGTTTATATTTTCATTAATATGAACCTTGTTGACCTAAAATCTTTTAATGACATTTTGCTTAAAGCAAATTAATAAAATAGTATTAACTATTTACACAAAGTTCCTCACAACATAAATTCATTCTTCAATTTTATGCTAACTAGATTTGATTGTAATAAGTTTTCAAATATATTAAAATACCGTAATTTCCGGCGTATAATCCGCAGCTCAAAGAGTCGTTTTTCGACCCAGAAATATTATTTTATAAAATGTAACTTAAAAGATCGCTGTAAATATTTAACTACAATTATTGAATAAAATTTCTGGGTCGAAAAACGACTCTTTGAGCTGCGGATTATACGCCGGAAATTACGGTAATATGCATATTTTCTTAAAATTCAGAATTTCAAAGTCTCGTAAGTTAGTTAAAATGATTAAAGAGGAAAACTTTAATTTATTTCGTGTGTTTATTTAGATATTCTGACGTTCAACTCAACTATCTAACATAATTTGCCAACAATACATGAGATTTGAAATATTTAAAAACACTGCACTAAGTATACAGACAAATTCTGGAGTTATTGGCATTAGTTATTATATAAAATTTCTTTTTATGAAAACAATAAATACAACAGATGCATACAAGAAATTTTATTGAGATTTATTATTTTATATTTTTATTCTCAATAAAATTTAAGGTTTCAGTTTTTGTTTTGATGTTTAGTTAACAACTTCGCAAAAGGAATGACTGGAATAAATAAGACTTGTAGAACTGGTTTTTCACTGTGTTTTCCTGTGTAAAAAAAAAAAATAATTATAATTATAAAATGTGTTTAAATAGAGGCAAGATAATGTTGCCCTTACAAATGCCGTGCAGAAAAAATATAAGTATTAACATATTTGATTAAACAATATGTTTCTACGCGACTGGAGAACGGGGAATTATGAGGGAAAATGACAAGGGTTCAAAAAGTCAGGGAAAATTGCAATTTTTTTCTAAAACCTGGAAAAGTCAGGGATTTTTATGTACTTCCATGTGTCAAGATTCTCCCGAGTTCTGAGGTCCTTCTGAAAAAAAAATTCAATTTTTCACATGCAAGTAAAATTTTCATAAAATTTACATGTTTATAACATAAAGATGTTTTAGTTATTTTGCCGCCATATAGGCAATATCAACGAAAGAAATTAATGAAATATGAATAGTTAAGTAAGTAAAATTAAAAATGATGAAGCAAGCCCCCCCCTCTCCCCCCCCCCCCAAAAAAAAGCTGTGTCTGAAATTAAATTGTTAATACACAAAAAAATTGAAACTGCAACAACAAACTGTTTCTGAAACAACATAAATAAATGACATGATAGCAGCACTGTCTAAGAGAAAGTTAAAAGTTTAATATTTATAAATTCATATATAAATATAAGCTTATATAGCTATTAATATATTATAGCTTAGCTGAATTATATAGCTTACATAAATAGAAAGTTACTTTGAATTCATTTGAGTTGTATTTTAGTTTTTTTTCTTTAATTATTTTTATTTTATATTTTAAATATCAAATAATAAATTTGTTGTTCCAATTTCCATTTTCAGAGGAAAATTTAATCATTAAAATCTAGATATGATGTAATTTGTATTTCTAAAAATCTCGTGAATTGTAGTCAGGGAATCATAGGAAATATGATCTGGAAAAGTCAGGTAATTTTGTTCTTTGAATAGAGTAACCCTGTTAAATGGTACAAAAATGGACTGCTTGAAGATGCATATTTACAAAAGTAATACAAAATAAAAGTAAATTTTTGGATAGGTTTATTTTTTTTATATTTATGCCAGTGGTAATTATATGCAGGGTATCATTGATAAATACCACATAAAAATTAATTTAATATAGCATAAGATATATAATATATATCAAAAAATTAAAAGACCCAAAATAAAGCAAAACTGTTGTTCAAGGATTGATTTGCACCCTAGAGGCCCCTGGGCACAAGCATAAGAAGCTTTTTCAAGAAAGCGTAACAAAAATTTTAATGGAATTCCTTGAAATTTTTGGAAAAATAAAGAATTTATTAAATAAATGAGTTACTTTAGGCTTCCACAGAACTTTTGTAATAAATGTAATTACAAGTGAAAAATTGAACCTTAGAACTTTTAAAATGCAAAATATGTTAGTTTGGGGCCCAAAAAAACCTTGGGCCCCAGTCTGCGTCCCAGATGCTCTGCCGCAAATCAAGCCCTGAATGAATATGCTGGCCCAGCAAGCAGTAATTGCTGGTTCAGCAAAGTGAAAACTGTTGGCACAGCAAAATTCCAGTAGCACATACACTGGATAATGGCTTACCGCTTTATAAACACCACTGGGTGGATGTCTGCTCGGAGTAAAAAAAAGCTGACTGATGGTTTGCCACTGTATAAACATTGCAAGATAAGTGATGGTGGTGGATTAAAAGTGCTGACCCAGCAAAGGACTAACAGTAGGATGGATGCTAGTACTGATTAAAAATTGATGACACAGCAAAGGTCCAGCAGCACATACACTGGATGATGGCATACCGCTTTATAAACACCACTGGGTGGATGTCTGCTCGTAGTAAAAAAAAGCTGTCTGATGGTTTACCACTGTATAAAAACTGCAGGATAAGTGATGGTGCTGGATTAAAAGTGCTGGCCCAGCAAAGGAATAGCAGTAGGATAGGTGCTGGCATTGCAGGGAAAGTGCTGGATTGAAGTAATGTGATGGCATACCAATGCTGGCCTGCTGATGGCCATCACTGATGGAGCAGCAGCGTTTCGAGCGGACACTTTTTGACAGGTTTAAGTAATGGCACCCTTGCACTTTATCACTGATGGCAGTGTTGGCTGCCATCTGTTTTCCAGCTGATGGCCCACCATTTTTCTCTTTGCTGGGTTGTATATCTCGATTTTATGTATCTTTTAAAACTTGCATCTTTTTCAGATATCATTCTTAAAATATAAGTATCAATAGAAAACATAATGCATAGAAAGGCAATTCGTTACTTTTCACAATATATGCAGATTACACATTCAAATACATCTATGTAATGCATGATTATCTCATCTACTAAAAGAACTAATTGGAAAGATTATTTGTGCTTAAAAGTAATATCTTTTATTATAGATATATGTGTTATTTCGCTATTATTATACTCTATGTTATTTTGTCCCCATTGTTATAGAGTCATGTATACAAAACTAGTTCTTTGTCGTATTCAGTAAATTTCGAAATAATATTCATTAGCATTAAAATATGTAATTTTAAAAGGATTTTTAGTCCTTATATAGATTGCCTCATAATATAAATGAATAGAACAATAAAATATCTTTCAGAGCATGTAATTTATAATGATAAATTTCTAACATCTCGTCAAATAACTATGTTGTTCAAATGAGTAAATCAATTTGTATGTTTTAACTCTCTCAATTTTTTTAAATCTTTGTATAAGATGATATATATATATATATTGCGATTATTTACAAAATGTAGTATTTTTTAAAGTAAAGTTCTCATAATAAATCGCATTTCTAGTTCTCAATACAAAAGATAAAAGCCTTTTTTTTATTTCTCGAAAAGCACGTACTTCACATATATTCAAATGAAGCTTTGTAATTTATAATAATTTCAACCACTCAAATAAGTAGCGGAAAAGATTACTTTCTCTACTAAATAATATACTTCAAGAATGACATGTCTCATTTCGGTACTTTCTTCCTAGTAATATTGATTCTTTACAGATAGTCAGTTATTTGTCATATTCAGTGTTTTCCGAAATATAATTCATTCGTATTAAAGTATGTAATTGTGAAAGGGTTTCGACACCTTCAATAGATTGACTCTTGAGATAAGTGAATGAGACAATAACAGATATTTCCAAGCGTATAATTTATAATGATATATTTGTAACATCATGGGATATGAATATCCTGTTCAAACTTGTGAAATTAGAACGATTTGTGAAATGTTGTAAATTGGCAGAAGGTTTCTTAAAGATAGTCGTAAGAATTTTCTGTTTTTTATTTTTGCATACTAGATTATTATATTTATTTCATAATCTTCCATCAGTTTTAAATATCGTTCTTAAATTATAACGCATAAGAAGGTGTCTGTAGAAGACATGATGCATAAAAATGATATTTGTTACTTTTCATAAAGTATTCAGATATCGAGATTTGTCCAATTACAATTTTGTAATGCATGATTAATTCCCCTATTCAAATAAATAGCGGAAAAGATTATTTGTGCTTCAAAATAATATAGATTGAAGAGATATATATCTAATTTCGCCATTGTGTTCCTATTGTCACTGATTTATATATAATTATAATATTATTCTTAACAATGAAACAATTACTTCTCAAATGTGGAGAAAAAACAGAACCTAAATATTTGGTAAACTTATTAGAAAAACCGCTTATTAGAAGTTGAACCGATACTAGAGACAATAGGTCTAAAAAGAATGTCAGGTGTATGGACTTTGGGTAAAGAATAAAATCTGGCACAATGAGCAATAGAAGGAATAAGAGACCTCTTAAAATTAGCAGGAATAATGGAAGAACACTTGATGGCGGACTTAATAGGGTTAATTTCACTAGTGGAAAGGTCTTTGGGGATATCCACATAGGGGCCATCATTAATTAATTTTGGGGATTTCTCTAAATATGTAGATTTATCAAGAAGAACACTCTGACCACCTTTGGCACCCTTGGTACTGACTAAGTTCGAATCAGAACGCAAACTTTTCAGACAATATTTAACAGAATTATTATGATTGGGCTTATAACCATTAGAATTGAAATCAGCAGTATTGACGAAGAGGTGCCTAATAGACTCTTTTTGAAAAGAAGATATAGCGTCATGCTTAAAGGGTCCCTTTCCATAAGAGCAATTAGATCGGGTAACGAAGGAATAGCAGAGACAGAAAAAATGTTATTTAATTTGAGAGCATTGAGCTGATTGTCACCGAAAGAGGCAATGGAAATATTAACAACAACAGGCAAATTGCTGGAATTATTAACGACAGAATTTTTTACAAAGAGTACTAAGTTTCTTCTTTAAAACCGAGCAATGAACAGAAGAAGCTTTTCGAACCCTGCTCCATAACCTTCTGTCTATAGACTCATGCTTAGGAATAGAATTAGCGAGATTGATATGTAAAGAATATAACTCGCGCTCTATATAAGCAATTTTATGGCGATTCTCTTGAATCAAAGCTCTTAGCAGAGCTAATTTAGAATGAAATAAAACCTTGTCAATCATACTTGAATAAAATAAATTACAACGTATAGAAATGAAAATAGACATAACCTCCTTACACCGAATGTCACGTAAGAAATGCAAGTGTTCCAAAAACCTGTACTTTTTTAATCGTAAATTACAAAACTTTTTTGTAACATTTGAGACATATTTAAGACATTGATTTAAGACATAGCAAAGAGGAGAAAAACACAAAAAATCACAGAGGAATAAAGGCCCGATAATGCCAAATATATAAAAATAGCTAATACATCCTTTGTGCAATAATATTAAAAGGAAGAATACCAACGTTATAAATGCACAAATAATACACAAAAAAGCAACAAATAACTATATCGAGTCTACAAGCGAGATTCTTCTTCAGTGCGACAAAGATTGAAAAAGCAAGAGTGGCCAAAACGACAGAGGGGCGGTGGCTTATATACCCGACGCGGGTAGAGAACGCGATAAAAGCAACCAATTAGAAGAAAGCAGCATGAAACAACTGAGTGGACAAGTAGAGACATCTACTAAAGAACAAAAGAAACAAAAACCAAAAAAGGGAAATCTAATTCATGCTTTCCAAATACTTGGAAAATAGGGAGTACGAGATAAGTCATTGACTAAGGAGTGAGATTTTTTTATGATGTGGTAAGATTCCCAAAAATCAAGATCAAGGTTAGAAGAACACGTTTGGATAATATTGGCTGAGAAAAAAATCCCATTGATCGTATAGATAACTGGGGTATTTACCAAATCTCTAGCCAGTGTGGTCTCTCTTATAAGGTTAGAAGAACATTTTCGGATAATATTGGCTGAAGAAAAGTTGAACCTACGTTGAAAAGATCAACAATGTTGAGCAATAAAAGAACGTTTTAAGTGACCAATTTTTAACATAATCATCATGCTCTTTTAAACGAAAGTTAAGAGCAAGTTTAGCCTGACCAATATAAGAGAGACCACACTGGCAAGAGATTTAGTAAATACCCCAGTTATCTATACGATCAATGGGAATTTTTTCTCAGCCCATATTATCCAAACGTGTTCTTCTAACCTTGATCTTGATTTTTGGGAAGCTTTCCACATCATTAAAAATTCTCACTCCTTATTCAATGACTTATCTAGTACTCTCGATTTTCCAAGTATTTGGAAAGCATTAATTTAATTTCCTTTTTTGGTTTTCATTTATTTTGTTCTCCGGTAGATGTCACTACTTCTCAACTCAGTTATTTCATGCGGCTTTTTTCTCATTGGTTGTGTTCTCTACCCGCATCGGGTATAAAAGTCACCACCCCTCTGTCGTTTTGCCCAGTTTTGCTTTTTCTAGCACCCTGTGCTTTGCTCTTTGTCGCACTGAAGAAGAATCTCGCTTGTAGATTCGAAATAGCTATTTGCTGCTTTTTTTGTATTATTTGTGCATTTATAACGTTGGTATTCTTCCTTTTAACATAAAAGTGTTCAAAATGTGGAATTGTGAACAGAAATTCGTTAAAAAACTTTTAAAAGCATTGAATTAGCTTTTCGATACCGGTTGATGCAAGGTAAAGATATATAGTGCAGAAACATCTACTTCACCGTAATGGAATTTTATTCAAGTAAATATTTTTTAAGCATTTACTCTCATACTCCTTATAATTTTATTTAATATTTTTATAGAAAGAAAATTTATCAGTCTAGCATGTTATTTTGTTACAGCATCAGTTTACCATAACAATATATATAGTAGAAAGTACAAAACATATGATTTTATGTAACTAAATATGTAACTAAAACAAAATTGTATTTATTTTAATATAAGTTCGATTACTTTAATTTTCCTTTCGCAGAGTCCGTACGATTTTAACACATTTTTTTCTCGCCTCATCAAGGTGCGTACATCGCTGCTAACTTCCAAGTAGTCTGGCATCACTTTTTCTAATTAGAAAATTTCTATCTAATATTTAAATAGCAGAAATTGCTGACTCCTCGTTTAATTGCAGTCTCTGTAATACTTTTCAGCATTTAAATAAGGCGAAAAATTCTATTAAAAATCGTGGCAAAAACATACCCTGTTTCATTTAAGGAAAAATTATTGTTATTATTATTATTATTTTGTTAGTGTAAGATTTTCAACTAACAAACAAACGGCCCTTATTCTTCGTTTATACTTCTCTTAATCTTTAAACGAATTCTACAGAGAAATAATTATTTCTTGAACTAAAAAAAAAATTAATTATTCATGTAACACGGAAGGAATCATCATTAAAAGTTACATTTTTTACATTGTAAGTTTTCTGGTAGGAGAAAGTTTTACGGTAAATTAGTGTTTATAGTTCTTGGAACGGACTCCTTTTTTTCTCTACTACTATTTTAAAACACTAATTTTATTTTCTAAATGTAACAGAAATTCACTTCGTCGTAAAATTCGATTGACAATGTTTAGAAATCTGCTACAAAGATTTTTGTTAAGATATAGAGGTAGTCAAATAAGAGACCACTCTGATTACTATATTCATTATATATTTTAGTTTTAATCTTAGTCTAAATGGAAATTAGATTTTTTTATTACAAAATCGCATAATTATTGTTAGTAATACAATCATTTATTTTCCAACATGCTATTAATATCCTGTTATTTACAGTTTCCAACAAGTATATGATGAAACACGAAATGCATTTCAATTTTAATGAAATGCAAATTTCTCGTTCTTCGTCGGTATTGTCTTAGTCCCTTGAAGTGCAGTGAAATATTTTTTATTCTACTTAAATTGAATCCCAAAATATCACAGTGTCACCAGAATTTTGGAATAAAATTTGGATTTTATAATGTACATGAAAAGAAAAACCCTTTTAGTTAGTTTCAAATGCAATTACTCGTGAATTTTGGAGTCAGTCAATCGTGTCTCTATTTAAAAAAAAGTAATTCACCATTGAAGAGGTTTAGAAAAAGAATGAAACATAAACAGTAACCAGGCAGCTGGAAGAGTAGTCGAGTGAAGAAGCGCTTCTTTGATTTGAGCTCAAAAAGAAAGAATCGATAAACGAAGCAATTAAAATTGTATGAGTACTTCGTTATTCCGAATATGGGAAATGCAACTTAATAACACGTTCTAAAATATTTTCATGCTCAACCCTTTCAGTGGCCAAGTTCTATTCGTATAATGTAGAAATATTTAAATACACCAGAATTTACAGACAAATTTATTTGAAAATAAGTAAAAAAATTTCTTCACGTCTATACTATTATATAAAGAGATGACTGACTGACTGGGTGACTCATTAACGACCAGCTGAAACGACTAATGTTAGGATCACGAAATTTGAACAGTAGATTTCTGTTATGACATAAGCAAACCATAAGAAAGGATTTTTTGAAAATCCCCCTCCCCTGCCGAAGGGGGGAGAGGGATTTCGAAGGAAGGGGGAGGAAGGTGGTTGAACGTTTTAGGTGATTTTGTCATATTTCAGCAGCAAAATATTTAAATACACCAAATACGTATATTACTAGCTGACATGCCCGGCGTTGCCCAGACCCGTGATAATAAATTTAAAAATACCTAAAATCAATGTTCAATTATTTTATATGTTTAAATTAAAATCTGTTCAAACGAACTAAAGGACAGTCGTTATAGTTATTGCCGATTTAATGTCGATTTAATTTCTGACGTTTTGATATATTAAACTGTCAATTCTGAATAAAAGTTCCTCAGGAAAACTAAATAATATAAAGCGCTCCCCCAAATTTCTTCTTTTAAACTTCAAAATAATATACCGTAATTTCCGGCGTATAATCCGCAGCTCAAAGAGTCGTTTTTCGACCCAGAAATTTTATTCAATAATTGTAGTTAAATATTTACAGCGATCTTTTAAGTTACATTTTATAAAATAATATTTCTGGGTCGAGAAACGACTCTTTGAGCTGCGGATTTTACGCCGGAAATTACGGTACAGTATTAGCCATTCGAAAAAAAATCCCAAAACCTTGTTTCTAAGATGATTATATTAAAATTAAATAAAAATCATGCACTCGTGGCATCATAATTCACTTTTATATTTTAACAGAATAATAAGGTACTATTATTTGTGATTTGTGCTACAGCCAGTAATACACGGCAGGACACATTGCTGTTATCATTATCTTTTTTACGCGTAAAGGTTTCGCTATGGTACTCTATTGTGAATTTTGGTAATTTTTGAAATTCAATATTTGAAAAACGGCATAATCGTTAGACTTGAAATTTATATAAAGGAAAATACAATTATTTACCTTTCTAACGCAGTTTGTCTAACAATTTTCTGACAAATACTTTTTCGAGTAATTAATTTTTTCAGTAACTTTAAATGTTTCATTTTCCGAGTTTTTGTGTAGCAACGATTAGCGAAAACCCAGTCGTCAGCAACGCATAGCTTTTTATTAAAGAGGATACTCATTAAAAATTTCCTTGTGTTCGTTTGCTAACTTGAACTTTTTTCAGATTCTAAAATGATTATGGATTGTATTTTGCCTGTAAAAAAAAAGTTATAAAAATTGTTGAAACTCTTATACACACTAAATATACATTATTACTTTTTAATTATAATTATTTACTAATCGTAATTATAATTATGCAAACTTAATTCATTCATTAAAATATTATATGCATTATACAGCTATTTCTTCCTTTACAGCATATTTTCTCTTGAGAAAAGTGAATAATCAAAAAACGCATTACCCGCAAATATTTCATACTTACTAGTGTTAGCACGAAAATATTACAAAAAGATGTGCGCAAAATACCAAAATCATTACGGTATATATTACATAAATACTTATAAATGTAATATATGCGTGATTTCAGATATTTTTTTATTGCTGTAGAATAAATTACTCTGAAGGATTTACATCACGTTAATGTATTTGTTTTATTTTGCATTTTAGATGAATTCATTGTAAATCTTAGTTGTTGAAAATCGGATTCTGATCGAATCCGATCGAAAGACAAAGCAATAAAAAAAATACTCTCTTTTACAATCTATTATGTTCTTTAAAAAATTTCAATTTTTGGATATCAATAGCTTATAGTCTTACACATACAATATACATCTGTGTGCTCCATCTGTGATATGTGTGGAACCATTATTTATGAATTTCTATCAGTCATACAACTTAAAGTCTTCTAACTGTATGAAAATGTAAGACAAAGCATACAAATAAGTGCAAAGTATACAACCTGATATAACCTCTTCAAAACACGAGTGTCTTTGTTTACAGTTCGTTCAATTCATTACTTTTCGAGTTATAGCCAAAGTTTATTTTTACAAAGTTCAAAGGGGACTGTACTGTACTATCGTTTAATCACAAATAAGAAAATCAAACAAATCAACCAGGAAATTTCTTTGAAAGGCTTTTTAAATAAATTTAAAATAGATCAGTTATTTACAATATTTTATATTGCCTTTAAATATTAATGGTGTGAATATATATGTGTTTTAAGATCGGGGTTTCTTTTCTCTATTTTTTAATAAACTCTTAATGTATTTCAGGGTTTCTACACTTTTACCACAATTATTTAATATAATTTTTCTATTTAAGATCTAAATGGCAGAAAGTGCAGACGTCTCGTTTAATTACAGGATTTGTGATACTTTACTGCATTTTATTAAGGCGGAAAATTATATTAAAAAAATGTGGTTAAATCGTAAGAACACTGTATTTACTTCCATAACTCAATGAAGATTTAAAACAAAGTATACAAACTGTATTTCTTTTCCGGGCTTCAGAGGTCCTAGGAATTCAAACGAAGCGTCGAAAGTGACGTAACCAATTGAAAAATGAAATTGGGTGTAACTAAGAACATGTAGATGACCTCTATTTCAAAAATTGCGTTAGACAAAAGAGACTATTTCCAGTCGAACGATACCTCTCAAATCTCTCTGTGACAGATGAAATGACATAGAGTGATTTGTAGGTTTGTACTTCGGAAATGCCTCGTAATCAATGTTGAGAAAAAAACTGTTAACCGTTCTTTGCATGAGTTTTTCTTTTACAATTGTGTTTTTTATACATATATTAAATATTAGCACCCGAAATTCTAAGATACATTTTTAACTTTGTTCAGCAACATAGTTACGGAAAATTTACTGGATTAATATTTCTATATAAATATAGTGGTGGCAAAGAAGTTGATTTATTTATTAAAAGTTAAATAAAAAGTGATGGAAATTTACATCACTATGCAATTAAGGGTTAAATCATACCTTTACCGCAGGGGTGTTAAACTGTGGCCCACATCATACAACTAAAATTTTACAGAATTTTTTTTCCTTATCTAATCATTGAAGTTCTGCCATTCAAGAAGACGACTGTTTCTTTTAAAATTTAGTGCTATCAGGCGGGACACAGTTTAACTCCCCTGCTTTACAGTCTTTCACTCAGTATTTCAGGCACAGGATGGGCGACAAAACCTGAAACTAGAAAAATGCCAAATTTCGCTGTATCGATGTGCAAAATGGGCGGAGTCCGTGAAGATAAGGCAGCTCTTTCTTGAGAAATAAAATTCACTCTCGCAGTTGCTGATTTAAATATTTAATAGAAAAATTCTAATCTCAAGTAATAGTGTGAAGATCTTTGGAAATTCTAGAAATTTTTGAAAATTAATTTTGGATAGCGAAAATTTAACTTTCAAACCTTCCAGATAATTATGCCTGACAATTATTCTACTGCATATCGGAATTATTATCTACTAATTAATTGAGAGAATTTTACGGTACCAAATAACTTTTCCAAACGAAAAGAACTTTCCGAACAAACCAATAAAATATTGTATACGATACGCTTTATTTGTCTTATACAGAAGTAAAAAAAAAAAAGCTAAGCATTTGATGTTAAATATAAAAATAAGTTTTTAATGAATAGGAATTGTTTTTCATCATAAATGTGAGTGTGACTCTATTATAAATATGTAAAAAGTCTCTAAATAGGCATTTTACTAACATAATTTAAAAACCTATTTTTTACAAGTAAAATAAAATACTTTTGTTTTTGCGAACCGATTTTCATTCTTAAGTTCTTTGTAAAACACTTCTGTACTTAAGATAATGTAACGACATAAGATTGATTCAAGATGTACAACGTATGATAGCATTAGAATAAAACAATGGGTAAGGGTCGACCAAACATTTTTAGGAACTTGGATAGACATTCACCGCGATTAAATTCTTATGCCAGAAATTCTGCATTTGAATTAGACAACGAATACTATTAATTCGATTATTGCGGCTGTTTCTTTAAGAGTACAACTGCTCGCATTTCTAAGGTTCCAATTAACATGGGTACAACATTTTTTAATATACTTTTTGCATTATTTTATATCAGAAAATTATTGAAACTTCCACGATTAAACGTGGAGATTGCAAATTCCGCAATTTAAATTATTCATTTTTAAAAATAACTGTGCATAATGGCGGAAATTCTAAGGGGTGTATGCACTTTGCTGGTTCACATAAACTAGACAACTATAACGGCTAGTGTAGACAAACAACATCAGCCACTTGTCTAATAAGTTTTAAAAATAAATAAATAAATATTTGATAACAAAATTCTTCATTATTTAGATAAATATCACAAAGTAGCAATATTTAATGGGAATGGAAAATATTCATCCAATTTATAATATATATATTTTTAAATGAATACATTTTATCCTCTTACGCCTGATAATTAAAACATATTATATATTTTGTATTTAAAAAAATCTAATAACACTATTTCTTAGTTTTCGAACCTTAGGCTATTCGTAATTAAACAGATATCGAAGCGTATAATATTTCTAAGCATCAAAGGAACAACATTTTAAAAAAAATGTAAGGAAGATTCCAAAAAAGATTTATAAAAAAAAAAATTAGAATGAAATAAGAAATATAGAGTGAAATGAGATTTTGTTTTTGAACATTTAGAAAAATAGTTGTGTTTAGCTTTTTCAAATGATAAAACTCGAAATATATATATATATATATATATATATATATATATAGAGAGAGAGAGAGAGAGAGTATATCTAAAGTATGGATTAATTACTCGATGATAACAAATATGGAAATAAACATCCAAGTAAAAATAAAATAAAACCAGGTGACCCGTGCGAAGATTTCGCAATTCTGTCTAATATATTTTTTAGCAATGTCTAATATTGTTTATATACATGTTTAAACTTCCGAAAGAAAATTAAGGGCTAAAAATAACTGCACAAAAACGTGGGTTAAGCCAGCATATCATCTCATTTATTACATCAAAGTTACAGTAAAAAGTGGCCAAAAATAGCGAACGCAGTATCGATATATTATTCTTGTGGCAACACTAATTTGAGGAAAACTTTTCATTTCATTTATGAAAATAATACCTATTTATTTTTTAATTAATTGAAAATTTAATCAAACTACAGGTTTTAACGAACTGTGTGTGTACTATGTCAGAAGCCGCTTCAAACTCCTTTCATATGGTATCTCATTTATTGTTCTGCGTTTTTTATTTGCTTAGAAAAAGGGATGTTGACAACAGAAATAACATATAAGATAATGTGCGTAATCTGAGAAAGTACGTGTAGAATTGAATCGTTACATGATAGATCGTGCGACTATAGAATATTCTTACTTGTTTTGATAATGGTTTTGATGAAGCCGGAACATCTAAAAAGTTAATTAAAACCTTTTCTTACTCTTTCATAGTTTTTATTTTACACCTCTTATCATTTTAATGAAATATAATCATACTATAAATAAAAGCGCCCAACAGGTGATTAAAAAATATATTAATTCTGAGACTAGTATATGATCAGTGCTACATCTGTCGAATATAAATTGAACATTTCAACATATGGTTTTTTTTTTTTTAGTAAATCTAAAAATTAATATACAATTAATGATTCTACACCACATACTAAAAGACAAAAATAAAGAAAATAAAGAGTAACGTACTTTTAGAACTGATAATGGCAAATATTTACCAATTTATTATCCTTGCGGTGATCGTACAGTCCTTACAATTGAGAACCAATATTTCCGAAGAAATTTTTACTCTTTATTTACCGCATATATTCGTGTTTAAGTATAATTCAAAATTCGAGAGGAAAAAGAGGAAAATAACTAGTATTTCCTAATGTGTTTATTCGTCTTATTTAATCAAATAATTCGTAATAATTGTTACTGATAAACCCAGTTTAATTATTAATAAATACTTGTACTCAACTTGTTTTTTATCTGCAATTTAGGGGTTCTGTAATACTCGAGTATATACGATAGTAGAAAATTGTTACAAATTCAATAATTAAGCAATGCGAAGATCAGTATTCAGAAATATTAGAGCTCAAAACTAAGGACTATACGAACCTTGCCTTAGCAGGATTTTTGGCGAATTTGCTTCTTTCACGCATGACAGATACATAGCACGTAAAAATAACCACTAATTTGTAAGTAATCATTATTACACTTATTTTTTTCTGTTTTGTTTTCTGCATAAAATGTAATTACTAGTTTTACTAGTACAGTAATTAGATTACTATATCTCAAAATACAGAGCTATACAAAACTCTTCCTTAGCAAGGATTGTTAGCCAACTTACCCCTTTCTTCCACCCATGTCAAATACAGACAATGTAAAAGCAACGTTTAGCCTTTTTACATGTCGTGCTAGGTTCAACTGTGCGTACTGTATTTGGAACAAGAATGTTATTCCAGGTATTATTTACTTATTTTGAAAGGTTTTCCAAAAACAAGAGAAAATCTGCACACTACGTCAGAGAAGTTCCGTTATCTGACTGAGAAATCTGGATGTTATCAATTTATCAATAGTCTGTTAACTAATCAAAAGGCGTCCTGGTTTAATGGTTAGAAACTGACTGCGTAACTACAGCTATATTTAGATCAAAGGTGTCAAACTGTGACCCGCCAGATACACTAAATTTTAAAAGAAATAGTCTACTTCTTGAATCGCAGAAATTCAAAGATTAGAGAAAGCAATGATTACTATAAAAACTCAGTGTTATCCGGCCGGCCACAGTTTGACACCTCTGATGTAGATACATAAAAGTAGCTGTTTAACAGAATGTGAATTCTGTTAAGCATGTTCCGAAAATAATATTTGGAGTATTAATGATTTTGTATGCACGTGTCGTGTATTTTGGAAACTTGGATAAAACGGGGCCCCGAAATGATACTGTGGTTCCTATAACTTCAAAGATTAATCGGGCCCTGGCCATACCTGGAATAACATTCTTGTTGCAAATACAATACGCACAGTTGAACCTAGCACGACATGTAAAAAGGCTAAACGTTGCTTTTACATTGTCTGTATTTGACATGGGTGAAAGAAAGGGGTAAGTTGGCTAACAATCATTGCTAAGGAAGAGTTTTGTATAGCTCTGTATTTTGAGGTATAGTAATCTAATTACTGTACTAGTAAAACTAGTAATTATATTTTATGCAGAAAACAAAACAGAAAAAATAAGTGTAATAATGATTACCGAAAAATTCGTGGTTAAATTACGTTATTTTTACGTGCTATGTATCTGTCATGCGTGAAAGAAGCAAGTTCGCCAAAAACCCTGCTAAGGCAAGGTTCGTATAGTCCTTAGTTTTGAGCTCTAATATTTCTGAATACTGATCTTCGCATTGCTTAATTATTGAACTTGTAACAATTTTCTACTGTCGTATATACTCGAGTATTACGGAACCCCTAAATTGCAGATAAAAAACAGGTTCTGTACAAGTATTTATTAATAATTAAACTGGGTTTATCAGTAACAATTATTACGAATTATTTGATTAAATAAGACGAATAAACACATTAGGAAATACTAGTTATTTTCCTCTTTTTCCTCTCGAATTTTGAATTATACTTAATCACGAATATATGCGGTAAATAAAGAGTAAAAATTTCTTCGGAAATATTGGTTCTCAATTGTAAGGACTGTACGATCACCGCAAGGATAATAAATTGGTAAATATTTGCCATTATCAGTTCTAAAAGTACGTTACTCTTTATTTTCTTTATTTTTGTCTTTTAGTATGCGGTGTAGAATCATTAATTGTATATTAATTTTTAGATTTACTAAAAAAAAAAAAAAACATATGTTGAAATGTTCAATTTATATTCGACAGATGTAGCACTGATCATATACTAGTCTCAGAATTAATATATTTTTTAATCACCTGTTGGCCGCTTTCATTTATAGTATGATTATATTTCATTAAAATGATAAGAGGTGTAAAATAAAAACTATGAAAACAGTAAAAAAAGGTTTTAATTAAATTTTTAGATGTTCCGGCTTCACCAAAACCATTATCAAAACAAGTAAGAATATTCTATAGTCGCAAAATCTATCATGTAATGATTCAATTTTATACGTACTTTCTCAGATAACGCACATTATCTTATATGTTATTTCTGTTGTCAACATCCCTTTTTCTAAGCAAATAAAAAACGCAGAACAATAAATGAGATACCATATGAAAGGAGTTTGAAGCGGCTTCTGACATAGTACACACACACAGTTCGTTAAAACCTGCAGTTTGATTAAATTTTCAATTAATTAAAAAATAAATAGGTATTATTTTCATAAATGAAATGAAAAGTTTTCCTCAAATTAGTGTTGCCACAAAAATAATATACCGATACTGCGTTCGCTATTTTTGGCCACTTTTTACTGTAACTTTGATGTAATAAATGAGATGATATGCTGGCTTAACCCACGTTTTTGTGCAGTTATTTTTAGTCCTTAATTTTCTTTCGGAAGTTTAAACATGTATATAAACAATATTAGATATTGCTAAAAAATATATTAGACAGAATTGCGAAATCTTCGCACGGGTCACCTGGTTTTATTTTATTTTTACTTGGATGTTTATTTCCATATTTGTTATCATCGAGTAATTAACCCATACTTTATATATACTATCTCTCTCTCTCTCTATATATATATATATATATATATATATTTCGAGTTTTATAATTCGAAAAAGCTAAACACAACTATTTTTCTAAATGTTCAAAAACAAAATCTCATTTCACTCTATATTTCTTATTTCATTCTAATTTTTTCTTATAAATCTTTTTTGGAATCTTCCTTACAATTTTTTTAAAATGTCGTTCCTTTGATGCTTAAAGAAGACACTTGAAATATAACGCAACATTAACGAAACATTTGCAATATTTCTTTAACACAAGTTTTAAACTAATGACGAAGATAAAAAAAAAATTAACATTAAGGAAAACATGGCCGTTAATAGCCTGTGTGTAATAAGATGGAGAAAAAATTCTTTGTCTTTCCTTAATTAGACAGATATTATGCTGCTTAGAAAGATTATACGCTTCGATATCTGTTTAATTACGAATAGCCTAAGGTTCGAAAACTAAGAAATAGTGCGATTAGATTTTTTTTAATACAAAATATATAATATGTTTTAATTATCAGGCGTAAGAGGATAAAATGTATTCATTTAAAAATATATATATTATAAACTGGATGAATATTTTCCATTCCCATTAAATATTGCTACTTTGTGATATTTATCTAAATAATGAAGAATTTTGTTATCAAATATTTATTTATTTATTTTTAAAACTTATTAGACAAGTGGCTGATGTTGTTTGTCTACACTAGCCGTTATAGTTGTCTAGTTTATGTGAACCAGCAAAGTGCATACACCCCTTACAATTTTCACCATTATGCAAGATTCATTTTTTTTATGTACCGTAATTTCCGGCGTATAATCCGCAGCTCAAAGAGTCGTTTTTCGACCCAGAAATATTATTTTATAAAATGTAACTTAAAAGATCGCTGTAAATATTTAACTACAATTATTGAATAAAATTTCTGGGTCGAAAAACGACTCTTTGAGCTGCGGATTATACGCCGGAAATTACGGTATAATTTAAATTGCGGAATTTGCAATCTCCATGTTTAATCGTGGAAGTTTGAATAATTTCCTGCTAAAAAATAACGCAAAAAGTGTATTAAAAAGTTTGTACCCATGTTAATTGGAACCTATGAAATGCGAAGCAGTTGTACTCTTAAAGAAATAGCCGCAATTATCGAATTAATAGTATTCGTTGTCTAATTCAAATGCAGAATTTCTGACATAAGAATTTAATCGCGGTGAATGTCTATCCAACTTCCTAAAAATGTTTGGTCGACCCTTACCCATTGTTTTATTCAAATGCTATCATACGTTGTACATCTTGAATCAATCTTATGTCGTTACATTATCTTAAGTACAGAAGTGTTTTACAAAGAACTTAAGAATGAAAATCGTTTCGCAAAAACAAAATTATTTTATTTTACATGTAAAAAATAGGTTTTTAAATTATGTTAGTAAAATGCTTATTTAGAGACTTTTTACATATTTATAATAGAGTCACACTCACATTTATGATGAAAATACAATTCATATTCATTAAAAACTTATTTTTATATTTAACATCAAATGTTTAGCTTATTTTTACTTTTATATAAGACAAACTATAAGACTACTATAAATAAAAGCGCCCAACATGTGATTAAAAAATATATTAATTCTGAGACTAGTATATGATCCAGTGCTACATCTGTCGAATATAAATTGAACATTTCAACATATGTTTTTTTTTTTTTAGTAAATCTAAAAATTAATATACAATTAATGATTCTACACCACATACTAAAAGACAAAAATAAAGAAAATAAAGAGTAACGTACTTTTAGAACTGATAATGGCAAATATTTACCAATTTATTATCCTTGCGGTGATCGTACAGTCCTTACAATTAAGAACCAATATTTCCGAAGAAATTTTTACTCTTTATTTACCGCATATATTCGTGTTTAAGTATAATTCAAAATTCGAGAGGAAAAAGAGGAAAATAACTAGTATTTTCTAATGTGTTTATTCGTCTTATTTAATCAAATAATTCGTAATAATTGTTACTGATAAACCCAGTTTAATTATTAATAAATACTTCTATTTCAACCTGTTTTTTATCTGCAATTTAGGGGTTCCGTAATACTTGAGTATATACGATAGTAGAAAATTGTTACAAATTCAATAATTAAGCAAAGCGAAGATCAGTATTCAGAAATATTAGAGCTCAAAACTAAGGACTATACGAACCTTGCCTTAGCAGGATTTTTGGCGAATTTGCTTCTTTCACGCATGACAGATACATAGCACGTAAAAATAAATGTAATTTAACCACTAATTTGTAAGTAATCATTATTGCACTTATTTTTTTCTGTTTTGTTTTCTGCATAAAATGTAATTACTAGTTTTACTAGTACAGTAAATAGATTACTATACCTCAAAATACAGAGCTATACAAAACTCTGCCTTAGCAAGGATTGTTAGCCAACTTACCCCTTTCTTCCACCTATGTCAAATACAGACAATGTAAAAGCAACGTTTAGCCTTTTTACATGTCGTGCTAGGTTCAACTGTGCGTAGTGTATTTGCAACAAGAATGTTATTCCAGGTACGGCCAGAGCCCGATTAATCTTTGAAGTTAGAGGAACCACAGTATCATTTCGGGGCCCCGTTTTATCCAAGTTTCCAAAATACACGACACGTGCATACAGAATCATTAATACTCCAAATATTATTTTCGGAAGATGCTTAACAGAATTCACATTCTGTTAAACAGCTACTTTTATGTATCTACATCAGAGGTGTCAAACTGTGGCCGGCCGGATAACACTAAATTTTTATAGTAATCATTGCTTTCTCTAATCTTTGAATTTCTGCGATTCAAGAAGTAGACTATTTCTTTTAAAATTTAGTGTTATCTGGCGGGTCACAGTTTGACACCGGTGATCTAAATATAGCTGTAGTTACGCAGTCAGTTTCTAACCATGAAACCAGGACGTCTTTTGATTAGTTAACAGACTATTGATAAATTGATAACATCCAGATTTCTCCGTCAGATAACAGAACTTCTCTGACGTAGTGTGCAGTATTTTCTCTTGTTTTTGGAAAAACTTTCAAAATAAGTAAATAAATAACCTTCTGAAATTATACCGGGTGTTGCAAAAAGTGACTGATGGATTTTAAAATTCAATAACTTGAAAACGGTGACAGATATTAAAAAAATTCTTGCACGGGGGTTATGTATGATGTCGGGAGTTTTCTTTCTGTGATTCTTGATTTTAGTTTGAATTTCAAACAATAGATGGCGCTGACAGTGATTGGCGCTCAGACGAGGCCGAAAATTACGCCCCTCAGTATTGATGTCCCGCTCCCTGAATACTACGCGTGCGCGTTGATAAAAATGTCGGCTGTCGCAGGCGATTTTTTTTCAGCGTTTGTACGGTCCTTCGAACTTTAACACCAATAATATCTGAGAGTTAGAGGCTTATTTGATCTCAGAAAAACTAGGCGAAGAAAACTTTTAGAAATTATTGGTGTTGAAGTTTGAAAGACCGTTCAAATGCTTAAAAATAATCCACCTGCGACAGCCGACATTTTTATCATCGCGCACTTCTAGTATTCAGGGGGCGGTGCATCCATGCTGAGGGGCGTAATTTTTGGCTGCGATTGAGTGGCAATCGCTGTCAGTGCCATCTATTATTTGAAATGCAAACTAAAATCAAGAATCACAGAAAGAAAACTCCTGACATTATGCATAACCCTCCGGCAAGAATTTTTTTAATATCTATCACGGTTTGCAAGTTATTGAATTTTAAAAGCCATCAATCATTTTTGGGACACCCGGTATCTAAACAAATAAAAATGAGAATTGGGGAACCCATTTTTCAGTCATTCGGGGTGCACTTAAATATTTTAGAGGAGAAGCTCGTGCTTCATGTGCCTATTCGGTAATCAGTCCCTGGATAGGGTATCAGCAAAATTTGTAAGAAAAATGTAAAATGAAGACATTCTTTGAAAAAATATGTGTGTGTGTCTGGGGGAGTAGCAAGTGGGAAGTCTGCATAGTTTTATTAATAAATGCGCATTGTTTTGTTGATGTCCGAAATATCTTATACATGATCTTATACGACTCATGTAATGAAATTGCTGTTTTTTTTCTTTTCAGAAAATTATTTTCGAATGAATTTCGTATTCCATTGTTTGCTGTATAGATGTTGAAAACAGTAAGTGACTAGAAGTATTAAGTGAAAGTAGTAGCATGCTAAAAAATAAATGTATTTATTACAAACAGTAATTATACGATTTTCAAATAAGTTATTTAATTTTCATTCAGAGCATGAATCAAACTAAAAGATATAATTAATAAACGGATGGGAGGCATTCTCTTTTTTAACTACTGCTTTGTTTAAAAAAAATGCAGTAGATTTCTAAAACATTGGCAATAAAACTCTACGACGAATTGAGTTTCTGAAACATTTAGAAGATAAAATTATCGTTATAAAATAGTAGTAGCCAAAAGAGACATCTGTTCCGATTTCCGACCACTGTGATTACTAACTTACATTAAATTTTTCTCCTGCCAGAAAAGTTACAATATATAAAATTTAGCTATTAAAGATGATCCATCATCAGCAAATTCCTTTCCTTGCAAATCTTAATTAATTCAAGAACTAATGGCATCTTACCAGGAAACCACGCCATTAGTGCAATAATACCAAAAATATAAGTAAGCAGCAATAAAAAGGGCGTTGTGAAACGTGTTTTTTTTACGCATAAATCATTTCTTCTCGTCTCCTCGTTATCGATATACAAAGTCTCAGAGATTGCTAATTTATTGATGTAATAGGATGGAAGGAGGAGTCATTACGTTTTCAACATAACAACAACATCAAACTTCAGTCACTTGTTCATTTCCTGTTTAGTGCGCCGCAATACTCCGACAGGATTCGGTATGCTTGGTACAAGTCTTTGTTAGTTCAAACTGGGCCTCTTCCTTTTGAAACGCCCTTACAATTTTGTTTTTCGTAGGAGGTGGACCATTTGAATCATTGCACTAGGATTAAGTTCAGGAAATGTTCATGGTATCACTATTTTCTATGCTTCAATCCTTTTTTGGTTCAGCACCATATTTCTCAATAGAATTTTTTTGCGGGCTTCTTTCATCTTTATATTACTATATCTAAATATGTTTTGTATTTGATATTAATCCGATTATTAAAATTTCTGAATCAGAACCACGCCTTTTCTCTCTAAATTAAACAAATAAATTAGCAAACTTTAAGACTTTATATCTCGATAATGTGGAGACGAGGTTAAATGATTTATATGTTAAAAACACATTTCACTATGTTCTTTCGATTGCTGCTTACTTAGATTTTTTTCATTATTACACTAGGGCGTGGTTTCCTTGTTAGTTGAAGTCACTTAAAGATTAAGGAAATATATATGTAATAAAAGCGCGTGTATGTATGGGAAAAATGATATGATAATAAAAATTTCAATTCTACTTTTACCTTAAACGAAAGAAATTTCAAGGAAACAAGCTTATATTTAAAACTAAATACAATTCAGTTTTATTTATATTTAGTGTAAAAGTCTAATATTTTGTATTTTCTACTATATATTGTTACGGAAAACTAATTCTGTTCTACACAAAATGGTATGAGAAGCTGAGAATATTTTTTTCTATAAAATTAAAAATTAAAATTATATATTTTTTTTATAGTAGATGCTCATAAAAATTATTCAGTTGAACAAAAATTTTATTATCGTTGAAATAGATGTTTAGCACAATATCTTCAGTTTTCATCATCCTTAATCGCAAATTTAATTCATTGCTTTTAAGGGACTTTAATGAACCTCAGTTTATGATTGCACCTTTTGAACATTTTTATGATGGTGTTAATTATGGTATTTGTTATGCGTCTTACTTAATCTTTTCAGGCGCAAAGATAAATGCGCTAAAACGTTGAAATAATTGAATGACATCAAGATTCACGAACAAATTCATTTGAAAATAAGTAAAAGTTTTTCTTCATGTACATTATAAAAGCAAAATTTTATTCCAACATTCTGGTTCTTCTGACATTTAAGAATTTAATTAAGTGGGATGTATAGTATCCTACCGACCTTGAAGGTTTAAAAAGACCAAGAAATTTTAAGTTATTCCGATAGAAATAATCTTTTATAATTTATTTTATTGATTTGCTTACATTTGTAGCGCATCCATTGAAGAAACGTGATTACTGAGTATACGTTTTGCAAAGTAATACATTTGATATAATGTATAAAATACCTATACGTGAAGCACAACATAACACAAAAAGGGTGCACTCTTTTTGTATAGTGTTATTATGCATTTACGAACAAAAATTGCATTAATTTTCATAAATATTCCGTCATACAGTTTACCTTTCTTTATAGCTGCTGAATTGTTTACGTTTACTCTCTCACCAATAAAATTGAATAGTGGATTTTGCCTAACTAAATCGTCTAAATAAGACGCGTTGTAAAGATTATGTAAAGAAATTCATTTCGTTAAATTTTAATGGTAACAACAAGTTGGCAGCTATGTTTCATTAACGAAATTCATTTCCTGTAATTAGCGCAGTTCACTTTAGGAATACACGATTGAACGAAGAAAAGCACCACTACTCCTTCTTGTAGCTATTTTGAATAAATTTATTTTAAATTCTGGTGCAATTCAATCATTTCAGCATTTTACTAATAGAAGTATTTTGCTCCTGAAAGGGTTAAAATTTTTTTTTTAAATGATGATGATCGACTCGTATTATATATATATATATATATATACCGGGTGTCCTAAAAATGACTGATGGATTTTAAAATTTAATAACTTGCAAACGGTGACAAATGTTTAAAAAAAATCTTCCAGGATGGTTAAGTATGATGTCAGGAGTTTTTGTACTGTGATTCTTGACTTTAGTTCGAATTTCAAACAATAGATGGCGCTGACACTGATTGGCTTTTTGTCGGGGCCGAAACTGACGCCACTCAGCAGTCAGCATTCATTCACCATCCTCTGAACACTAAATAGCGGCTATCGCAGGCGGATTTTTTTTTCATCGTTTGAAGGGTCTCTCGAACTTTAACACCAATAATATCTAAAAGGTTTCTTTGACCTATTTGATCTCAGAAAAACTAGGCGAAGAAAACATTATTCGTGTTGATATTCGAGGGACCGTTCAATCGCTGAAAAAAAAAACCCGTCTGTGACAGCCACCATCTAACATTCAGGGGTCGTGCATCAATGCGTCCGTTTTAGCCTCGACTGGAGCGCGAATCGCTGTCAGCGCCATCTATTGTTCGAAATTCGAACTAAAATCAAGAATCACAGTAAAAAAACTCCTGACATCATACTTAACCCTCCTGGAAGAATTTTTTTAACATCTGTCACCGTTTGCAATTATTGAATTTTAAAATCCATCAGTCATTTTTGAGACACCCGGTATATATACTGTTACATACAGAGAGAAAACCTGAGTGACTGTGTGACTCATCAAGGCCCAGCTCAAACGACTAAAGTCTGGATCACGAATTGGAGAGTAGATGACTGCCATGACCTAAGCAAGTAATAAGAAAGGATTTTTCAGTATTCCCCGCAAAGGGGGCTAACGTTTGGGACATTTTTCCGCATCTTTTCAACATTTTTAGGTAGGAGCGTGAGATTCAGGATAAGAAATATACTAGGAAAATGGTTAAACACATGTTTTAGCGATTTTAGAAATTCACTCACTAGGGACGTTAACCCTTTCCAGCACAGTGGTCCCACTCCGGGAACACCTAATTTTAATTCCAAACTTGCATTCGACACCAAGAATATTTTAATAAAATTTTATATATATAATGAAAGCTTAAAATAACGGATTCTTATTTTCGAAAAAATTCGTTTGCAAATTTCGGTCTCAGTCAGAAATTTCTCATTTTACGAACAGAATTTGTCTGTGCCGGAAAGGGTTAAATGGGGAGGTCGGACGTTTTAGATATTTTGCCTTATCTCAGCTGCAGCTATAGGTAGGGTCCTGAAATTTAAGATAAGAAATTTACTAAAAAAATGGTTAAACATGTGTTTCAGTGAGTCGAACGTAGCATTTTTAGGTATGAGCATGAAATTCAGAATAACAAATCTATTAAAAAATAGTTAAACAGGTATTTCAGCGATTTTAGAAATTCACTCACTAAGGAAGTTGATCATCGGAAAAAGGACCCGATTATGAAAGATTAGACTATTAAGACAACTATTGCTGATTTTTGATTAGATATTTTGAGTAAGACATATTTAAAAGAACAAAAATAATCATTTATAAAGCTGAGGTATTTAGTGTGATTGCATCAAAATAACAAAAGTTTTCTTCTGATTGTCATTTTGACGGTTTATGTACCGTAATTTCGCGCGTATACGCCGCATCTTAGTTAAGTCTTTTTCACACCGGAAATTTTATTGAAAATAAGAAGTCAAATAAGTGCTTAGCAGAAGCAAGTCACATTTTATTTAAAATAAATTCTGGTAGGAAATCGAATTTTCTGAGGTGCGGCGTATACGCGCGAAATTACGGTACGTGAATGCGTTATTGTGATCGGAGTATTTTCAGGATATTACATTGTTACTTATGTTAGCTGGAAGGCCAAGTTTAACTCGGGCGAAGCCGGGTGGTTCTGTCATCTATATTAATATAAGAAAGTTTCGCTCTGAGTGTGTGTGTCTGTGTTTGTTTGTTTGTCTGCGATGGCTAAAAAAATCTAGGCCACCTGAAAATTTACATTTATGTAGTCCAATCCCTCTCCTGGTGCACCTGAACATCAGAATTTTAATATTTTAATTACTTACTGAAATATTAATTAATATGCACAAAGAATTCTCATAAAAATACGCTTTTTTTCTTCGGTTGGTTGGTTCTATAGAATCTTCACAGAAGACATTAAATAAATCAGAGTAATGATGCATAGATAAGGACTTATAACGAAATAGTGCCAACATGGATTGCAGTTGCCAGCGTACAGCCAAGCTATTGTAGCGCCATCTACTCATGGCAAATTACACAAACGCCACCTGTTTAAGACATTTTCAAGGCACGTTTTTCTTCATGATAATTTGCTGGGTTTAAGGTTTTTTTTAAAACAGAACATATATTATCATGATAGAGACTATTAATACAGAAAACTTTATTTAACAGATTATTTGTTATATTTGCGAAGATGGAGAGGATGTAAGGTTCTAATCACATTTAACAGTTTTAACATTTTTAGCTTCACCCGTAGCGAATTGCTGCTTTATATACAAAATACCGCTATTTTAAATCTCAGCTAATAATGTTCCGAACTTCTCCATTTAGTTCCATTTTTACTAAATTATCACAAAAATCAGCATTCATTGCTTCAAAGTGTATTTCTAGAAAGTATTTCCGAATAATAGCCTAAGCCAAATTTCCAATTGAGTTCCTAGCTTAACCAAACGAACGAATATTTAAAGATGCATAGTGGTTGTCCTAATTAGTCATTTGCTGAAGGGCACTTGAACATCCCCTCCCCCTCGGCCCCTCCTTCAATGTTTTTCTCTAACTAAGCCCTTTTTCCATATCTCAGCAACTATCTTTCCGATTTCAACGCAAGTGATTCCAAACATTATAATTAACTTAATAGTCAATTTCTATAACATTAAAGTAATTTATGAGTAGCAGTTACCACTATTTCTGAATAATAGTTTAAGCCAAATTTGTATTTAAGTTCCTAGCTAAACCCGTTGAGAACGAGCGACACGTATACGTGACGCATAAGATGCTCATAATCCTTCATTATTCCCACCAGTTAATTTTTATTGCAATCTTCGCCTTATTTAATCATAGCATTTCTGAGATTCAATTAGGCGCAAATTTCTGTTTTGAAAAACCGGTGGTAAAAGATTAAAAATTCTGTAAAGAACGCTCGTCGCGATGGGGTTAAGCATAAGAACGAATTTTTAAAGAAGCATCGTAGTCCTCTTAATTAGTCATTTTCTGAAGGACATTTGAACATCCCTTCACCAGGCACCTCACTCATGGTTATTTTCTCAAACTGTGCCTTATTTCAATAACTCGGTTTATAATGTCCCCATCTTCTCGAACCAGCTCAATTTTGTAGCACGCCTACTATACAGTATCGTAGGCAACGGTGACCTGTCTCAGAGGTTCTTTCCGAAAGAGGTTGCTCCCCTAGCGGAGGATGGGAGAAATAAAAGATTTTCCGGAGCGTACGAGCATGCACGGTATATGGTGTCGAATCCATCGGAGACCTTGGTCATAGTTCCGTTTTTTAAGAGATTTGAATTTATTACACGGAGTCGGGCAACGCCGGGCGGTCAGCTAGTATTAAAATAAATTTATTAGTTTCAATATGTACATAAACAGCAAAAAAATATATTTATCACATTTTTACAAACCTTTATTTAAAGTTTAAAATTTGTAAGTACTGCAATTTTGTCTCACTACCGTTTCTATCCGATTTAGAAATATTTTTAATTGCCTACACGCTACATTATAGTCGACACATTGTCAACCCGCGCGAAGCCGGGACGGGCCGCTAGTATAAGATCAAAGAAATTTAGTTGCGGAGTCTTAACAGTTTAGAGTACGTTCACGCATTTTTGCCGGAACGTCAGTAAAGGCTCGCTGTGGAGACGCGAACAGTTTTTAGTTTCTGTTCGTTTGTCTGTCTTTTCCGTGATAACTGCCGCTAAATCGTCCGATTAGGTTTATTTTTGGTAGGTATGCTGGCGAGATACCTGGAATTAGCTGTATAGTTTTTGGTTAAATTTGGTTCACTCGTTCGAAAAATATAGAACATTGCTTTTTTAGGTCAGAATGCTTTCCTATGAGAATGCAGACGATTTTCAAATTTAATTTTTAACTGAAATAAAAATCGCATATTTGAATACTGGGTGTAATCGTAAAATTATGGATACTAAATTTTCGATATGGAGGTTTTAAATATATTCAGTAGCTTTGATAATTTGCCGATACATCTATTAGATTTTATATTATTAGATGTTATTTGAATTTAGAAATTAATTGTTTAGACTATTGGAAAAAATTTTTGCAACTGTTAGAGAAATATAAAACATTTTAATTTCCTATTTTTCTTTTTACAAATTTTACAATGCATTTCTTTTTTTTCCTCTTTATTTTATTAGTTGCTTAACAACCATATTTCAAAGAATATCAAAATAATAAAATTCAAGTAACTTGCACTATTTCTCTGCAATATTTTATTAGCAAAATAACTTATTTTCGGGTGATTAGTATTCTATTAATATAAATGAGAGTTTATTTTGATTTAAGTTACCTTTTAACTAATATAGAATGATTACCGAAATATTCTTTCCAAACGGAATTTACAAAAATATTGAACGTGTAATTCAAGTGCCGTAGTTTACATTTGTATATTTCTTACGTGAGATATTATTCATTTTCTGATACAGATGTGGCGGTTTCGTCGTTGAAAAGTTAATATTCTTTTAAAAATAGAATAAAATCCCTCGTACAGCGAGGTGGTTAAACTAAAGGACACGTAACACGCAACACGCATCCATATATATAGTCAAATCCTGAAATATTACAATTACTGGAAATTTGGAACGAAGAAGCTATTACAAAACATACTTTATAGCGCCAAATCACGTTTGCTATTTAGTGAATTGGCAGTGTGCACGATTATGAATGATTACCCAATAGGTATTAAAGTTTCCAAACATTCCTATTTTGGGCAGATTTTAGTATGCTATTGCCATCGAGTTAGGTCAGGATGTAGTTAGATAAGATAAATATTATAGAATGATCATCAACACTGTTTTTCCGAATAAAAAATTGTAATAACTGTAGATTTCTAAAATATATATACCGTAATTTCGCGCGTATGCGCCGCGGCTTAGTTAAGTCTTTTTCAAACCGGAAATTTTATTGAAAATAAGAAGTCAAATAAGTGCTAAGCAGAAGTAAATCACATTTCATTTAAAATAAATTCTGGTAGGAAATCGAATTGTTTGAGGTGCGGCGTATACGCGCGAAATTACGGTAAGTGAAATATAGAAGATTCAGTTTACATTTCCAAGTTTTGCTTTTGTACATGAGATATTATTCAACTTATTCATCATATGCAGGTGTTTCGTGGTTGGCAGATAAGTATATATTTCTATTTGAGTATTGGAATAATATGAAGTTATTTTCGAAATCGTTGCTTATCCGAATAGAACCACCGTGTAGTACGAAATCCAAGATATATAAGAATCATTCACATAATCAATAGGAAACCTTGAATATAAATTTAATAAGATTACGGTAGGTTCAGGGGCAGAGTCCCCTGAAGAAATGTATCGTTTTACCTGAAAAATTACGTGAATAAGAAATTCATAAGGATTTCAGAACATCATTGCATACACCGTGTTTAATTTAACGCTTCTAATTTCTGAAACCTCCGAAGTATTTTACATCTCTATAAATGTATATACAGTGATGGAACAGTGGCGTAGGAGTTGGGCGATTTCCAACACTAAATTTTAATAGTATTCTTCGACTTAATAAAATCTCTGAAACAATTTCCTTAAATAAGTCAAATAGTACAATTTAAATTTAACGGTGTCAATTGATTATCTGCTGCGCCACTGTCCCATTGCTGAATATAAAAATAAATAAATTGCGAATTGTAAGATGCTAAATAATATGAAAAGTGAGATCAGAAAACAATCTCTTTCAGAGGTGAAGTTGAGGCTCCTGATCTACAGATTTTCTAGTTGTAACGGGTTTGGAACAAGAAATAAATAAACAAAGATAATAATTTCATTTTCTAATGTGTTCTGATTGTTAGCCCTTTTGTTGATCTAACATAATATATCTTTATTTCCAAGATAAAAGAGCTTATCTTCAAATATAAAGATTGATTTAGGTTCCACTTCTCAAACACAACCTTCCCGAGGCCATCCAATAATTGGAGATGCCATTTATAAAGAACCTGTTTTAAAAGTCCAAATGCACAGTAATTCATAGGAAATGCGAAGAAGAAGTTTAGTGGATTACATTTAAATTAAAATAGCCTCAATTCCAGGTTCGTATGTCATTTTTTATAAGAATATAGCAGTAGATTTAGATGTATGGCTGGTACTTATTCTGATGGAACGAAACACATTGAAGACGGTTTGGGTAAAATGATGGAATATTTTCTTTAAAAATATGTATTAAACATATTTCTGTTAGTAATCCTACTTAATTTTGACATTTATTTCTACTTTTCTTATTTTTAGTTTTCACTTATAAGAGAATCCAGCAATAACCATAAAATATTTTAAAAAACTGCCCTCTTGTTTCCTCTGAACCAACATATTATGTTTTATTTTTTTCACAAAATGATATTTTAAAATTTTGGACAGTGATAACACGTTTTGGCCACAAAGTAAACATTATGTTTGATATCTATTTTTTTACTTTAAAAGAAAATAATGTTTCGAACAACTACTCTAAAAGATAAGAACTTGCAAGAAGTAGAAAAGTTTCTCTCCTGCTCGAAGTTTTATCTTTCGAAGATATATTTATTTTCTGCACTACTGTCAGTTGAAATAAGTTTAAATCAGATAATGGAAAAAGTTTCGTTATAAGGCCTCGTAATTTTAATTTTAATTTAAATTTTTTTTATATCAGTTACCTGAAATTTGATATCGAAGAAACCGAAAAAAAAATGTGTTTTCCTCAAATTTTAGTTCCAGGAAAGTAGATTTAATTTATTTCAGACTGTTTAAAAGACGTTTATTTACAAGTATCTGTTAGCGAGAAAATATACAAAATAAGCACTGTTGGAAACTCATAAACAGATTTGAAACAGTACACAAAACAGCTCTCATTATGAAGATTTTATTAAGCTTTTATTTAATAATAGAATGGTTAAGATTAATAATAACTGTATAATTATAAATTACGTAAACGATGAATACTCCGTACTTTAATACATTATCCCATTATTTACTTAAATCTCTTTTAGTCTTATATGTAGAGTGGGCACCGGACAGTGACTTTTTCAGGGGAGACACCAGTATTTTTTTATCGGAAAGTTCCTCTTATTTAATTACGCGATTATACAAAACGAATTTTAGGAAAATAGTGATATTTATAATGAAAAATTGCTTGACCAGGAGTCATCTTGTATGCGCTTGAGGGATGAGATTTCTCCGACTTTTTCATATCAGTATAACCTTAGAGAAAATTTTCTTCTGCTAAATCGCAGAATGTTCCGATTAAATAAAAAAACATTTTCCCTAAGATTATACTGGTATGCAAAAAGTCGTAGAAATCTCACACATGATGCACTTATACCTTACAATATTTCAAGGTACGTACACTACTTGGAGTTACCAAGGAATCCGGCACCACTATTTTGGATCGGAAAATTTCTCTCAATATTTCAATAGAAAAATTCGAAGCCATGTTGTTTAATTAGTAACAATTTTTTGTGATTAAATAAGCCAAAACATTTTGTTAAAAATTTGTGGTTAAAATGTACGCACCCTAAAACTGACATTCATCTTATAGCTTTACCTACATAAAATAAAATCCTAATAATATATGCAGTTTTTTTAAAGAAATTAAAATAGAGTAACTCTTCGATATATCGCGCCTTCTTACATCGTTTATTCGGATATATCATTCTTCTTTTGTGCCCTGCCTCCAATAATAATAAAAAAAAACTATATTTACTCAAATATATGACACACTTGAATCTTATGCATTTTATTTTTTAAATTAAGCATATTTGTGATTCTTTTAAACTAACAAGAAAATCTGAATGTCATCTATTTTCTTTTAGACATGATACAAATCTATTCAAAACATTGTAAAGCTGCACCCACCTTGGTTTATACTTTTCATTCTGCTTAGCAGATGAAATCCGAAAAAATGAGACTTGCGTTTGAAAATGTAAAGTTATTTGGAGCATTCTTACATTTTCATAAGGTGCAGATTTTTTTTTTTTTTTTTTTTTTTTTTTTTTTTTTTTAATGAAATTTGAAATAAAAATAAAAGAATACTTAAAACATTTTCATAATCATACATTAATATCCTTCTATAATAATTTTAATTATTCTCATCATTTCATTGCTATTTAATCCTAGAAATAGTCAGTACATTTATGGCTTCCTGCGGCTTAAAATATATAATATTTAATATAAATTTTTGGGAGCATTTAACAAGGCGTATACATTCCTTGGAATTTTGGATGAGTATTAGCAGAGGTGCCAAGTTCCCACTAATCTTCCGTAATACGTGGTTTAATCTAACCCAGTTTAAAAACGCTTAGAACCAGAAAAATTATTGAATGAATCTTTATTTATTTTTCAAGTGCCTATTCAAAATTCATTTCATTTCTTAAAAATATTTCTGGTGCGAAACGTATTAAACTTGGGTCAAATTAACCCAAGTATTACGGAAGATTAATGAGAGCTTGGCACTTCTTATATTAGTATGGCAACCACCCTTTCAGCTTTGAAATTTTCTGTTTAATATTTAAATCGTGGAACTTTTAATCAACTTATTTAATTGTGAAATTTGTAAAAATTTCTGCGATAAAATCTAGTGAAAATTCTATTAAAACACTGTGGTAGATCTGTAAGCCAGGAAAGGTGTAATTTTACTACAATTGAATAGAATATTTTGCATTATTTAATCGAAGAAAGTTCTGCTGGAACGAATTCTGCTGTTAACATTTTGATTACTTGGTTGGAACGCCATACCTCCCAGTGACAATTTTTATTTTATTTGTCCAAATTCTTGGAAAATAATTTTCGTCATACATAAGGTATCTATAATAAATAATTTTTTTTTGTTAATTGTAGTACGATTTATTATATATGAAATGTCGACAGTCCTGGCTCGTAATCAAAAGGATAAATGAGGCGATTTCGAATACTTAGATTTAAATATTAAATAGAAAATTCTAAATTAAAACGTGGTGCCAAACTCCTTGAAATTACAATGAATGTATGCACTCTAATTCGATCAGAAAGTTAAATTTCAAAATTTCTCTGTTTGCAAGCTGTTTCTATTCCATGGTATTTATTAAATGAGTTGTTTCTATGAATTTCTTTCCTGAGAACAAAAAAGCAAATCATAATTTTTGTTGCATTTTGGAATCAGCTGAATAATTCGACCATAATCTATGCTATACATATGATCTGACTAAGCAGAATTTACGGTACATTATATCTTAACATAATTTTAAATCGTTTTAAATTTTGTCAAAACTTGAAATACAGTTAGAGCAAAGATCGTTTTCAAAATAATAATGGAACAAAAGCAATACTCTTTATAAATAATATACTCCCTAGGAAAATAAATTTTATTTTAACTAACATGCAGGCGATTAAAGAATTATCCCCGTATTCTTACAGACTGGGTGGCTGGTAACTGATCAGGGATCTTTTCAGGAACAATACCAGATTTTTCTTATACTAAAATCCCTTTGTACAGTAACTGTTTACTGGTATATGGAGGTAAAACACACACAGAAACCTTATTAACTCATTCAGGACCAGCATTTTTCACACAAATTTTATTCAGTTGACACCACTTTTTGTTAAGTAGTTAATTTTACTGCATAAATCGCGTAAATGTACTGATTAAACATGGCAAATTTGTTTTTTAATGGTGGCAAAATCAAGCACTATAAGTACTTTTTGAAGGTGCATATATGCACCCATGGTCCTAAAAGGGTTGAGTTGGGTTGATTATTGACGGCCAATTATCTACACTAGGGACATAGGCCCGGGGGGAGTGCCCTTCGTGGGGGTCTTTCTAAGGGAACCTAATCCGTATTTACGCATGGATAAATCCACGGCTCGAAGAAAACCACGAAAACTCCGAACAATTAGGCCGACGGGCGCGATTGGGATCGAACCCAGCACCTCCCGTCTACCAGCTTCGAGAGCACAACCTCTCAGCCACTGGTGGGGCGCTGGTCCTAAAAGGGATAATGCAAACGAAGGAAAAGCATATTCAGTGCAGTTGTTTTAAGAATATGAATTACAAATATACAGAATGAAAAGTTAGAAAAAAACATGTAACAAACACCATAAACTATATTTGATAAGATTTTATTTAAACTAACAGGCTTTTGCGAAAAGAACAAAAAGAGATTTGCCTTACATACTCAAAAAGGGATCACGCAGTTTTAGTGGTCTCGTGTGTTATGGTTAGAGTTTGCTTAGTATATATTAAATTATGCCAAGTGTTTTCTGAAAATTTCCGAATATCGTCGAACAGCGACTACGGTTTTGAGGATTCTTGACAAAACATAATTACTAGAGCATAAAAATCAAATCACACCTTTGCCTTCAAGGAATATACTTCGCCTGACGCCAATCAAACATCAATAGTCGCTGCATTCTTGGTAGATTGTAATGACTTTTACCGTGAAAGACAACATATAGTTAACCCCTTGAAGGGCACCGGTATATTATATATACCACTTAATTTTAATCCCAAAATGCCACAGTGACACCAGAATTTTATAATAAATTTTTGAACTTATAAGGTACATGAGCCAAAGCTTTTACTTACTTTTAAAATAAATTCGCTCGTGAATCCTGGTGTCAATCAATCATTTCAATATTTTAGCTACAAGAGTACTTTGCCCTGAAGGGGTTCAAATAACACAGACGCACTGCAACAAGAGATAAACGAGAGTCTTACGGACGCCAAGAATATTTGAAG
This sequence comes from Maratus michaelseni, assembly GCA_963931845.1. Classification (NCBI taxonomy): domain Eukaryota; kingdom Metazoa; phylum Arthropoda; class Arachnida; order Araneae; family Salticidae; genus Maratus; species Maratus michaelseni. The sequence continues at coordinate 276,211,818 of OZ007595.1, read as the reverse complement.
GAATTATTTGAAGCCCCCCCTCCCCCGCCTAAACTTATCAACTTAATATTCATTACATTTTTTATGGTCAAACGTAACTTAGAAATTTCTTTTACCATAATAAATTTCGGAAATTTTTCTAATGTGATGCACTCAAGTTACGGTTTTATCCTAGTCGGTAATTCTAGGAAAAGTAAGAATTCACCTCCTAAATAACAAATTCACACCACTCAGTGAGAATAAATTTGAAAATAAAATTAATGCTTATGTTATGGAAGTGTATGAGAATAGCCCCTACGAAGGCTATGTTGCCGTTAGTTCTAAAAATAAAACAAACGATTTAAATGAGGAAATGGCCCTCTTTAAAATAGATAGAGAAAATCTAAACTCTTCCTATTACGGATTTATCAATTAATTAATGCTCTAAATGAACTTAAATTACGAATAAAGGAAGCATGTTAAAAATAACGATAGTAGGCAAACCATAGCCAATCTGTCGAATAAATCTTCTACATAGAGCTAATTTCGATCAAATTTGTGAAATTAAATAACTGTGCTGTATGAGAGGAAATATTGAACTCTTTCGAGGAAGCAATATAATTAAACAATGCTACCGCTGAAAGGGTTTGTCCACGGTTTTGAAATTCACCACGTGTGAATTGAGCAAAACACTAGGTCACTAAGGATTACGCAGAAGTAGGAAAAATCACATTCAAATGTGTCAACATTTCTGACCCTCACACCATAACCAACAAAAATGCCTAAAGAAAAGACAAACCCGTAAAACCCCCAAATAAAAAATATTAAATCCCCCCAAAAAGAAAATTAAATCATCCAATAAATTAAAAAAAGAAATGCTTAAAATTGAACCATTTTTTGACTGAAATCCTGAATAATTACAACTATGTTAAAAAGAAATCAGCGCTGTAACCAGCACAAGGTTCATACGCTCTTACCAAAAATTTTTAATAGAATTTTTTGCCTTATTTAAAGATAGAAAAATATTACATATTCTGTAATTAAGCGAGGTGTCTACAATTTCTGCTATTTAAATATTAAATAGAAAAATTCTATTAAAAAATGTGGTAAAAGCTTAGAACCCTGCAGCAGAAATAATTTAAACTTTTTAAAATTATAAATATAATAATATCCTTATTTAATCTGACCTTAATCAATTATTAAATATGGCGTTCATTTAATTACAATTTTTATTGGAAAAATGTCGTACCAAACAAGCAATGAGACAAAAAATGTAACCCAACTTAACACTTATTCCAACACTTCTCCCGAAGCTTCATCTAATCAAAATAATTGTGCTACATCCACTAACTATATTAATGATTCTTAGGAAAATTTTAAAAGATTTAAGGAAATAACAGAAATCCTAAAGTTTAATAAACTAATCAAGTGTTTAAAAAACATTGCTAATCTTACTAAAATTTGTAAAATTATCATGGAAAAATTGTTTATAACTATGAACGATTTCGACATTCTGGCTTATGAACTTAATATTTCTAATGATAAGTAATTCTCCTAACCTTTTTCATATCATGTAATATTAAACTGGAAGTGCAGTTCTGGGAACAAGTTTGATGTAGTGGTGCACCGATATCTTTAAAAGTCATTAAAAGTCAGTATGGTCTGCATATCTAAAACTGGCTAGCCAATCAGAACGACTCTGATGTACGTTAAATGTTAACGGAATAGGTATTGTCAATATTTGTGTCCGGCCCGGGCGATAACACATTGGATAAACATGGAACCGCGAGGAAAAAATCCCTTTTCTTCCGTGCTCCCCAAAAGAAAAAATAGAGGATACGAAATATAACGTACCATAACAGCGATTTATCATTAAAATTTTGCGACTTTTTGACTTTGTTTAATCGTAATAAAAAACTCGTTCCACCACCATATCCAATCCAGGCTTAATTCTGTACAACATAAAATTAACGAACTTTTTCTAAACATCTCTCTATGCATAGCTATTATCCTTCTTCAGGAAACACGTAACTCCATTGTAATATTAACATTCCTGAAGTATTAACATCTGTAAAATCTGCGTTACACCCCACGCGTCGACTCCAGTAAATGGGTCCACATTTACTGGATGTCCCATGCCATTAACATTAAGCAGCATATACCACGCAAAACACAACAAACAACACACATAGACGTTGATTACACGAATATTGTCTTATATTAATTTAGCTCCAATTTACGTTAAGAACTTACACTAGTCAGCCGAATAAATTGACAACGTAATATTAAACCCATGGGAGTATTCTTTCCAAATTTATCGCTTGTATTTTATTTTTTTTTCCTTTTTGCATAGTGTAGCTCAGGTCGATGAAAGTTGTTAGTTTTGTACTTTTTCGATTTTGGTTTCAGTATTTTTTTTAGTGATTTTACTTCCACATTCGGAACAGCCAGCGTTCCGAAAATGAATAACTTTATAAAAATAATCTGTCATATAAGAAATTTCATTTTCATTTAGAACAGGATTAAAACTAGTAGATATAATGAATATAGTGGTGTGGGAGGTTTCTTTGATATATACATCTATATCTAAACAAAAATATGGTTAATAGATTTCTAAAACATTCGCAGCGAAATTATACAGCTACTTGAATTTTTGCAACACTTAGAAGATAAAATGATTCTTTAAAATAAAAATAGTTAATGAAGAGTACATAACGGACAATGTAAGTACTAATTTACCATAAATCTTTCTCCTACCAGAAAACTTACAATGTATAGAATTTAACCTTTAATGACGTTTTCGTTGTCATACAAGCCCTGTTTAAATTGTCTACGGGTTCATGAAATAATGATTTCTTTGTTGAAGTCATTTAAAGATTACAGGGAAAATAATTATAAAATCTCTTTGTGGGTTTTCTGAAAACGTTATGCTAACAAAAACACATGCTAATTATTACCTTAAACAAAGTGAAAATTAAAAGAAGCAAGCATATATTTAAAACTAAGCCAATTCGGTTTTTCTCATATGTTTAGTATAAAGTCTAATGTTTTTTTTACTAGTATATATTGTTACGGAAAACTGATGCTGTTCTACGCAAAATGACTTTCGAAGGTAAGATTTTTTTTCTATTAAAATATAAAGATTATGTTAGTAAATGGTTGTAAGAGCTATTCAATTGAACAAGTATGGAATTACGGTGAAGTAGATGTTGTTGTAGGCATGATTTACTTGCATCAGCCGGTTTCGAAAAGATAATTCAATGCTTTAAAATAGATTCTTCACGAACGTTATATCATAATTCCGCCGTTTGAACATTTGACGAATGAATTTATTACGAATGTATTTTAATTATGGCATTTGTCAAGCGTTGTACTTAATGGCTAACAAATTCTAAATAATTCAGATGAAATCAACATTTTATAATTAATTTTATTGACTTGCTAATATTTATAATTTATATTAAATTAATATTACATAATTATTCATTGCATAAACGTGATTACAGCGTTTCGCAAAGCAATATATCAGATATAATGTGTAAATATCTATGGGGAAATCAACACCAAAGAAAAAGACGCAGTATATCTGTATATTGCTATGAATGTATCAACAAATGAAAATTGTATTTATTTTCAAAAATATTGCAGCATACAGTTTTCCTTTCTTAATATCTTTCAATATGTACGTATTTTTAAACCACTAAAATTGAATACTAGAGTTTGCGTATTTTAATCACCGAAATCTAACGATTTTTAACTATTAAATATGACTTAAATTTATATTAAAGTTTAGTAGTAACAAAAATCCGTACAAGTTGGCATCTGTGTTTCTGTAATGCGATTCTATAAAAGAATTTAAGAAAGAATTTAAGAATTCAAAAATAAAATGTATTTATTTTTATTAATTTTAAGTGTAAATTACACATATGTTTCTCTAACAATTGATGCACTCCGGGCAAGACTATTCATACCTTGTAACCCATTTCATCATTAGCGTGCATTTTAGAACATTATGTTCTATTCGGTATTTCAGCATTCCTACCACATATTCTGTACAGTAATTTTTGCTCTATTTAATGACAGGCGTTTCGTAATTACGTAATGTAAAAATTATTGTTAGGTGTTTCTTGTATGATTCATAATTTCTGAATTAAAAAGAATTTCCTGAAATGGATCCAAATGTGTTAATACGAAACACAATTAAATGATGTTTTGTTTTTATGTTTTCGAAGATGATTAAGAACAAGTATGAAAATAAATCGAAACGTATATCCCATACAATTTTCTATAATGTTTCTTGAAATTTCCTTTTATCCATCCCCGCTTGCTAATATAATAAGTATTTGGAGTACTTTTACTTTATCAAATAGAAACGTTAACTTTTAAAGTGTCAAATAAAATTTCTCGTATAAATATTAAACTGAATTTATTCGTATACTATTTAGTGTTACTGGTTTTAAGTACCGCGAAACGTTGGCGGAAGTATGAAAGCTTGTTAAAACTGTTTAATCCACTCTTACAAAATTTTAAAGGAATGTTTTTACAATACCACTCTTTTGAATTTTAGAATTTAAGAAATTAAATATAGTTATTTTTATTAATTTTAAGTGAAAATTACACGTATATTTCTCTTACAAATGATGCACCTCGAGCAAGACAGCTTAGACAATCAGGATCTAATTAAAATAAGTCAGTTATTAAAAAAAAAACTTAAAAATAAAAAATAAAAAATAAGCAAAAATAAATAAAAAATCAAATTAAATCAAAAATTAAAAAATAAGTAATTTATAGAAGTTACACAATACACATTATGCAATATTTTGAATAGTATACGTAGACGTATTTAAAAACCTTTTTTATCAACAGTGCTGTCAGTTTAGCGTTTATTTAAAAATTCAAAATACAAAACAGAATATTTTAACAAGACATTTTTACTTATTCAATGAGAAAAATTATACCTTTTTTTTTCTTACCTAAGGAAGACAAAATTACATCTCCCTCGTATAGTTATTTCTAATTTAAAAAATATATATACATATATACGACGCTAAATTCACGAGCGCGTAACCAGTGATCATGCGTTTCAGAACTTTTAACTACAAGATCAAAAATGAATTCAAATATATTAATTTAAAATAAAATATGTTAAAATGCCATTGAAATTCTTTTATTACATTTTGTATAAACGTGCGATCAATTTGTAAAATAACAGCTTTGATAAAAAATATTTTAAATAACATTACTTAACAACTTACTTCATAAAGAATTGAAATTAAGTGAATTTCTTTCTAACTTATATCTTATTCTAATGCAAAATTATCAATACAGTTTTTCTTAAAGCATTATAATTTAAATAAAATTTTATACAAAAATAGATTTTTGTTCGATTTAAAGGAATCTGGCACCATTTATTACATTCCCTTTTCAGCCCGATTTTGCGGCTTGAAAATGAAATGTCTAGGATAGCAGCAACTTGGATTTTCACACACACACATATATATATATATATATATATATGTATATATATATATATATATATATATATATATATATATATATATATAATGCAAATAAAGCGTCTAAATAATATTGAATGAAGTGTCTAAAAATCTTTCAGTTTTTTTGTACTGACAGAGAGAACTTTTAAGTTTTAAGTATATTTTCCTCACTTTTTCTTAACCCCACTGTGGCGAGAAGCATTTACATACTTTTTCGCTTATTAGTACCAGTATTTATAAACATAAATAATTGTTTAAATTAAACTCAGAAATTATGTGATAAAATAAGACGAATCTTACTACAAGAAACAAGTGACAGGAATAAATACGGATTGTAAGCACACTATACATCACGTATCTGCGACGCTCGCCACTACGGTGGTAAATGCATCCGATTTAAAATTAAGTATTAACCCATTAACACCCAAAATTAAAAGGTAGGGATGCTTAACTATTGCTAATACCAATTCCCGAAGATAATCTTCGTTTTATTTTATTACATAGTTTTTGTCATTAAATAAAATATTTTCCAGAATTTTAAAATAACGGTAGCTATGTTCATAATTTAGACATGAGCATTTATTTCAACCATTGTGTCAAAATACAAGAAGCCGGTTGTTCTTTAATTGATAAGGGCAGTACTTCTAAATACACAGATATAGAATAAAATTTCCAATGTAATAGATGTTTAGTTAAAATAGTAATGATAGATCAACAGGAATTTTCTTTTTAAGAATAGGGACTTAATAAATATTTTAAAAGTATAATTAACTTTTATTAACAAATTTAATACAATGTGATACAGTAATTAAAACTGTATAATATGTTTATTCCTTTCTGTAAAACTATTTAAATTTAAAAGATTTAAAATCTCAATCATCAAAATTAAATATGCCTCACAATAAAATTGGTGTGTATTATTTTGTTTCATTAATGTAATTTTTTAAAAAGTGATTTTTAATCGTTTTTGACAGCTCGAACTTTCATATTTTTCCCTCGTTAAGACTGTTTCCATATAGTGCGTGATACCAAAGATCCCGGAAGGGATAGAAGCATATATAAAACCTGAAATTTGGTTTAATAAAATATAACTAATGCCTTTGTGGTATGTATCTTACTAATGCAATCTTATCTTACTAATGAAAATTTCTGATTTAACCCTTTCAGGGGCAACGTGCTTTCTATTCGTAGAATTCTGAAAAGTGATTTGAAAAGTGATTGAATGACACCAGTATTTAGAAACAAATTTAGTTGAACGTAATCTAAAGCTTTTATATACGTACTTAGTACATATCTATTCCAAAGTAATGCTGCCAATGTTGCATTTAGAGGTTAAAATGAAGTGGTCCAAAGGTAGCCCTTTAACGGATCAAGCTTTAAAGAGTGGTTTTATCTTATTTATGCCACTTAATTTTCATCAAAACTGTCAAAATATACCCATCCATTTTCTATAAACTTTTCTTTCGGAATGTACATGAAGAAAAGTGTTTATTTACTTTGAAAAACAATTTATTCATAAATTCTGGTGACATTTAATCCCTTCAACACTTTAGCAAAAAACGGATGTTGCACCTTAACGGTTTAAACCTTTCTAAAGCAGCAGGATGTATTTATCCTACTTAATTTTAATTCCACAATGCTAAAATTTGCACCAGCAGTTTTAAAAGAAAATTTTGCTTTTATAATATACGTGCCGGGAAGTAATTTTTCTGACCGCTGACGGTATGCCACTTACAGTAGGCATTAAGCCGTGATGTCGACCTTTCTTTCTGTAATTATTTACTCTTTTTAGGTGCGTTCGTAACTATATAAATGTATAGCACCTATAGTCGGCGTCTGGTCCCTCGTCCGTTCGTCTGTCTGCATATAACAGCACAAAAGCTACCCAACCGAATCGTTTGAAACTTAATATATATAATCGTTGCAGAATTTTGACGAGTCCTTTCAAATTTTATGAAAATCGAATCAAAACTTAAAAAGATATTAATAAAAGTTTTCTTTATTAACATACAATTTCCAACTTGTTATAGTTTAGGTACATATTAGTACTACTACTACAGATAATTTAATAGTACCTCCACATATACAGGTCGTGAAAGGCCCTTGATTACAATGTATTCTTCAACATTTCAACATGAGAAAACACACACCTATGGCCTTAAAATCTTATGGCATCCGATCAACGCAACATTTTAGAAATAGAATTTATTTGCCGTATACAGAGTTAGAACAAGTTTATTTAATCTGTGGATTACCCATTCTGAGAATTTTTGGAATGCTCAAAATAATTAATATCGTTTCAACGATCTACATTCAAATGGTTTTTGCTTTATTTAATGAACAACATTTCGTGATAAAATAAATTGAATATATCAATTCGAATTTCTTATGTGAAATTGGAATTTCCGAGTAAAAAATGAGTTAAATTGACAACAGTGCTTAGAATTCATAACAATTAATTTAATTACTCGCCAATAAACGCTCGCCAAATTAAGCCAAATGTTTGTGTAACAATGAAACTTTTTTAAAGGCTAAAAAGTAGAAAATAAATTATCAATAAAAAATGATGAGTGCAATATTTAGAAAAAATACGATTACACTTTGAGATATCAATTTAGAAATCCTAAAAATATAGTTTAAATCAGGGGTGTCAAACTGTGGCCCGCCGGATTCCACTAAAATTTTATAGTAAATATGTAAAATTTGTTCATATCTAATCATCGCATTTTTGCAATTCAAGAAGTCGACTATTTCCTTTAAAATTTAGTGGTATCAGGCTGACCACAGTCGACACCCCTGGTTTAAATAATACTTAATTTTTTTTCTTTCCTGTTACTATATCTTAAAAAAAGAAACAGAACAAAAATTATATATTTTTAAATAAATTCACTTTCGTAAAATAAGAGAATTTTCCGTAATCGAGTTTGATGCCCACGCCGAATTTATGTATTGCTACGGAATTTCTTAGAAAAAACACGCATGAAAAAAAAAAGACTTGATTTTTAAAATGAGCATTGAATGCTTATAAAATAATGGGTATTTTTACTTATTTTACTTTTATACTTATTTAAGTAAATTATATTGAAACCAGTATAATTACTGCACAAATTCTAATTGTAAAAACTGTAATATTGCGATATGAACTTTTCTTCTAGTATAACTGTGATGACGTCTCCAGTTAACGAGAGCTCACTTCTGCTTTCTCTGCTAACTATAGACTACGTTTTCTGAACCTTCCGGTTTTCCAGTTTGGCTTCCTATGTTATTCCGAAAGAGGAAATTCTTTTATATTTTTACAAATGTTTGTTGTCATTAAATAGAACAAAACTTAGAGTTCTGAATTAAAAATGAGGCCTAATTGGCAACATGAAACATTTACGGGTTTATATGGAACAATAATTATCACTATCATGATGTATCCAGCTAACGAGAGCTCTTCTCTTCTAGCTGTAAACTGCGTTGTCTGAACCTTCCGGCTTTCCAATTTGGCCTCTTATGTTATTCCGAAAGAGGAAATTCTATTATATACAGTTACGAATTGTTTGTCGTCACTAAATAGAACAAAACTTGGAATTCTGAATTAAAAATGAGGCCTAACTGGCAACCGGAAACATTCACTAGTTCATATGGAACTAGTGAATACTCATTACGCATCCGCAGACTGCTGCAACTAAGTTTAAGAATAATCTTTACCTTATTTAATCACAGAGTTTCTGTCATTAAAAAATAGGAATATTAACCCCTTAAGCACGATATTCAATTTAGTGATAGTATGCTGAATACCAGTTCAATTTCGTTAAAAATACAAAAAAATTCAAGAATACAAAATTCACACCGGAAATTCTAAAAGAATAATTTTAATTTATGCAAGCACGAAAAGTCTTTCATTGTATAAAGTACAAATTACTACTATAACTTTTTGGTATGAATTCAAAATTTTGAATTTAAAAAAGGCCAAACTGGCAACCTTAACGTACGCATATACGTCCTGGTATTACAGATAGATATTTCATGGAACAGGAAATGGAACAGGACGTACACAGGTACGTCGTGGTGCTTAAGAGGTTAATTCTTACAAACGGTGGTGCGATAATAATTTTTGCAAAAACTAGTGAGTCCCATTGACTTACACGGTCTTTTTCTTTTTAAAAAAAAAGGGTTCTTACGCTTTTACCACAATGTTTTTCAAGAACTATTCGCCTTATTTAAATGCAGAAAAGTATAACAAATACTGCAATTAAACGAATGTTAGAATATGTGCAAAAATTAAGGACAAGAGGGTTTTTCGAATGTAACGTCGTACAGAAGATTTCCACATCGACCAAAATCATACCATAAAATCTTCAAGATGTGAAAATATGGGACAAATGATAAAAACCATCTAAACAAATAATCAAAAGGATATGAAGGCAATTTATTGAAAAGGTCACTTGGAGCACAAATGCAGAGAAGACAGAAACGTTCATCTTATAAGCACCTGGCAGGAAAAATTCAGTCTCTAATGGGGGATATGGTCACCCCTGACAGCGATGCAGGATTTGCAACGTCTGTCTATGCTAAGGACTAGGTTGTCTAGTAGCTCTTGAGGAATAGAGTTCCATTCCTCTTGTAACGCCAATTTCAGCTCCAGAATCGTTGCTGGCACCTGATCACGTGATGCCAAGCGTCTCCGGAGAAGGTCCCACACGTGTTCTATGATATTAAAGTCCGGGGACTTTGCAGGCCAATTCATGCGTTGAATATCTTCACTCTCCAGGAGCTCTTTGACACCCGCTGTACGATGTGGGGGAGCGTTGTCGTCCATGACGAGGAAGTCCGGACCCACAGCACCTCTAAAAAGACGCACGTGAGGCAAGAGAATCTTGTCGTCGCAGTAGCGGGCACCAGTGACTGAAGACGTGGAGGTCGGTACTGCTACCAAGCATGATACCACCCCAAACAAGAACTTCGGCACCTCCAAAACTGATCCTTTCGATGATGTAGGAGGGATGATTACGTGTTCCCTGCTCTCTCCAGATGTTTATACGTCCAGAATCGCTCGTCATACTAAATCGGCTCTCATCCGTAAAAAGTACTCAACCCCTCTCCTGTTGTGTCCAATTCTTATGTTCCTGACACCACAGAAACCTTCGTCTCTGATGAGCAGGCGTTAGTGGTATACATCGTACTGGTCGTAGTGCATACAGGCCACCTTTTGGCAGCCTCCTAGACGCGACAAAACGTGATATCCGACTGCCAGTAGTCAGCTCCATCTGCCTTGCGATTTCTCCAGTTGTCTGACGCCTGTTTCTTTTCGTCTGTAAGACAATGTAACGGTCCTCCGCTGTTGTTGTTGTGCGTGGGCGACCACTGCTCAATGCTCGGACAGCTGTTCCCTTCGTTTGAAATGCACTCCAGACTCGTGAAACGATGCTATGAGCGATACCGAACTCTTGTGCCACACCTGTCACACTTCGACCTTCTTCCAACTTCCCAATGATTCGACTTCGTGTAAGGTCATCTAGATGATATCTTCTGGAATGTCTTATGGCCATATAACACAATAATAGCAAAAAAAAAAGTCCCTGAAATCACTTTACACAGTCCAGTAGATTTCATCGAATTTCTGAACGGTCACCGCCTCTGTGCTTTTATCCCTGAGCACCCTTTAATGCCATATGCCATATATGGGCATGTACTGCTGCATTTGTTTCAGGTATATCCCCTGATTGGTCTTTCATTTAGTTCTGTTGCATTTTTTGGCTTTTATGCTAATTTATCAGCTCCGTCCTTAATTTTTGCACACCAGTGTATGATCTTGGGCAGAGACGACGAAGACGCGTAGGCCTTTTCTTGCATAGTTTTCTATGGCTTTAACCATTTTCACTCTTTTAAGACATACCTGCCAACCTCCTGCTAATCTTCCATAAAATGCGATTAATTTGACCCAGGTTTCACATGCTTTGAACACCAAAATCTGTAATTAAATAAAAATAAATTCATGAAAATATTCCAGATTGAAAGGTGATTATCGTGGATCAAAATGATTATTACTTTAATGAAAATTAGTTGAAGGTGGACAAGTATGTTTAGATTATACTTTTTAAAACGGCTTGATACTACAATTTCTAAACAAAATATTTCTCACAGATTTCTGTTGCAAATGTTCTAGGAATATATTATAAAATTTCAAATATGTGGTACAAGCGTATGAACCCTGCAAACGTAAGAAAAATTCACTCTGTTTCATATATATATATATATATATATATTTATTTAACCAAATTTCGAATTTCCTTGATGTATTATTTTATTTTCTATCCTCTTAATCTCAGAACAAAGGAATATTGTATTATAAGCAAAAAGAAAATTTTTGATATGAAAGAACATATGAAATAGCATTTTGTAAAAACTCAAATTCAGTTAACCCTTTCACAGGCGGTGGTCACAAATGTGGCCACTTAATTTTAATTACAAAATGTCGATCTGCACCCAGAATATTTTAATAAAATTTTGGTTTTATAATAAACTTGAAGAAAAGCAAGTATTTAGTTTCTAAGGAATTAGTTTGTAAATTCTGGTGTCAATCAATCATTTCACCATTTTACGAACATAAGTAATCCGCGCCTGAAAGGGTTAAGAGGGACGATAAACTGCTATTTAAGAAAACTTTTTTCAGGAATCAACAGGTAAAAAAGGTTTTGAAATTTGTGAGATTTCAAATCTGAGGCCAATCATTTGCTCTGATATTTATTTATATTCGAGAAAACAAAATGCAAAAAATATTTGAAATTCGTGGATTGGACAATCTGAGAAGGAAGCAACATGATGTGATAAAGCTCTATATAATGTACATTTTTTCAATCCAGAAATAATTGAAAATTCAGAAGCATTAATTAAAACATTTTTAAATAGTAGGAAACAGATGTAATACCAGAGCTGCCAGCGTTCTGAATTTTTGGAATCCATTATTTAATTAGTCGGATGTGCCAATCCCAAAACTTTCTTCTATCTCACACAGATTTCGGATACACTAAAAAGAATCAGCACCAATTTATATCAAGGTCTAACTGAATCTAAAGTTTTATTAAATCCCGTGCATTGGTGCTTGAGATATGATTATCGCTAAAATTGTGTAAATCCTGCAAAATGCAGCATATCAGAGCCACCTGTTGGGAGATTTAGACAAAAACCTAATCAACAACAACTTATGTCAACGTCTAACTGAATCTGAAGTTTGGTGAAAATCCGTGCATTAGATCTTGAGATATAGTTATTGTGATAATAATGAAAAAGTAGCATAGCAGCGCCACCTTTTGAGCCGTTCACACCAAAACGTAAGTACCATCTATTTATATCAACGTCTAACAAAATCTGAAGTTTGACGAAATTCCGTACATTAGTTCTTGAGATATAGCTATCATAAAAATAATGAAATAACTGGTATAGCAAGGCCACATTTTGGGATATCTACATCAAAACGTAATCAGCGTTTATTTGCGTCAAGGTCTAACTGAATCTAAAGTTTGATAAAATAAGTGTATTAGTTCTTGAGATACAGCTATTGCGGAAAATGCGAAAAATGCAGCATAGCAGCGCCACCTGCTGGGCGATGTTCATCAAAAACTAATCAGCACCAATTTATATCAGGGACTAACTGAATATAAAGTTTTATTAAATGTTGTGCATTAGTTCTTGAAATACGGCACCCACAAAATTTTTGTCACATACAGACAGACAGACAGACATTTTCTAAAAACAGTCAAATCGTGTTCAGGACTTCCTAAAACGTATAAATCCGTCGAAAACTGGAAGTCAAAAATTTTCATGAATCCAATACTATCGTCTTGTAAAGATAGAAAAAAGTAAAAATAGTATTCTTCGTCATTTCTTTTTAACATTTGAACTACCGGAAAATTTACTCAAGTTTTATAAAACTATTTCTCACCAGAATTTTTATTTAAAACTATGTAACTTATTCATTTAGCATATTCCTGCGCGTTTTCAATTTAATTTATTTTGAAAAGAAATTTCTGGTTGGAATTCGGAATATGTTCATTTGATAGCCGTCAAAATGACGTCTCCTGATAGTTCTAGTGTTAAAAATGTTTATCTGAAGTTTAGTGCCATTTTTAATATGCTTTAAGCAATTTTATAATAACACGGGAACTGAGAATTCCTTAATTCGAATATCAGAAAAATGAATTCTATGTAAGCTTTCATTAAAAAAAAAAAAAAAAAAAAAAAAAAAAAAAAAAAAAATTCTTGAATTTTGCCGATGTATCATTTTTCGTTTATCCTTTTAATGTCTGAGTTAAAGAATATGCCATTATTAATAAAGAACATTTTTGTATATGAATGATCAACAAATGGGACAACATTTTGTAATAAAGAGAATTCTGTAATGCGAGAATATTATCTTGTCTTGCTAAAAAAAAAAAACTTTTCCAAAAACCTACTTAGAAAAGGTGCTATAACATTATGAGATTGTAAATCTGAATCAAATAATTTGCTGTAGAGTAAAATTTTATACAAAAAAATGTAAGAGATTTGAGAATTATAAATTAGAGAATTTATGTAGAAAGCAATATATTTTCAGAAAGTTTTGTGAGCTTGTGAAAATTAAAATGCTGTAAAGAATACTTCTTACAATTACATACGAAAGGATTTAAGTTAAAAATTCTTATATGTTTTATAAAATGTGTATCTTTATTTGTGAAAAATATCATTATGGGATACTCTGTAAAAAAAGACAAATGATTTTTTTTTAATCAGTCATATAATCACGAAATAAATAATATACAAGAATATAATATTATAACCACGAACGAAAATAATAAAACCATGAACGAAAATATGCAACTACCTCTTCTGAGCAAGCCTCGCAGTGTATAGGATAATTTTTATTGTTCCTACCACTATTTTCAAATACTTATCTGCATCATATATCTTTATTGCATATGTTAAAGTAATTTATGGTGAAGATTATTTATTTAGGATACTGGTGGCAAGAATAACATGATTCTTAAATGCTGCGAATTCTGTCCGAATGATTCCGAAAAGCTTACTGTATCTCTAGAAACCTCAGAAATCAATAAACATTGGGTTGTACCAAAGCCATTAAATAATAAGCCCAGTCAGATAAATGGGAAACTTTTCGCAAGTTGAAAATAGCGCCATCTAGCGGTTGGGAGTGCTGCATTCGGCACCAAGAATATTTTAATAAAATTTTGCTTCTAAAATTAAAGCTTAAAATAAGGAGTTCATATTTTCTAAGAAAGTCGTTTGGTTAAATTCCGGTGTCAGTCAGGTAATTTCACATTTTACGAACATAATTTGTCTGTGCCGGAAAGGGTTAATTGCATAGTGATGTAAATTTCCATCACTTTTTATTTAACTTTTAATAAATAAATCAACTTCTTCGCCACCACTATATTTATATAGAAATATTAATCCAGTAAATTTCCACCATTTTTTTTTCATTATAGTTTTAGCTTTAATGTAAAAGATCCCAATAATTAGCAAGCTTTTAAAGGAAGTGCAAAAACAAAACATCGATAAAAATCGTATAAAATAACGATATAAATAAAACGTATCGTTTCTCTGCGACACACTTCTGTTGTGTCCTCCTTCCGCAGCAGAGGTTTGGCGCTAGTGTGTCGCTAACAAATTTAACACTATCTGACTGGGTTTATTATTTAACCCTTTGAGGGGCAAGCAATTGTGTTCCTGTAACGTCGAATTCACACCGGTATTTACGAAAGAATTTAGTTCAAAATAAGGAAAAGCAATTTTTCAACTTTTCCCGTCAAAGTTAAAAAAGTAAAATTTAATTAAAAGTTTCTGGTTCAAATCGGATTAAAATTAGGTGGTATATAATATATACCACCGCCCCTCAAAGGGTTAATGGCTTTGGGTTGTACGGAAAGTCCTTTCCGTATAAGAAAGTTTGTTCGCACCGGAAAATACTATCATTTTTGACATTGATTCCGATATCTAAAGTCTAATAATTGACAGACTGAATTATCCGGTGCAATTGGTTTTCCAAAACGGAAGGAACCTTCCGCACAACCCAATGTTTTGGTTCTAAAGAGGAATTATAGAAACAAAGTTTCGTTTGTTGCCACTGATTGCCAGAAACGTTTCCGAATAAGTTTTGTAGTGTATTAATAATTTTTCTCAAACAGGAATATCCGTTTTTAGGATACTATATATTCCCAATTAAACATATTCAGCTTTGTCATTGAATTTATACATGCAAGTATAACAACATAATATTTTCTGTAAAACATGCTTGTTAAACATGTAAATAATACTTAGATACCATCAAAGTCTATGATCCAGGTTCAGAAAACTACTCGAAAATGTGTCAGAAAGTCAGTGGCGGCAAAAGAAATTTTGTTTTATAAATGTTAATGTTTTCACAAAATTTGCATTTTCGGAATCAGAAAAATAAACTACGTACAGACTGTAAGTTTCGAAACAATAACTCCAATGATTTTTTTTTACTACTCGAAGATAAGTGAAAATAAGAATGATTCGTTGTCTGGGATTATCAAATGGGTAAATTTCTTTTGCTGTTTCAATAAAAATAGCCATTATCAGCGCACGCGCAAGAAAATCTTTTAGTTCCACCGCCAGGGGGTGCATGCTGTTCTAAACAAATTTCTGACACGTGTCCCCGCTGCCTATGGTACAGTGTATAGCAGATGTGCTGCGCACGCGCTGCAAAATCTTTTCGTTCCCGTTTCCACCACTAGGTGTAGTATTCTGTTCGAAATAAACCTCTTTCCCAACGAAACTGCGACACTCGTTCCCGCCGCTAACTGCATCATGTAGAAGGCGTGTTGTGCACGCTCAGAAAATCTGTTAGTTCCATCTTCCATCGCCATGGTGTACCAAATCTATGTCTTAATTAGTTAGCTGTATCTTAATTAGTTCATGTTAAGTTGAATGAACCAATTCCCGTTGAAATCGGGCCCCCTACACCCGAGAACATAAATCACCACCATGAAGATTAATATTCATAAATGGTGGTAACCAAGGGCTGAAAAAATGCTACAGAAATTTATTTAGTACATGCGAGACCTCGGAAGGATATCATAAAAAATTTAATTTGAATCAGATCAAGGTTAAATGCAAAATCTTTTAGTTACATTTTCCACCGCAAGGGGGTGCGCTCTGTTCTAACAAAACTCTTACCGAACTAAACTCCGACACGTGTTCCCGCTGCTTACGGCCCCATGTAGAAGGAGAGCTGGGCACGCGATGGAAACATTATAGTTCCACTTTCCACCACTAGGGGGCGCCAAATCTATGTCTTAATTAGTTCATGTTAAGTTGAATTAATCAATTCTCGTTGAAATAGGGCTCTTTGTTTGAGTCGGACAAATTTTAAATGCAAAATGTCTTAGTTCCACTTCCCACCGCTAGGAGTTCACGCTGTTCTAAATAAAACTTTTTTCAATCGAAACTCCGGCACGTGCCAAATATCTAACATTCGGCGTGTGCAAACCTTATCGAATATCAAATTTGCATATTTTTGATTGGCGAAGATGAATATCACAGGTCTAAACACAGGCCAAATTAAACTCTTTTTTTTTTAATTAGAAGTTTTGAATTCATGTTGGAAATTTTTTAAAAGGTTTTATTTTATGTAAGCACTAAATGTTTGCCATTAAACTCAGCATCGGAATTTGTGGTATGAATTTGGATTTTTTGAATCTGGAAGAGGCCAAACAGGTAACCCCTATGGAAACACTTAAACGGAGAGCCGACCGTCCTGAATGAAATAAATATAAATAACACAGGCCGCTGGAGTCTCTCTTCAACGGCCCATTGACTTGATTGATGAATCAACCAGCAATTAACACCAAGCAATAAATTAGATTTATTTCATTGATATATTATACCGCAATATTTATGGTGTGAATTTTAAAATAAAATAGAAATTGTCTGGGCAAAAAATAATTTATTTTTAAGTAGTAGATATTTGCGTGGAAGAGGATGTGAATGATTTAACAGATTCATTATCAAAGATCATTCTTTTCATATGAACACATTTTAGACTAGGGAAAAAAATCTTAAAAAGTTAAAAAAAAAAATAAAATCATATTTTAAAATGAAATTTCAAGTTATGTTTTAAATAAAAGAAATTCGTAATAGTGCATTGTGGTTGCGGTTTACTTTTTTTTACTTTCTTTTTATGAATTCATTTTTTTTGTTCTGACATCTTTAATACATTTTTTAACTCTTCTTTATGATTATCAAATTTTCCTAATTGCATTAATGCAAAGAAATAAAATGACAAAAATTCTGAGATTACGCAGATTACTACTTGGAAGAATTGCCAAGTCTCCGGATTTTTGCACATCAGTAATTTTTTAGAGAAAATGTTGTTCTATTCAATCGCAAAATGCTCTTATTAAATAAAACAATATTTTCTGTAATAAATTACTGGTATCCAAAAAGCCGGAGACTTGGCAGGTCTGCTTGGAAACTGTGGTATTAAATTCATTTACCGTTTGAAGTTTTCAAAATTATGAACAAATATCGAGATACGTGATTTCTTTGACAACAAAAGGCGCAAAGTGTAGATGAGATTTTCTAATTGCCTGATTTATGTGTAGAAATTTTCAATATGCATAAAAAAATCATACTAATTGTAAAACCGGAAAGAAACTTGGAATAATATGTTATAAGTTAAGGAAAACTAAAAATATCTACATAATTATCTTGTATTTGAAAAATTAAATTGACATTTGTTTTCATTTTTTTACAGTTTAGTACATTTGACATAAATGTAAAGTTACTGGATGTAATTCTGGTAATTGTGATAAATTTACAGTTGTTTTAAAACTAGATTAATATATTTTATTAAATATATTCAGTGATAAATACATCAAAAGTGCCAAATATTTATTTTAATAAAATAATTTAAAATTAAAAAAATATATCGATCGCACTTCTTAAGCTCCCACTGTTCCGTATTTGGAAAACCAGTATTCCTGAAAAAAAAAAAATCTAGCTAAATTTTTTTCAACATTTGCAAGAGAAATACCTTCCGTGTTGAGTTTTACAAAATTATTAAGAAAAATTAAAAGACGATTTTCTTTGAAAAAAAGTATATTAAAAAATGGACTGAATGGTGGTTCTGCACTACCGTTGTTACTTTTTAATGTTATTATCTGATAAAGAGTATATAACATCATAACTTTTTAATGAAACTCCGTTATTGTCACAATATTGTTTTTATTTGCTTAGATAATAATTTCTTGCCTATATTGTCGTAATATGTAAAATATCAGCATATTTATATTTGGCCAAAATTTCATGTCAATGAATGCAATATTGGCCCTTCGAGACGAGCTTCCTTTACAGAATTTTTAATCTTTCACCATCGGTTTTTCAAAACAGAAATTTTCGCCTAATTGAATCGCAGAAATGCTGACATTAAATAAGGCAAATCTTACAGTAAAAATTAACTGGTGGGAATAATCGAGGATTCTGAGTATCACATGCGTCACGTATACGTGTCGCTCGTCCCCAAGGGGTTAATATTGGATCAAGATATAGCCAATATTTGATGACTATTCTGATATGGTCAAATCACTGATCACTTGAATCATTGAATCACTTTTCACGGTATTCTACAGAGTGATCACAACGCCTTTCCCTGATTACAAAGCATTGGCACGAAAAAACTGTTGACGATAGTAATGTAAAATGACTTCATATAAACTACACTATTTGTTTGCAGATAACAGTCACAGTATATTTGAAATAAATTACAACAGAATTACTTCACATTAGCTGCAAAATAACTGACGTATTTGTACAGTCGAGATTCGACTGCAGAAAATATACAGGTGACTGTAGAAAAACTTTCAAAATTACTTGACTTGTGTTGAAAAACTGCAGTTCATTTTCAGCTGCGTACGACTTCCTAGTACCGGTGGCCCTGCACTTCGATACATCTTCTCGGACTCCTCGGACCCGAAACCTAGGCTAGAACATGTCTATTAAGGCTGCTGTATATATGAGCTGGCTCATCGTCCAACATTAATATTCCCAAGTGGGAAAACTTTGGCGCGCGATTTACCTGACAGAACCTATTTGGCGCATTTATCGCCGTCTTCCTTGCTTTGTTCAATTTATCAAAAAGTACAATATTGAATGAAAGTTTCGAATAAAATACGTGCTTTTCATCTTTGTTTTTCATCGCAAATTGCACCATGCTTGTATTTTATTGTTCAGTTTCATATTTTAACATTAGTAATAAATATATTTACTTTTAGTGAATACATAAATTAATTTATGTTCATAAATACTTTGTTGGAAGAAAACAGTAGCGTAGCAATACAAAAACGAATTAAAGAATGGCAGGGATAAAGAACTGAATTTCAAATAAATTAATGTTTTAGAATTATCAAAATAAATAATAAAATATCTATAAAAATTAATTGTTTTAACTAATTATTTATTATATGAATGTACATACGGATTTTATGTTTCATTGAAGTCAAGAAATGCGTCCCCCCATTTCCCCGGAGAAAAATCTCTGAAAAATCGGATACAAGTTTTGCAATTTGGACATCACAAGTTTCGCAATACGGAATGCAAATTTTACATATGCCCCGCCCCCTTTTTGCATAATTTATCTAATTAATAGTGAAAGTGATCAAAATCAGTTTAGTATAACTTTTTAATTTGTATACTCACATATTTCCAAAAGTTTACTTTATTTGTCCATAGAAAAATGATTTTTTTGTAGACTATCAGCAGCAATTTCGTACCTTACTGTAACAATTAAAATTTATTCTTTAAGTATACGTTTTCCAAAAAAATTTTCAATGATTTTTTTTTTAGTGTATGTGGCATTTTTGAGTGTTCTCCAGTTAACAGTGTAATGAAAAAATATTATAATTAATTTCTGATGTAAAAGTATAATTGAACAAAAATAATACTAAAAATGTAATTTCATCTTTTACTTTGTGATAAAATATTTAAAAACTTCTATTTAAATTAATTTTTAAAAAGTTTTCATGTGTATCAAGTTTTCCTTACTTTAATAATGTGTGAACTGTTCTTTCCAAGAGGAAAATGTAATGATCCTTCACATCCAGATATCCTTCGTCGTTATCTTAAACAAATTTACAATAAAAATATACTCCATTTCTTAACAATATTTAATTATGAAATTTGTTTAAAATATTTATTTATATATATTTTTTAATTTTACTGTATTTTGATGAAATACAGTCAAACCCCGATTTAACGAATCGTCCGGGACCAGCAACTTTGTTCGTTAAATCAAGATTATTCGTTAAATCGGGATAATCAAAGGAATTTATTTATAGTAGTATAATTTTAAAAAAAGGCTATAAATGAAAAGAACAAATCACTTTTACCTTAATAATTACGTTAGACATTTGTGGCTTTAAGAAATACGCTGTATAAATAGTGATTCTTTTTTCTATGTACTACTTTAACCCTTTGATTTTGGTGGTATATATTATATACCACCTAATTTTAATCAGATTCAAACCAGAAACTTTTAATTACATTTTAATTTTTTAACTTTGACGAGAAAAAGGGTAAAAATTGCTTATTCTTATTTTGAACTAAATTCTTTCCTAAATTCCGGTGGGAATTCAACGTTACAGTAGCACAAGTGCTTGCCCCTGAAAGGGATAAATCAAAAACATCATAATTAAGAAAATATCTCATTTATTCAAATTTTATAGGTATAAATTATTTTTTAGAAAATAAATATTTTATAAATGTTTGTTTTCTTTGTTTAGATTTTCTATTCCAAATTTCTTTATCGATTTTTTTTCAAACCTGCGAAAACAGTATCATCAACATCACGAGCTATCAAATACCGTTTCAAAATATCCAAACTTCAAACTGCTTCTTTGAATGTTGCATGCTTCATCTCTATTTCATCTTCTTCATCCGATTCAATACTCCTGCTATTAATTACTTTGCTGTAACGTACATTTTGAATGTAGATAATCTTGAATCACAAGATACATATTCAGAAAATTCACAATCAGAAGGAATTTCCTCCCACTCAGTTATTGTTTCAGCATTATCACTGATGATGTAGTGTAGATTTTCCAGCTCATTTTCCCGCTGGAAACCTGCTTCTGAAAAGCAATTACTGATAGAGCGTTTAGTAACTGCGTTCCAGGACTGTCGAATACCGTTCGAGAATGTTCAGAAAATGTTCACCTTTCTTTTGCGAGTTTTCTTCCATATTATCAAGAATTTTCTTGATAAGAAGTTTTCGATATTTAACTTTAAATGATAGGATAATTTCCGTATCAATGGGTTGTAGCTCAGAAGTAGAATTTGCAGGGAGGAAAAACACTTTAAGATTCGGAAAAAAAAAATTGTGGAATTAGCAGGATACTGATCGATGAGAAAATTTTCTATTTATTGAAAATCTTTTACGTTTTTCGATTCAGCCATTATACTAGCATATATTTCAAGAATGTCTAGAGCAGAGCACAAAAATCTTGTCAATGGGCATTTTAGTGAACTCTCCCACTTTCTACGGATTCATTAGAGAAGGGAATGAACGTTTCTTCGAAGTTATTCAAGGTCATTCAACAGTTCTGATTTCCAAACATTACAGAGCAATCATACATGGACTGAAAGGGGAAATTGGCAAGCCATCTTCCGGTCCCAGGTTCGCAGAAGCCTTATGCACATGCGCCGGGCGAGCCAAGTTGACCCAGAACACAGCACAGACCCATGCTTACGGCCACGGGGAGTGCACTGTTTAATGCACATCATCTCTCACACCCCAAACCCTTGACGACTTGTTGTCACGACATTAGTACACATGCACTAGAGGGTATTTACCACATTGCTCGGGGTTCCCGTGTCCGAGTAACCAGAGGCTTTGTCCTTGCCGGATACCCACAAAAGTTACCCGTCCCTAGATCATATTTTGGAGTTTCCCGAACACGCAATTGCTTTACAAACGCTTTCAAACATGAACAAATCTACAAAAATAATCACTAGCTCGCCGTCAGCTATGGATGTAGCAATAGGCGCTGCTTGCAGACCCAGGAGGCTGCGTAATGTCCTCCCTGGACGCATAGACATGTCCCTGCTTAGGTTGTAGGCTCCAAGGTCCGACCATCCAGCCCCGAGCCTAAGAACTTCAGCATACTTTACCTCCCGGCCACATGATTCCTAAACGCCAAGGAATTCCAAACCATGTCATGTGACTAGTGCCAAGGGGAATAATAGGCAGCACTAACGATCCGGGAGGACTGTGGATACCTTCCTCCCGAGAGTCATAGAATTGCTTCTGCTCGGTAGTTAGTAGCTTGAAAGTTAGTTTTAAGAAACTCCTGCTTATTCAAACGTCGGGCTCAGAAAGCTCCGAAATGTGCCTAGACACGCGAACTGGTTCTCGACCCAAGGTTCTGACTTTTGTCTATACGCCATCACTTTAACTAAAGAGCATCCGACCCATTTCTTCTTGGCTGATAGAGTAGAACGGGCCATTTCCCTACCAAAGCAGTAGTACCCGCCGCAATACCACTACGGTGGCTACGATGGGCACGAACTACCTTCTGGTCAACGGGCCATCTCCCTTTTTCGACCGAACTTTGAGGGCGACGCACAACTCTTCCAGAGGCAGAGGGATAGCAAGGGATGGACGGTCACGAGGAGGCTCAGACGGGAAATAAGGTCACTGGTGCCATTAGTCGGCAATCCCTTGTCTATGGTCCACCACCTGCCAGTACCGAGAAATGCTTCACACCGCCTCACACACTGGACAGACGACACTATGGAGCCGCAAGTGATACTTGCTCTTCAGAGTCCGTCCGCGTCTCCGTCTAGCCCTAGATAATCATGGATGTGGTCCTATCACATTAGCTAGCCTTTGTTACCCATGTCATCTTCCGACTTAAACCAGACACAGGGAATCGGCCTACCAGGTGCCTACCTTCGTTACGAGCCGTCTCTCGCTCGGCCGTTTTATCCCACTTTCTCCCGAGAACCAGTCTTGAGAATGTCGGTCCGGAAAACTGCGACCGCCTAGTGTATCAGTACCTCTTCTTTGTGTGTCACCGCTAGGAGGTTGGGATTCGTCCACATACCAGCCACCGTTGAGCTAAATGCTACTGTGTGCAATGGCAGGCTCCTGATCATCTTCTGCACCTAAGCGACCGAGTTAGAATCAGTTAGGGGAGCTAACCCGCAAGTTGACGGGGGAAGAGGGAAGCGGATATTTTTATGAGAAAGATAATGGAAAAGAAAACAAATGAAGAAGTAAAAAGGTTTTGAAAGAAACATTGAACATTTTTGATAAATATTAGAAAATTTCTTCAATTTTTCTTTTTTGGCATCGAAAATTATGAGTTAAATCGGGATTAAAAATTTGTTAAATCGAAGCATTTTTGTCCCATTTTCGTCGGGACCATGAAAAAATTCCTTAAATCTAGAAAATCGTTAAATCGCGATTCGTTAAATTGGGGCTAGACTGTATTAATGATAAAATTATCTTTAAACAAATTTCGGGATTTTTTTAATTCAAAATATCCATTTTTTGTGTAAATGAATACGTAAAGAAAAGAAAGGAAAAGAAAAGAAATCTGTACTTTTAAAAATAAATTTCCTTTAAAATATTCTATTTTTATACTATAGTTCTTTCGAAATCTCTTATAAATTTTGATTATATATTAATATTTAATAATATTTCATTAATATTTTCCATAAAATTTCAGTTTAATTTTGTGCAGTTTGAAAAAAAAGTTGGAAATAAACATCGTTTTCCCGAAGAAGAACTAGATGGTACTACGCCCTTGAAATCGCCGTATTCGCCAAGCTGTCGAACAAAAAATTTGGAGAAGAATAAAATATACAATTAATATTTAAATTTTGCAATTTTTCTTGTTTACGAGGAAATTGAAGCATCCAGGGATCCTTTCCTGAATGATTCGTTCAATTAATGGCAGAAGAACTACCCATAATTTAACTTTTAAAGTTAAAAAATAGACAGTAACTAATTCAACGCCATTGAAACACATTAAGTGAACCAGTCCAGCGGGAGTAGAAATGCCTGACGAGTCAGCCTATATATTTAGTAACTCTAATGTCCATGTGTCCAGGGATGACGTTTTCCTCGAACACACGGGCAAGCGAGAGGTACCTATTTCTTCGCCTCTAATTACATAATATTTTTCTTAAAGTTTTTTAATTATTGAATAGATGATGGGACTAATTCAGAGGTACCATGTATTTTGAATACCACCTTCTCCGAATAGAAAAATAAACGTCCTGTTTAATCACAGAACTCTGAGATTAAAGAAAACAATTTTTCGATACAGTAAAAGTGGTTTTCAAAATCCTTAACTCTTGATACCTGTAATCTAATCAGTAAATCAAAAGATGAGTTTAAAAAAAATGGTAACTTCTATTGTTTTTTTTTAATTCAATCAGAAATGTTATTAATTAGCACAAGTTAATTAAAAATTTTATAAAAGTTATCGTAGGCGGACGTACTTCTCCGGAGATTCTAGAGGTAGTTGCGATTTTCAGACCGGTCTTTGCGACGACAGAGGTCGTTGCGATTTTGATTGATTCCCATAACACTTAGGACACCAACACGTCAGACTTGGGGAAAATATGAAGTCCGCCGACAGCTTCGGAGCCGGAAACCCAAGAGGGAACCAGGACCTAGGCCTTATGCCGAGGTTCACCGACAACTCTTAACTCCTTCGCGATGAGCGTCCTTCATTGAATTTTTAATCTTTTACCACCGGTTTTTCAAAACAGAAATTTTCGCTTAATTGAATCGCAGAAATACTAAGATTTAATGAGGCAAGGCTTACAATAAAAAATAACTGGTGGGAATAAGCGAAGATTCTGAGCATCTTATGCGTCACGTATACGTGTCGCTCGTCCCCAAGGGATTAATGTACCGCTGCCTTCGGACATAGAGCTCCTACAAAAGTTACTACTGGACTCGTGGGCAGCGGCGAAGAAATAGGTACTTCTCGCTTGCCCACGAGGTCGAAGAAAACATCATCCCTGGACGCATAGACTTGTTCCAGCTTAGGATTCGGGCCCCGGCACGAGAACTTTTGTCACCTTACCTCCTAGCGACCTGGTCCGTGGACTCCGAGAAGCCTTATCGCCGTGCAGGGCATCTATATCACAAGATTAAACATATATATGTTTATTTTTTTCACAAAAAACATATACATAGATAAACTCCAATAAATAGCATGCAATAGTTTCAACTTTGTTTTTAAATTTTACTTTTGTTAAATTGTATACAAATTTAGTTTTAGTGATAGGATATAGATATATTTGATAAATCCATGAAGATTTCATGGCAAAATGTTAAATGACTCATGTTTGAGTAAGGAAACATAACATTATTATTTTTTCCCCTCAGAAATACTGGCATTCCGAAAACGGACCAGCGAGACGGCATGGGGACGGACCCAATGCTGTGTATTTTTTATTGCGTAAGAATGCATAATTTTAAAAATAGGTGAAAAAATTTGTAAAATATATCTAGGCAAGCAAACGTAACATACCAAAGCTCCCAATGTCCACCCTCCCTTTTGTTTACATCCAGTATTTATGAAGAAATTTTTTTCGAGCTAGATTTTTTCTCATTTGTATCAAAAACTATCTTTCTGGTAGATCCTTACAAATTTTTTTAGAAAATTCTAGAAAAGAGATTTTTTGTTGAAAAAATTGCTATAAAAAACAAAAACGGACTGAATAAAAAGCGTGGAAAGACGTTCAGAAATGAGCCGGACTCTTAAATGTCTTAAAGTTTTATAGCCGAGATTGTCATATACCAATTAAAACTGCTGGTCAAAGTACTAAATGTTATTCTTGTTTTTAATTAATATTGCTGTTTATTTTGTGTCCTTTTTTAAAAGCAAGATTTTAAAAATAATATTAAGACTGCATGCAATTAGAGGCATATTTTTTAAGATGAGATGATAAATCTAAGTACTTTATTATTTAAATGATTTTAATTATCATCTTTTTTATATTAATATCGCCCTAAAAGCTACGCGATTGTTTATTCCAAATGCTACTGAAAATAGATTTTATTTTTGAGAGAATCTAACTATAAAACACAAATGTTTTTAATCTCAAGCCCTTTTTACACAATGAATATTTTTGTTTTATTACAGCGGCCATGAATGACAAATAACTTCTATCTACATATTGTATAAAATCTGCAGTAAAATGAATTCTCCAGACAGAGAAGAATTTATACATTTGCGGCAGTCTTCAAGTGTACCTCGTATTTGAATTGCTTCTGATCTCGCACTATTGACATTAAGAATGTTTGTTTATAAACGATTTTTTGTCAGTCTGCTTCAAAATGATTCTAAGCTTATTAATTTTATATAAAAAAACACTACAATATTAAGCTAATTTTTAATTTTCTTGACAGGTATTTCAAATTTACTTTTATTCAATATCACGAAATAACCATTCTCTGGGAACTGAATTAGTGTTCGACATTTTAAATTCGTAAAAGTGAGAAAGGGTTCTGTTATCATTTCGGTAGAATTTCTTCCGTTTTATACTGAATGTGACAAAAGTACTCAATGGTCTCAAAAATATGACTTCGTATTAAAAAGGTAAATATTTAAAACGCTAATTATTAAACAGCTATTTAACCCTTTGATGTGGTGAGTTATATTGTAACTGAATTGTAATTCCTAAATACTAAAATGGCAAAAGAGTTTTGGAATATTTTTTTTTATATAGAATATAACGTTAATGAAAACTGTTACTTGTTTTCAAATACATTTGTTCTTAAATTCTGGCGTCATTTGATGCTTTCAGCATTTTAGCAACATAAGCATTTCCTCCCTGAAACGGTTAAAAGAGTGGAAGGATTAATTAAGATAAATATATCGCTGAATCATTAATTTTTCATATGTATTTTAGAATCATCTGCAATTTATAAATTTATATTATTTCATGTTGTAAGTTGTAAATATAGAGTTTTATTATTTAGATGCTTCAAATTTCCTTCTTTTTATTAATATGGCCACAAAAGAAAAGTTGTTGTTTATAATTTCTCTCAGAACACAATTCTGTGAAGAATATCATTCTAAAAGAAAAATCTTTCGTTTCCAATTGTTCTTTTTTTTTACAAACTAAACATTTTTTTAACATTGGAGCAATTATCCGAATCGTTATTACATTTATTATCATATTATAATTATATATTATTTGCAACAATTTGTATTATTAATAATTTAGAAGACATAATTTCAAGTATTGTCTTTAAACACGATTTTTTTTATTAAGATTCATGTTACATTTTCAAGGTTTTCTGCGCCTCAGCGGGTTTGAATACAATTGTTTCCTAAAAAAATATTTGCCTTCTTTAATGAAGAAAATCTGAGTCTAAATATGCGACCACAAATTTTCGAAAAAACTGGTGTCCAAATCCCTGAGTTGTAAGAATCCTGATTTTTAAACCGATTTAATATTGTTGCGGGAAAATGTAGCATTTTATTAATTAAGTGTGTGTGTCATTCATATTCTTCCTTATTTATTAATATAACTAATCTCACAGAAAACACAGAATTTTAAAGAACTTAATTATAAAAGACAAATTTTTCCAATCTGAAGCTCTTTTTTTTATTTTTACGAAATAAATATATTTTTTCTTATGGAGGTCATCATCACTTTTTTATCAACATAATGCAGTAAAATTGATTATCCAGTCAGAGAAGAATTATATATTGGAAGTACCGTAATTTCCGGCGT
Organism: Maratus michaelseni; assembly: GCA_963931845.1. Taxonomy (NCBI): domain Eukaryota; kingdom Metazoa; phylum Arthropoda; class Arachnida; order Araneae; family Salticidae; genus Maratus; species Maratus michaelseni. Next base: position 276,183,595 of record OZ007595.1, on the reverse strand, counting down.
ATAATCCGCAGCTCAAAGAGTCGTTTTTCGACCCAGAAATTTTATTCAATAACTGTAGTTAAATATTTACAGCGATCTCTTAAGTTACATTTTATAAAATAATATTTCTGGGTCGAAAAACGACTCTTTGAGCTGCGGATTATACGCCGGAAATTACGGTAGTTTTTGAGTAAATGTCGTTTTGGGATTGTCTGCGATCATGCTCAATTGAAAATAAGATTGCTTATTTAGGAATTTCTTCTGAATTTTTCCGCTTAGAAATGTTTCTTGGCATATTAATTTTAGATATAAATGACTATAATAACAAGTAAAAAATATTAGATTTCTCCAGGAATAAAAAATATTTTTATTTATTATAATGATATTTACATTTACTGACTTTCAATTGCTTTTTTTATTTTAAATTTAAGGGTTGCATTGTCATGTTTCTGGATAATGTGTTTTTGTGCTGCTTTTAAATAGATAAGACACAACAACCCAATAACTGGAAAAATATGATTACGTATTAAAAAGTTAAATATTGGAAATGCTTATGATTTAAAATGATTTTGTCTATAATGTACATGCTATAAGAGAGAACTGAACATTCATTAATTAATTCTCTCGAATTTAAATTATTTAAAGAACAAAAAAATTATTTTAAATTATTAAAATTCGAGCGAGAAGCCTGAAAATAACCTTCCCATACACTTAACATTAGATTGCGAGTGTTTACGCGTGATTAGTACAGGTTCTTAAAAGCCTACATCAGTCACGCGAAAAAACACGCAAGCTAATGTTAAGTCTATGGGAAGGTTCTTGTGCGATTTCTCGCTCACATTTTAATATTTTTAAATCATGTTTTTTGCATAGGATAGCTGAGGTCGATCTCTAACGTTGTTAGTTTTTACTTTTTCGATTTCCGTTCCAGTTTTTTATATAAGAGTACTTTCACTTTCAGAACCGGTACCAACCGGTTCCTAAAATTGAAAATGTCCACTTATAAAAAAAACTATAACCAAAATCAAAAACGTAAAAACTAACAACGTTAGAGATCGACCTCAGCTATCCTAAGCAAAAAAAAAATCATTTAAAAATATTAAAATGCGTGCGGAACATCGCACAAGAACCTTCCCATAGACTGAACATTAGCTTGAGCGTTTAAATGCGCGACTAGCGTCGGCTCTTATGGTATTAGCTCAACATGCTGAACATCTTTAGGCTGGAGTTATAATATACTCATAACTCCACTACTAGAACTCCTTTCAAAGTTGTTAAAGTTCCCCATTTCGCTGTAAATTGTTATTAGATTAATCAATTTCTACAAATATTTTCCGGTTACAATTATTTTTCTAGAAATAGCTTTATTTAAAATTGTCTGCTGTCTGACTAAAAACTTCGCTCATGCAATTCCTATATGAGTGTGCCGTTATTTCAGAAGAGTAATCTTTTGCCTTATTTAATCGCATAAATTCAGTCGTTAAATAAGTTGACGTGCACGATTACCAAAAAGTAGTATTCAAAATAAGAAAATTCGAGAGTTTAGCTGCAGGTGGAAAAGGTGGAGCTGTCCCGGTTAGAGAGTACGACTATTACGAATACTAATATTCGCCTTTATTTTAGGACTTTAATTCTGTCATAAATAGGACAAATTTTTCTATTCGGAAATAGCTGCATTTGTGCACCTCCACCAGTCGTTGTTTTTTGTAATTAAATCAGGAAAAGTTGGTAAAAAAAAGTTTTGGATTCCACATACTTCACACTACTGCTCAGTGACTAGAGTACCGTAATTTCCGGCGTATAATCCGCAGCTCAAAGAGTCGTTTTTCGATCCAGAAATATTATTTTATAAAATGTAACTTAAAAGATCGCTGTAAATATTTAACTACAATTATTGAATAAAATTTCTGGGTCGAAAAACGACTCTTTGAGCTGCGGATTATACGCCGGAAATTACGGTACATAGTGTGGAAAACGGTTTTACCGTTTTTTAATTCAAAATTTTCGAATTCAAACGGGTAATTCTGAAACAAGAATTTGTAGTTTAAGAAGTCATGAAATATCTGCCATTAAATAACCAAAAGAACATTATAGGGAATTTCTGGTATGAATGCGAAATTTCGGAATTTAAAAACAGCCAAACTGGTAACGCTTTAAAAAGTGCTAAAACACTGTAGTTGATAATCGTGCAACGATACAGTACAATAAAGGGCAATCGCTGCGACATCTGCTTTAAAAATAGATTTACCTCTAGCAAAAGTAACCGTTACACTATTGACAACATAAATATAATTTCTGTTAATAAAATCTTCTTGTAAGTGTATATTTCAGATGTAACTGATTTTGAAGTTAGTTTTTTACCATATCAGGGAATTAATCTTTTTCACTCTTCTAGCAGAGATTCATCTTTTGGTATGCTGAATAGGGATACTTTCTAGTTTACTGTCTTGTATAAAGTACTGCAACCAGCCACAAAATAATGCGTATCACGTTTTTTGGCCATGATCTGATTTATTCTGTTGAGCTGATTCAGATATCAAACCAGATGCTATGATCAATAAGGTTAACTGGATGAATTAGGTCCTCCGGATTCGACCGGGATGGCTCAGTTGTTAGAGCATGGAAGCTTTAGCCAAGAGATACTAGGTTCGAATCCTGGACCGGACATTTTTCGTCCAGTTGGAAAATTACAACTCACATGATCCATAACATTCATATTTTCAAAGCTTATGAAAATCACTATCCAAGTCTAAGGAAATAGGGTACAATTTAATTATTTAAAATGTTTACCACTAGCTAAAACATTTTCTCAGTTCGATTCTTACACAATATTTGCGTTGAAAAGAGCTAGCAGACAGGGACGTATCTAGAGAGGGGGGTGTCCAAATGCTTCGAAAACCTGTAATATTATAAAGTTTTCTTCGCCTACAATGTCGCAGAAAATTCTCCGATTAGATAAGGCAAAAATATTTTTATTAAATTAGTGCGATCACGCTCAATTGAAAATAAGATTGCTTATTTAGGAATTTCTTCTGAATTTTTCCGCTTAGAAATGTTTCTTGGCATATTAATTTTAGATATAAATGACTATAATAACAAGTAAAAAATATTAGATTTCTCCAGGAATAAAAAATATTTTTATTTATTATAATGATATTTACATTTACTGACTTTCAATTGCTTTTTTTATTTTAAATTTAAGGGTTGCATTGTCATGTTTCTGGATAATGTGTTTTTGTGCTGCTTTTAAATAGATAAGACACAACAACCCAATAACTGGAAAAATAGGATTACGTATTAAAAAGTTAAATATTAGAAATGCTTATGATTTAAAATGATTTTGTCTATAATGTACATGCTATAAGAGAGAACTGAACATTCATTAATTATTTCTCTCGAATTTAAATTATTTAAAGAACAAAAAAATTATTTTAAATTATTAAAATTCGAGCGAGAAGCCTGAAAATAACCTTCCCATACACTTAACATTAGATTGCGAGTGTTTACGCGTGATTAGTACAGGTTCTTAAAAGCCTACATCAGTCACGCGAAAAAACACGCAAGCTAATGTTAAGTCTATGGGAAGGTTCTTGTGCGATTTCTCGCTCACATTTTAATATTTTTAAATCATGTTTTTTGCATAGGATAGCTAAGGTCGATCTCTAACGTTGTTAGTTTTTACTTTTTCGATTTTCGTTCCAGTTTTTTTATATAAGAGTACTTTCACTTTCAGAACCAGTACCAACCGGTTCCTAAAATTGAAAATGTCCACTTATAAAAAACTCTAACCAAAATCAAAAAAGTAAAAACTAACAACGTTAGAGATCAACCTCAGCTATCCTAAGCAAAAAAAATCATTTAAAAATATTAAAATGCGTGCGGAACATCGCACAAGAACCTTCCCATAGACTGACCATTAGCTTGAGCGTTTAAATGCGCGACTAGCGTCGGCTCTTATGGTATTAGCTCAACATGCTGAACATATTTAGGCTGGAGTTATAATATACTCATAACTCCACTACTAGAACTCCTTTCAGAGTGGTTAAAGTTCCCAATTTCCAAAGTTCCCAAACCATCTGGACCTCGTCCCTGTCTTCGTGAGTGCTAGAACATGTGGCAGCGATCGACCCGTTATCTTTTCAGCATCGTTCTACATTTATCGGATTCAATTTTTTAGTACTATTTTGTAGCCGTTTTCCACACTATGTATTATAGCCGTTGTACTACTGCTAGAATAACTTCAATAGGTGTACTGCTTCTTTGTAATCAATATAAAAATATGTTCAGGATATCCTGTATATGTCTTATAATTTTTATAATTAAAACATTTACGAATAATGAATTCAACTGTATGTTTTTAATGCACTATCACGAATCATAAGCACACGAATTAAAATAACGTGGTATTTTTCCTTCTTTGAAACATATTTGTCTCGTATAAACTTTTAACTATACAAAATTTTGTTTTTGAATGTTGTTGACGTATGATGTTGGAAAGGGACGGCGAACACGTGTGCCAGAATGCCTATTCCTGCATAGTTTCCTTCGACTTACTTAATCTGACCATGAAACCACGCCATTAGTGTAATCAAGACCTCCTTATCATAGTATCAGACCTCTCAATCAGCAAGTTGCCTTTGAACGCTATACTTGTCCTGCTACTAGCGCCATCAATCGTCAGTAATAGTATTTACGACACGAAATCACACGAAATTTTTTCACAGCTCCATTTGTTCTATGCATTTGCTTATGAACTAGTAGTTTTCCTACCACTAAAATTTTATAGTAAATTTTATCTTATTAAATTGACAAGATCGTGTGATTACATGACGAAAAAAATTCTATTAAATTTTAGTGGTAAGTAAAAAGCGTAAGAGTTGGCAGCTATGCGGTAGCAGACCAGCTAGATTTTTCTATTATATTTTTGGATACCAGTATTTTAGTAGAGACAATTTTGTTTTGTTTGATCGGAGAATTCTGGGATTTAAAAGAACAACATTTTCTCTAAAAATATACTGGTGTTCAAAAAGCCCGAAACATGGCAACTGTGCGGTAGTATCCACCAGGCGGCGATACTTTCTGGAGATAGTCAATTAATAAGTTGGCAATTACCGCGGACATTTTCTCCCATAGACTTTCTCCGGATTGTCAAGTCTGATCTATGATAAGGGAGTCTTGAGTGTAATAATGAAAATAAATCTAAATAATCAGCAATCGCAAGAGCATCATAGGGAAACGTGTTTTTTGACGCATAGAATCATTTTCCCTCCTCTCCCCGTTAATTACATATAAAGCCTTAAAATTTGCTGATTAATTTATTTAATAGAATAGAAGGAGGAGTCGATATTTTTCAACATAAAAACATCCTCTAACTCCAGTCACTTGTCATTTCCAATTTAGTGTGAAACTTTGCTGATTCGCTATGCTTGGAACAAGTCTGGTTTAGATCAAACTCGGCCACATTCATTTGAAATGCCCAGGCAATTTTGTTTTTCGCAGGAGGTTGACCATTGTAATCATAGCACTACATTTAAGTTCATGAAATGTACTTGGTGCCACGATTTTCTATGTTTCAATCATTTTTTTTTTAGTATCATACTTGTCAGTAGCGTTTCTTATGTGGCTTCTTTATTTTTTATATTACTACATCTATATATGTTTTGTATTTTATATTAATCTTATTATTAAAATTACTGAATCAGAACCACGCCTTTTCTCTCTAAATTAAAGAAATAAATTAGCAAACTTTAAGATTTTATATTTCGAAAACCGGCAGAAGAGGGCAAATTATTTATGTGTCAAAAACACATTTTGGTATGGTCTTTTGATACTGCTTACTTAGATTTTTTAGTTATTACAGTAAAGAGTGGTTTTCTAGTGAGAATTTACACTAGGGCGTGGTTTCCTAGTGAGAATTTATTCAATTAATAAGCCGAAATAGTGGTAGCAAGTGACTTTCTGACATGCGATTTAACCGTTTGCAATCTTTTAAGGGAAACCTGCCAAACTTCTACTAATCTTCTGTAAAATGTATTTTAATTTGACCCAGGTAGAACCACAGATGCTGAAATGAAATAAATAAAGATTCATGAAGAATGTTTCTAGATCGAAATGTGGTCAACTTGGATCAAGATGATTACGGCAAGTCTGTTAAGATTATTGTTTGAAAACGTATTTACACGACTTTAAAGCACAATTTTTTTATATGAAAGAACAGATGAAATTAAATTATGTAAAAACCGAAATTTCGTAAAGCGGTAATTGGGAAAAATAAGTGTCCTGAAATGTGTTGTTTGTAGATAACAAGATTGTAAATACACAAGTTGAATGATTCTCTTTAAAAAACTATTTTTATTTGAAAAATAAAGAAAAAATGTTTGAGAAGTCAATCTCAAATTGGAAAAATTGAGGAGAAGGCAAAATATGATTCGACAAATCTTTCGACAATACTTTTCACAATTACTAAATTTATTAAGTTTAAAACTCAGAAAAAAGTGATTAACGATTTTTTTAGCTATCAAAAAACAGATAAAATTGCGTTTCCTAAAAAGCAGTTTTCTTTAAAACGATATAACTGAAAATTGAAATCAGATGATTTTTTTCGGAAGAATTCGGAAATTTTCATGACATTAAATTTCTGAAGTCATCGGATGATACATTTTTATGTGAGATATAGTTAATAACACCATGAGTTGTAAAGTGTACACGATACAGTTGTGGAAGGTTTTGCTTTAATATAAGTAAGATTTATTTAGGAAAATCTTTCAAATACAAGTATCGGATGAAATTACCTTTCCGAATAAATAACAGTAGATATGAAAGAACAGATGAAATCGCTTTTGTTATAATAGAATTTTGTTTCGCCAGTCGATAATCCTATATTTATAAAAAAAATCCCTGACGGCTCGGCCTACAGGCACAGGTAGATTTCGAAGACGCAGACTGTGGGGCGCCTGTTTGTCGGGAATTGCGGAAGAAATGACCTTTTTGCGATGATGCTGCAGTTGGAACCGCCTACTTCGAAACCAAACTTGTTTGCAGGCGGAGCCAGCAAGGATTTTTTTCTTTTTTTTTTTTTGCTATAAGAGTTGGTCCTATAAAAAACAGGTCAATATAAAAGTTTTAGATAATATTAAGAGGATTTATAATAAATTTAAGCGAATTTGAAATCTTGGGAATTGACGAAGTTATGAATTTTTTTTTTCTAAAACCTCCCTCCCCCCCCCCTTAAGGCAATTCTTAATTATATCAAATAATACATAAGTTTTTGGCCCTGTTCCTAGAAGTAATAATAACTTTAAACGGATTCGATACGTATCATAATTAAGAAATTATGGGTTTTTTTCTGTTTTCACAAAAAGCCCCCCCCCCTTGGTTCGATTTTGCCCATTAACGAACTTGACCAAAATTTTATGCCCTTTGATTTTATTTATCAGTTTCGTAAAGATGAGGGAGTTGGAACCGCCTACTTCGAAAAATAACTTGTTTGCAGGCGGAGCCGGCAGGGATTTTTTTTGTTTTTAATTTTTTTTTTGCTATAACGGTTGGTCCTATAAAAAACATGTCAATATAAAAGTTTTAGATAATACTAAGAGCATTAATAATAAATTTACGCGGATTTGATATCTTGTGAATTGACGAAGCTATGATTTTTTTTCTTCTAAAACCCCACTTCCCCCCCCCCTTGGGGCCATTTTTAATTATATCAAAAATCTGTCATACATAAATTTTCGGCCCTTTTCCTAGAAGTAATAATAACTTTAAACGGATTCGATACGTATAATAATAAAGAAATTATGAGGGTTTTTCTGTTTTCACAGAAAGCCCCCCCATTTCCTCCCCCCTTGGTTCGATTTCGCCCATTAACGAACTTGACCGAGATTTTATGACCCTTGATTTTATGTATCAGTTTGGAAGAGATTTATGCAGAATTTTTCCAGTTATCGTGGTCAGAAAAAAGTGACATAGATAGATAGATAGATAGATAGATAGATAGATAGATAAACTTTTGAACTGGGTGTGGTTTTGGGTTCTGGGTGTCATGATCAGCGTATATCTGCAAAATTTTTTCAAAATTTCCAACTTAGGTGAGAATGTAATAGGTAGTATTTCTTACGAAATCTACCTAAAACGTGATTCAGGAACCAAGTATAAGAAACGTTCCAGAATTTTTTGTAATGTTAATAGGTGTATTGATATGCTTTCAAAGCACTTTTTATCTAAAAAAAAAAAGCAAAAACATTTTAAGAAATAACCTCTACTACACTGTTGCCAGGAAAATACTAAAATGTTATTATTGGTACCACTATTTTTTTATAGTACTAATCGCAAAAATTCACTAATTAAATAAGGCGATACCTTTCACTATGAACATAGCGCTATTCAAAATGCAATTTTAGTATTTTCCTGTCAACCAGGCTTTCCTAATAACCAAATTTAGGTATGACAGAATAAAATAAACTCTTTGTGGAGCTTCGGCTGTATTTCTGTGTGTTGTAAACTTCCTGGTGTGTGCTATCTCGTCCCTGTATATATTGACGATGACTTATCAGCGGGCGCTTGACGCCAAGCACACAGGTCAGATGTATGTTAATAAAATGTCAAATGTTTAACTTAAAAGAAAAATAAATTTTTTTTAAAGATTGGGAATAACGTCTATTAATTATTCATTTAAAATTTCGCTGTATGTAATCTCAGATTCTTTATTTATTCAAGAATTTCTTTTATGGAAATACTGGTATTCAAAAAGGAATAATGAACACCCGTATGAATCCTGTATAATATTCTCTGAATGAAGTGGCCAGAATAAGATAAACTTTAAGTCAAGGAAAAACGAAATTATTAAATTGTTGTCTCAATTCATAATGTTTAACATTTCGTTAATTTTGAGATTTTAAATATTTTCCTTTAAAACTAAACTGAAAGGAAATTTAAGAAATATCAAGGAAATTATATCTGTTTACATTTATCATCATAAGCTTCCGTCCGATATCTAGTTAAAGCAGATATGAATTGATAATAAAATCCATTTTTCACATATCGATTGGTAACAGATCTGTTAAAGAGAAATATTTTCATTCGTTCGTCGTTACCTACAATGTAATGAATCACAGTATTAAAAATGAAAAATTACTAGATAAGGATCAGGATCTCATAATGATTTCGAGACTATATCGTCTTTTTCTTTCCAAAGTTTTTGCCTGAAAATGTTTAATTAGTTTTTCTCTAGTATATTAGAAGCAATTCTGTTTCTCCTTCTTTATCGTTCTGTAACACTTTCCAATATAGTTGAAGAGTATTTATGAATTTGGTTTGTCTGTATGCCGTCTGTCCGTACTATAAATTGCGTAAATAAAATCGACTTGCCATGCAATTGTTATATGTTATTCAGGTTTACTATGATTGCTAACTTTCATGAAATCGAATGTTTAGCATTTATAGTTTGTTTACAGGGACACGCAAAATAATTCCGTTATATTACGGTGTACGGAGAAAATAGTCTTCGGTGTATTTTAATGATGTTATAATATTTCAAATATATTGAAATTGATATACATCACTTAGGTGCAGTACCAAATGCTTACTATGGAATGTGGTGTGCCTAACAATCATCGTTCATTTACAGGAACACACAAAATAATTATATTGCTATACTGTCTATGAACGGCAATTGATGGAAGTGTATGTTCAGTTGTGGTACGCGTTTTTAATTTTAATTTTTTGCATATTGTTTGCGTATTATTGTTGCTTATCATCCAGCTACTTTTCGAAAGCCACTTAAATGCAACTCAATATATTGCTGATAGCTCTCAGATTTTGTACAATATTTGGCTGGCATTTGCATATGTGTTGATTTATTTAGTTGAAAATGAAATTAAGTACAGTGATCTCTCACTTATACGCGAAACACAGTAATTATTCTTCAGCACCAGTTTCCTTTTAAGATAATTATCTACTCGTTTAATCGCAGAATTTATAAGTCTAATTTTACTGTTTTAAAATAGTGGTACGGAAAAGTAATTACTGAACATCGCGCATAAGTGAGAGGTCACTGTAGTAAAAAGTTTGTTATCTTTCGTGCATGCGCAGTTAAAAATTATAGCTTACAAATACTCATATTTCATCAAATACTTCAGTTCTAATGAAATACTTCAAATACTCATGAAATATGTATATTTTATGTCCAGTATTGTTTTCTTCATGTCTTTTGTCGTGTTTCTTGAAAGGAGCATTCAATTTGATGTAAAACCCAGTATGCTAATAAACCAAAAACGTATAGGAATTTTTTTCTATTTTTTAAAGAAACATTTACAGAGGTGCCAAGCTCTCACTAATCTTCCGTAATACGTGGGTTTATGTAATCCAGGTTTGATAGGTTTCGCACCATATATTTTTTTTTTTTTTAGAAATTAAATTAAATATATTCCATGTAGAAATCTAAAATTAAATTAAATAAAGATTAATCAAATACTTTTTCTGGTTCAAAACGTTGTTAAACTGGGTCAAATTAATCCACATATTACGGACGATTAGTGAGAACTTGGCAGCTCTGCATTTATATCTCCAATCTCCATGAATATATGTGTTATTTTTACACAACGGAACAATAATATTGTAGAAGGCCCACATAACCATGTGCAACAGCTATAGATCACTTCGAGAATTTTATAGAGGTGTCAAGCTCTTACTAATCTTCAGTAATATCTGGGTTAATTTAATCCAGGTTTAATACGTTTCGCACCAGATATATATATATATTTTAAATGAAATTAAATGTATTCCATGTAGAAATTTGAATTTAACTAAATATAGATTAAAAAATTATTTTTCTGGTTCGAAAAGTTGTTAAACGGGGTAAAATTAATCCACATATTACGGAAGATTAGTGAGAGTTTGGCACCTCTGATTTTAGCCTACAGAGTGATCACATATGTTTGCTTTTTATGAAATTTTTTGCTGGTTGCATCATTCTCATCCTGATGAAACCCTCACAGAAAAATATTTTGTGAAACGTATTCGTTATATCTCTAAACTTTCAGAAAAAATGTTTCAAGTATTTCTCTGGATATTTCACAATACATCTAAAATTTAAAGTGGCCGGTAACTTTTGGTTACATAACGGACGTTGGTTGTTTCGTTAATGGAAATTGAAACTTTATCTTGTTTTAAAATAATTTATAAATTGCACTAAAACAATTTATCAAATGTTAGATATAAATAATATAATCAAATATCATTCAATTGAAAAATTACATTTTTTAAACCATAACGAGAAGTATGCCGTCGCATGAAATTCTAGTTATTACAAAACTTCAAATTTCCGTTTCAAGTGCATTTTTATTGCAATTTGTAATAGAAATTTTCGTCTTATTTAACACATTTGCATGATTCGCGCATTATACGTTATTTCAGGAATTTATTTTTTTATAAAGAAATTCCAAATATACGGGGAGATTCCGAAGGAAGAATTTTTACTTCAATATTCATAAAACTTTTGTCACTAAATGAAGCAAAAATTACTATAAAAAAATTTCGGTATAAATTCGGAAATTCTGAATTAAGCAAATTAATGGGTTAATAAAATATACAGTGACCTCTCACTTATAAGCGATGTTCAGTAATTACATTTTGTACCACTATTTTAAAACACTAGAATTCGATTTATAAATACTGCGATACAAAAAGGAGTAAATTACTTCATAAAGAAACTGGTGCGGAAAAATAATTACCATGTATCGCGTATAAGTGAGAGGTCACTGTACTTTAAAGCGATTTTTCTCAAAATCAAGCTTTTCAGCTCACAGGCTGTCAAAGCCTGAGAGCTGATATGCTCGCAGGTTCTGTATGTACGTACGTATGTCTGTACGTAACGCGATGCCCCTCGTAAAATAAAGGCAAAGGTAAAAAAAAAATAACTCTTGATAAAAATATGCAAGTTGCTTCAAATTTTGTATGTATGTTCATAGTGGTAAAGAGTTTCCCTGATTAGTTTTGGGGGCTCATTGGTTAATTAAAAAGGGGAAACGGGGGAGGGCTAACCCCCCCCCCTTAATTTATATAAATATGTTTTTCATGCAGAATTATCCGATTTGCTTCAAATGTTGTATATACGTTCATTGTGATAAGAAGCCTTTCTGATTAGTTTTGGTGGTCCATTGGTCCGTTATAAAGAGGGGGAACGGGGGCTAAACCCCCCCTTAATTTAATGTCGAGTTCTTTATGTTTCGACGGCATTATTCTTTGAAATAAGAGTATAATATACAATTAGTGTGAATAGCCAAAGAGCTCAATGCCATCTGTTTAACTTGGCTGTTTTCTTTTGTTAGAATTAAACGTAACATATCTGTAAAACTACTAGATATTTTATATGATACTTTTAGACGTAGTCAGATATATAAATATCTTAATGCTGACCGCAATGTGTTTATTGTTAGATGAACAAAAAACACGTACCTTGTTATCAGTAAGTATATAACTGTGAAAGGATATCTAGTTCTTAAATAAATTGATTCTTGCGGTAAAGTTTTCTTTGACTTATTTGATCTCAGAAAAACTGGGCGAAGAAAACTTTTACAAATTATTGTTGTTGAAGTTCGAGGATCTTCCAAACGCTGAAACAAAAAATCCTCCTGCTGCAGCCATCCATTTTTCTCAGAGCCTAGTATTCAGAGGGCGGTGCATCAATGCTGAGTGACACCAGTTTCGGCCTCGACTGAGTGCCAATCACTGACAGTGCCATCTATTGTATGAAATTCGAACTAAAATCAAGAATCACAGTAAAAAACTCCTGACGTCATACATACCTCTCTTGCAAGATATTTTTTTATATCTCTCACCGTTTGCAAGTTATTGAATTTTATCCATCAGTCATTTTTGGGACACCCTGAAGATTGCCTCATGATATGAATGAAAGGAACGATAAAATATATTTCAGGGCGTGTAATTTATAATGATGATTTTCTAACATCTCGTCAAATAAGTATTCTGTTCAATTGAGTAAATCCATTTGTAAGTTTTATGTGAGAGGAAAATAACAAGAGATATCAATCTGTCTCACTTTTTTTTTTTGGCCTGATTTTCCCTCTTTGTGTCCTCATATTGTGATTCTGTACAAAATGTCGTATTATTTTTAAGTAGAGTTCTCATAATACAAAGCATCCATAGTTGTCAATACAAAATATAATGGATTTTTTTTTATTTTTCCAAAAACACGTTCTTCACATATATTCAAATGTAGCTCTGTAATTTATAATAATTTCCTCCACTCAAATACATAGCGGAAAAGATTGCACTACCAGCTACAAAATAATATACTTCAATAATGACATTTCTCACTTCTGTACTTTCTTCCTATTTTTATTGATTCCTATACAGATAGTCAGTTATTTGTCATTCTCTTGTCTTTTGAAATATCATTCATTCGTATTAAAGTATGTAATTGTGAAAGGATTTCCTAACCTTAAATGGGTTGACTTTTGCGATAAGTGAACAAGTTAGTAACAGATATTTTTGCCTATAATTTATAATGATATAGTTGTAACATCATGGCATTTGAATATTCTGTGCAAACTTATATTATTAGGTCGATTTGTGAAATGTTGTAAATTGGCGGAAGATTTCTTAAAGATAGTCATAAGAATTTTCTCTTTTTTTATTATTTTTGTATACTACGATAATATCTAATATTTCATAAACTTCCATCTTTTTTTAAGTATAGTTCTTAAAATAAAACGCATACATATGTGTCAATAGCAGACATGATGCATAAAAAGTACATTTGTTACTTCTTTTAAAGTATCCAGATATCGAGCATTGGGAAGCAACCGTGTAATTAATAAATAATTCATCCATTCCAATAAATAGTGAAAAAGATTTGTGCTTCAAAATAATATATTTGGAGAGAGAGAGATATATCTATTTTCGTCATTTTCTTCTTATTGTTATTCCTTTAAACATAGTAAACTCTTAGAAAAACATACTTGAAATCATGGAACCATATATTAAAAATGTTCGGAGACTTGGTATCTCTGCAATTCTTTCGTCACAGAACAGCCGTAAGCCCACACTATTGTATAAAAATACTCACATGGGATAAGTAAAGCTAGAAATTCTGTTGATCCTTTCAGGAGCTGAGAACGTATGTTGCATATCGAAAATAACTAAAAGTTTTTTTTTCTCGTATATTATGACATAAAAATTTATTTAAAAATTATGGGCGCTTTTTGACAGCTTAGAAATAAAATTAAATGTTCGCGCCATGCAAATAAGGCCCTTGCCACGGTTAAATTTCGTATCAATACGTTGCATGCAAAATTTTAATAACACGGAACCATCAAAAATGATAACTCCATTCCTTGAGCTAAACAATAAATTATAATTATAATAGCAAATAACGCTTAACTGTTGATTTCAGCAGAAATACATTTCTGTAAATAATTTCCGGGGGTAATATTTTTAATTTAAATCTCTAGAATTAGTTAATTCAACTTCGTCTTTCCTGGTGACGTCGGGTATAATCATAGCTGTCTTCTACTACGATTTTTAAGCGCCACTAATTCTGAAAATAAATTTCTAACTTAATAATTCGCTGGATTCTGCTATTAAGCAAGTCGAAAATTTCACTCCGGAATTACTGATGGCGAAAATCGTACAACTGACAGCTACGTCCTTAGAAGACGTCAAACAACACTTTTATAATTTTCCACAATCTTAATTCAAATGCTTCTAGATTTATCGATAATACTTCTAGATGTTGTCAATAGATGGGAGTATATTATAAACATTCATACAACCACTGATTTAAGTTTAGATCTGTTTTACGGTCATTTGAAAATAGATATTGTGGTCTGATGTAATGTTACTATAACGATCAGGGTGCGTACATATCTACCACAATATTTTTTAAAAAAAGTTTCGCCTTATTTGATCTCAGAAAATAATTATATTTCCTTCGACTCAAGGCTGTGATTACGAATTATTTTATTTAAATATCAAATAAAAGTTGTTTAATCTGAAATAGCGGTGACAGACGCCATTTAAATTCTAAGGAGTGTATGCACCTTAAGGGATACAGGAAGTTAACGATTTAGTGAATTAATTTTATTGTTTATAAAGTCATATATATAGTTGCCACGTCTACCGATTTTAGAGTACTACCATTTCAGAATAGAAACATTTGCTTTTATGAGGCGACCAAGAAATTTTGGTTACGAGTGTTTGACTAAGTTAATCGTAGAAATTATGTGATTAAATAAGGCAAATATTACTATTCTTTAATTCTGGTAGTATACTGGTTGGACCTGCAACTTATTTAACCCTTTTTAACCTGATGGTACTTATAAGTACCACTTTAACCCCTTCGCGACGAGCGTCTTTAACAGAATTTTTAATCTGTTTCCACTGGTTTTTCAAATGAGAAATTTTCACCTAATTGAATCGCAAAAATGCTACGATTAGATAAGGAAAACTTTACAAAAAGAAATAACTGGTGGGAATAATCGAGGATTCTGAGCATCTAAAAAGTAGCTGGAAAATTAATTCAGGATATAAAGGGTTAATGACATAATTATTCTTTTATATACAGGGTGAATCTAAACTCTTGGGCAAAATTTTAAGGGGTTATAGTACACATCAAGACAAACAATATTAAATAGGAAACTAAGGGTCCCAAACGCCTTCCGAAGGAGATAGGCGCCATTAAAGTTTAGGGTCCAAAATTTCAAATGATTATAAAAAATGGAAAAATTGGTCGATTTGTTTGCGGTTTTCGCTAAAACTGTTCTTTTTGTCAGTATTTTCTGAAAAATAAATTTTAAAGATAAAGTTAAAAAAATGCCGATAGAGGGCGCTTTAGACTTTTAGTAACCAAAAACTATTTTTTACCGTTATTTTTTGTATCTCATTAAATGCTTTCAAAAGCTTAGACTTAAACTTAAATTTTGAGCTTTCTGAATCGTTTGGAGTGATTAAGTAGCGCAAACTGAACTGCGTTCAGGAGTTGAAATTTGAAACACCTCCCGCCCCTCCTGAACACAGTTCAGTTATTCCCGATCTTGGTGTCGTAGACGAGGCAGAAACAATATGAATTGTAATTTTCCAACTGGACGAAAAATGTCCGAGCCAGGATTCGAACCTGGGATCTCTTGAAGCTGCCATGCTCTACCAACTGAGCTATCCCGGTTGAATTTGGAGGGCATAATTCATCTAGTTCATGCCGGGATAGCTCAGTTGGTAGAGCATGGCAGCTTCAGCCAAGAGATCGCAGGTTCGAATCCTGGCCCGGACATTTTTCGCGCAGTTGGAAAATTACAACTCATATGATTTCTTTACCAATTTGAATAATTGTGTTAAAATTAATCCAGGCAGAAACTACTACCCACTACACGTAAAAAACGATAGGGTAATGACAAAATTAAATAGAAAATGTATTCATAACAGACATGAGCAATTTATCCGCGCAAAATAAAAAGAAACAATTTGATGCATGCATGTAGTGCGCAATATGAATGTAGGTTTATACGTAGAAAATGGTACACGCATGATGTTCGTGAGGAATCACAAAAACTGCTCGAAAGAGTGCCCACCAGCAACGATGCAGGCCTCACGCCGCCGGCGGAGGGAGTTGCGAACATTAGTGAATACCCCGGTCATCTCCCGGATATCGCCTGCTACGACGGCAATCCTCGCAACCAGGTCCTAGTCAGAGTCGACGGTAAAAAATAGTTGTTCATTACTCCAAAGTCTAAAGGGCCCTCTATAGGCATTTTTGAACTAAATCTTTAAAATTTATTTTTAAAATAAATTTTTAATTTAATTTTGTCATCTTTCTATCGTTTATTTTACGTGTAGGGGGTAGTAGTTTCTGCCTGGTCTACGACACCAAGATCGGGAATAACTGAACTGTGTTTAGGGGGTTAAAATTTCCCCTCCTGAACACAGTTCAGTTTGCACTACTTAACAACTTCGAACGATTCAGATTTTGAGCTCAAAATTTAAGTTTAAGTCTAAGCTTTTGAAAGCATTTAATCAGATACGAATAATAACGGTAAAAAATAGTTGTTCGTTACTCCAAAATCTAAAGCACCTTCTATCGACATTTTTTAAATTTTTTCTTTAAAATTTATTTTAAAGAAAATATTGACATAAAGAATAGTTTTAGTGAAAACCGCAAACGAATCGACCAATTTTTCCGTTTTTTATAATTATTTGAAATTTTGGTCCCTAAACTTTAATGGCGCCTATCTCCTTCGGCAGACGTTTGGGACCCTTAGTTTCCATTTAATATTGTTTGTCTTGATGTGTACTATCACCCCTTAAAATTTTGCCCAAGAGTTTAGATTCACCCTGTATAGCGTCCTATTCCGAACTAGATAAACTTAAAAATTGGTAGATTGGGCTACAATGCTGACATAATTGGGGACATTCTCTATCAAATATTTTTAATATACAAGAAGCGTACACTTCTTAGAGTTTCCAGATAGTCTGAATAATTATTTATTTAATGTCAGAATTTCTGTGATTAAAGTAAACGAATATTAGTATTAAAAAATAATGGTAATATTTCTGCATAATTTATAAGGAACTGTCTATTTAACCGTCTGGAATTATACATTTTGTTGTCTCAATCATTATTGTTACGAAAAAGAATTATATAGTAATATATTATAACATATTCAAGAGCCCATATATCTAGGGAATATCTCACAATTTTTTCACTTCAGATAAATTAAGATTCTTAAACATTCAAATAATTAAAGTTTTGAAAAAACAAAATATATTTTAAAGAGTTATCTTTTCTAAACGCTTCAAAGTATGATTTTAGAAAATTTTGCGTAAGTTAATTAAAACACTTTCTAATTAACACTAATTAATTAACATTTTCTCAATCTAAATTTTCAATCATTTTTTTGTTGAAAATTTTTTTTCTTGTTGCTATACTGCTAAAATTTTGAAAACCTTATATAAGCAGACTGCAGTTTTGTTTATAAAATGCAAAAATAATATAAATAAATACATATTTTTTAAGTTTAGTGTAAGCACACGGCATTAAAATATACTTAGATACTAAAATCGTTGTTTTACAAGCAGAATTTTGTTTTTAATCATGCCGGAGACCTTTCGAACGATAGATAGCCCACATGATATGCAAAAAAATATTTTTTTGTTTTTCAAGTAATTTAATTAATCTCCTAATTTTTTCCTAAAAATAGTTGTGAATAGCTAATAATCTGTAAATATGTTTGTACATAGGCTTTATCAGTCTGCGAAGTTTGAACTATCCATTTTCCATAGATTTCGAGAAAAGCGGCTGTGACAGACGGACAGACAGACACGCGAGTGAACTTATAATGATTTCTTTTTAATTTTTAAGTGCGGAACCTTAGAAAAGGCAAACAGATATGAGAATTGATATTGAGATATGAATTGGTGAATTTTAGGAGAAGGCAACAAATTTACAAATTGTAAATAATAAGTTCGTACATTTACTAAAGGCTTTAGTTGAAAATTCCTGCCAGTTTTATAAAACCTATATTTTTATAAACCTATGTTTTTTAATTTAAAAATGCTTTTATAGTAAAATAAATTCTGAGTATAATACATTCTGTTTTTTATTTAAAAATGCATTTATATAAAAATGATTTTATAGTAAAATACATTCTGAGAAAGGTTGAAAAAGGTTTTATACATATATGTGTTGTATTATTCGTTTTCGAATTTAAACTCTCATTTCAGTGGTTTATATCGGGTGTCCCAGCTAAGATGTTGCAAACTTCAAGGAGATATAGGGTACACCTAGACGACTCGGAATCAAATAGGAATGCCGGGTCGGAAGCGCCTTCCTTATCCAGTAAAGGGGATCATTTTAAGAATTATTTTACGAAAAGGTTCGTA
Organism: Maratus michaelseni; assembly: GCA_963931845.1. Lineage (NCBI taxonomy): Eukaryota > Metazoa > Arthropoda > Arachnida > Araneae > Salticidae > Maratus > Maratus michaelseni. The sequence goes on along the minus strand of OZ007595.1, from coordinate 276,164,725 downwards.
AAATGATGAAATGATTGACTGAGACCATAATTTACAAATAAACTTCTTCGAAAGTAAAAACGTGTACTTTTAAGTAGTCAATATAAATGCAAAATTTTATTAAAATATTCTTGGTGTCGTTTGTAAGTTTGGGATTAAAATTAGGTGGTCTAGCTGTGGGAATACTGCACTTGAAAAGGTTAACACTCTCTCGAGAAACATTACGCCGAGAACACCATCCGTCTTATCTGCTGGCACTACTCTTGCAACACCAAGACCCAATTTAGGCCAGTAGGCTACTTTTTTAAATTCAAATTTCTGGATTGGCACTACTTTTTTAAAATGATAAAATTAGCCTTATTTAAAGACATATTAATCAAGGCGAAAATTAGGGAAATTTTACTATTTCAAAAAAGTGTTGCCAATCACGAAATCTCAATCAAAATTAGTACCCCACTGGCAACACGGCCAGGTTCAACGATCATCTTTGTGTGATCCAGCCTTTTCATTGCTTTTACTGTATCAGAAAGGCATTTCTGACCTGGCATTGCTATGTGATTCCAAGTTCGACTAGGTGTACCCTACCTCCCTTCGAAACTTGTAACATCTTAGCTGGGACACCCTGTATATTGTGAAGCTGTATAAATAATTTATTTTCGGAATTGTCTAAATCTCTTTTACGTTTAAACGCAAACAGAAGAACTAATAATCGAGGCATTTAATCTCTTTATGTTTCTTTATGTCTCTTTAAGTTTATTTCTTTTAAAGGAGTAAACTGAAAATTTCTGTTTACTTGCAATGGTATTCCCAATCTCATGATATTTATAACGTATAGTGCATACGTCAAGAAATTATCGTACACCACTGCTATTATATACAATGTCATGTGATTTCTTTTCCCCATTTCTTTTGCTTGACTTCAAATTAATACCAAAATGGGCGATGTTCTCAATTTTCAACATGTTTTAACTACAAATTACCCTAAATATTGTTATGTGAAAACGCATATGAAAAAGGTGAATTCGAAATCAAGGAGTTAAAATATTAATAAACGCGTATGGCAAGTATTTTGTTTTAATTACTTTGTTGTACCTGAATAAGAAACTTTGAAAATTGCTGTTTCAATATACAAATGTCCGGTATTGAAAAAGAAAAAAAAAACAATTATTTTCAAGTGAAAGGTAAATTGTAACGAGCTATATAAAAACTGTAGGAATTTAACTGACATAGCACTAAAACTTTAAATGATAGAAAATAGACCAAAATATTAATGAAACATTGCCCAATTAAAGACCAATTTTTTCGAATAATGAGCTTTAAATTCATTAATCTCAGCATTTCTGTCATTAAATAAAGTGAACATTATTTTCATAAATAGTGGTATTAAAAAAACGCAAGTGTTCACACATATCTGAACCTAATAGCAAAAGTTATAAAACATCGGACTCGGCTATCGAGTGATCACCGCCTACTCAACTCCCCCCCCCCCCCCCCCACACACACATACACAAACTTTTTTTTAGAAAATTAATTTTTGCCCAGATTTTATAGGAGAATACTTCAATTAGTTAAAAAATAAAATCCTTTTCTAGAAACGTGATGGGGCCGAGGCGATGATCAGGACCTAGAGTCATGGAAAAATGTATGCAGCTGCACACACTCTAAATATCTCTTTTCTTTCGCGCGCAAATCATAATGCATATAAAAATGATATTGGTAGCAACTGATTGGTAATAATGTCTACTATTAAATGTTGTATACGGATTAGGTATTCGGCCCCCTTTACATCATCATTTCGGCGTCATTGCAAATTATTTTTTTTTTCAAATGGAGAGACTCACTTGTGATAAGCATGTCGCCTGCACCGTCAGGGAGTACCAATATTTTGAATAAACATAGACACCTTGTATAAACCTAGAATTTCTGTCATTCAAATTGCAAATATTACTATTTGGAAGTTGTAGTGATTACCTCCACCGCATAAGAAAACTACCTTGCTTCCTATTTCCTCTAAATAAGTATTAAAAATAGTTTTCGGAATAATTCTATGAAAATATAAAACTGCCACCAGGAAATTTATTTAGAAGCTTTATTTAAGAAAAGAAAATTAGTTTTTGAGTTATTTACTTCAAGTTCCTTATTCTTCAAGTTATTTAAAAACATGGTGATGTTTTGAAACTCCCATGAGTGCTATTTTAATATCTTAGATAGGGGAGATCGGGGATGAATGGGACATTTTCACAAAAATATTTATTTTATATATTTTATTTGAGTTATTATCAATATTAGGTATCACAATTCATACATTAGGTGTTTAACTACATCTTATGCACAATATTTATTCAAAATTATTATTATACAGAAATATATTATGAAAATTTAAAAAGTTCCTCTCTGTACCAATCATTGCCACAGCAGTGAAGAATGGGACACTAATATGGATGGATGGGACACCCTGTATCTGTATTCCTCCCTGTATTCAATTTACCAAATTAGAATTTATAATTATAGTCTTATATGTAATTATATTTGTAATATATATTATTATATGGCTCTTATATATCAGTGTTGGTAATCTAAGAAGTGAAAACAGTTAATTATGCACGAAAAAACTGTGATTTATATTATATATTTGAACTGTGAATAATATATAGCTAAGGCTGCACGGTCAAATATCAGTCACATATAAGAAGAATTGTCCTCTAGTGGTGAGGTGGATACTTAACAATAACCTAATTTTAAAAAAATTGTAATTATAATGATTGAGGACGTGTTTATCTTGCACTTTTCTAGTTAATGTTAATATCTGTGAAACTGTATGCAAACGTAATGAATGCTTTCACTCTTTCTGTTCACTCTTGATTTTCAAACTGCGGAAAATTTTCCATGATATCAGATTCAGTAATATCGCAAAATTTCAGTTTTCAGGATTAAAAAACCATAGCTATCAAACTCTTTCTTTAGAAATTGAACCTTATCTTTACCTTTTAATTGAAAGGGTGTACATTTACTACACACTCTAACAACAAAAAAAAATCAAGTTTTGTCAGAAGAAAATCATCATCTTCTCGAATATTATAAATATCGTTTCCCAAAGACATATCACTAGAAGAAGAATCATATCTATTCTGAAATAATCTTCTGTTTTACTATGATGATTTTTCTCTATTTTCTCTATTTTTCGCTTTTTAGCTCAGATTATTTTTCTGCTTTGCGCTTTTGCTTTTTTTTTGCATTCTGATTTTAGTCAATATTTTTTCAAGCATATTTTCCAAAATGCAAATGTTTCTTGATTTTCCGCCTCTTCGACTGCACTTTTTTCTTCTCTCAGCTTTTGGAAAGGGGCGAATTTACCTCTTTTGGTTGAGATTGACATGAAATCTAATTTATTACTTGATTTTTAGAACTTTCAGTTGTTGTTTTTTTTTAAATGTGGTCTGTCAATCACATAAGCTCACATAAAATAACTTTCGGTGAATGTATTGTTGTTAAAAGGGAAAATGACATGTTTTGTAAAGCCACGGATTATGCTTATGTTGCTAATACTGAAAGCTGACAAAAATGTCTCCTTGGCAAAAGCTGAGAGGTTATAAATTGTGATATGCTCTCCAGAATTATTTGTCAGCCAATCATCTTGGACCGAACTCAACTTTGTGTTAAAAGACTCATAAACGGACGCATTCAATGGCTGGATACGGTGGCTACAATGCGGAGGAGATGTTAAAAGAATAATTACCATGAATTATTAATTTATCAACCTATCGAATATTGTTTAGTTAATAAATATATTTTTCAACATCCTCTAGGGATGAATGAGACAGTCCCATTAGTATGAGACAGTCCACCCCGTATTCAATTGTCAGTCATTTTGTCTCAGAAATTACTTTGTCACAATAGTTAATACTCATTCATTTTAATTACCAATCTTGAGTCTGGAAATAAACAACTACAACATATCTTAATTGTTTATATTGCATAAGATATTTAAGCAACTTCAAACGTAAAAAAACCTTTTAAGTAGAGTTTTCAGGAAATGCAACTTTAAAGGAAACAGAAAACAGCCATGGTCTTGCTTTTGATTCTGAAGCACACTATGGTAGTGAAATCTATGAGGATAGAAAGTAACAAAAAAATAATATTTATTGCCTGCAATATTGAGAACATCCCATCAATCCCTTGTCCCATTCATCCCCCAGCTCCCCTATTATGTATTAATTCGTCTTGACATTGGAACTGTGAGCAAATAGAAATTCACATATCCTTAAAATTGTGAAACTTCAAGTGTAACCCGTTTCGCAGGGCCGGCTTGATTACCACCAATAAATTAATAAATAACAACATTAACTTCCACTATTATTTAAATGCCTTATTCATTCAAAATTTCTGTTATTTAGTAAGTGAAACATATCTGGGGTAGTTGTGCCATTATTGGAAAATCTTGAAGAATTTCTTTAAAACTTATATTTTAATTAATAGTTATAATTATTATATTCCACCTTTTAAAATATTATATTAATCTGTCAACATTATTTGATCAATCTCATAATCTCATTTCCCAATGTGAATGAAAATGTAATTGTAAATGAGAGAAATTTATCAAATTCAAATTCAAAATTATCAAATGCACTCAAAATTCCAGTAATGGACACCCTCTATTCCAACAATGGATACCCTCTGTTCCAGTAATGGACACCCTAAAAAGATAATAGATAATTGTTTTATGATGGTATTTGTGGTCAAAATTTGATGAAAGCATATTGATATAGGAAAATATTGAAATTTAAGATAAAAATTTATCACATTAAAGGAAATATAATGGGCAGATTTAATTTTAAAATAATTAAATTTGGTGACATTTTTTATTGCCCCATTTTATCCAATCTTCACTCATATCAACGACCGAATGATGTGCTGTACAATTTTGGCATTCCAATGTCAAATCTTCAATTTCTTCATCACCTTCCGATAACCCAAAGCATTTATTATGCGATTTTGAAGTGCATTTAAAATTATAATTGTTCTTAAATTTGTCACATTCTACCCTCTTCTTTGATTTTCAGCATTGAAACTATGTTTACATTTATGACAAATAAAAAGCTGAAGATTACCATACAAATAACAATCTAACTCCAGCTTAATTTTTTATTTATTTATTATTTCTTTGATAATCTTTAGCTTACATTTCATAACTCCTGATCCCATAGAGTTCCCACTCTAAAAAATTCAAGATTTCAAGATTATTACAAAAAACATACATTTGTTTCAATAATTTAAAAAAAAGATTTAAAAAAAATTTTAATTTAATTTTTTTTTAATGAAACATAGTAAACTTGCATATCAAATGAAACCTTGTGAAATTCTCTTTAAAATGAGTGTTCAAACAACTCCCTACGCTTGATACAATCCGACAAAATCAAAATTGAAAACGTTTATGCAAGCCAAAAAATGACGATTTTTCGAAAAAAAAAAAAAAAAATGTTTGTAAATCTAATAAAAAAAAAGATATATAGGTATTTATATCAACAGGGAGAATGCTTCCTGAGAGTATCATTAAAATCTGAAATGGTCAAGTTGAATATTGAAATTTTTTTGTTGATTGGACATGGAATAACTCTATTTATTTTTTTAAAAAGTGCTTATTACATTCTAGTAAGTAAAATTTAAAAAATAAATTTGATTAATCAGCTTTTCAGTTAAATAAAAAAAATATGCACAACTGAAATTACAATTTTAGTATTCGCCACATTGGGTGTCCATCACTCGATTGAGACTAATTAAGCATTCATGTAATGGACACTGGTTCTAAATTCTTAACAATAAATTAAATTTTGTAAATGGTCATTGGTATATGAAATTCAATGTGTTATATTACTATATATACAAACAAAATAATGCAATTTATGCAAGAAAATAAGGAAGATATAAATTAATTAGGTGAAGCCAACTCTTAGCATGTTCATTAAGTTTTTCACAGAAAAACAGTGTAACTGTGAATCATTATTTTCTGCTTCCTGATTGGCTTGATTAATAGTGTCACCAATATCCCTAATTATAAAATATGCAAGGGGGAGTTATGAAAAAATAATAAAAGCAAAATTGTTATTGGTTATTTTTTTACAAACCAAAACCCCTGGGGGTGCCCATTATTGGCACATCTACCCTATTCGGTTTTACTGGTGGGAATTTGACTCGACGTTGACTTCGGCAAGGTCCAGATCCAGATCTCAAGATAATAGTAGCCTGTAGTGCTTTTGCGGGTAACTGTTAAATAAGTGGGTCTTGTGAACCCTCCACTAGGCCTCCTGTTTTGTTCCGAAAAAGGAGGTTCTACTTTACGCAGTTATGAAATGTCCATTGTCATTACATATAACAAAACATAGAATTATGAATTAAAACTGTAGCCAAACTGGTAACCTGAAACATTCACAAGTTCATAAGGAATAATAATACTTACTACGCATCCGCGGACCGCTGCACAGATATTGCAGAATAATCTTAACCTTATTTAATCACCTAATTTCTGCCATTGACCTGTTAACCGGGGAATAAACTTTTGTTCAACTGATATGCCTGATTATCAACAGGGCACACTTCCACCAGTAAAAAATAATAGATTTTTTTTTCCATATCCATGGCAAAAATTTTTGCATGAATAGGGCCTTTTAATAACACGAAAATTTCTATTAAAATTTTACTGGTGCAAGTAATGCATTCAAGATATTACAGAAATAGTTCGTGTATGACGTAATCTTTCCTCATAGCCATTTAACAAGTTAAACAATAGGAATATTAATTTTCGCAAATGTCGGTGCGAGAAAATTTTTCGCAAAAACCCGTGAGTTTCTACTGACTTACAAGGTATTTTTCCTTCTTTTAAAGATATTTGGGTACTTACGTATTATCCGTGCCAGGAGATTGATCGCCAAAAATGGTTGCCAAGTACCAATCTTGTTTATCGTTGCCAATCATGTTTTCAAACACAGTAATTTAACATTATCAAATAACATTGGTAAAAATGGTAATTAATATAAATAAAATGTAATATATGTAAGGTAAGATTCGCCCTGAATTGTTTTTTCTTATAGTTAACATACTTTCGTATACTTCTACGATACGATCTAATTTCTGATTTTTTCTTGAACAAAGATCCATAACACAAATTTCGCGAAGGTAACTGTTCCAATCTATAACTGTTTTGTCGCTCATTTCTAACTCTTCATAGCAAAATTTAATTGATGTCAGTTCTTTACTCCAGAAATATATGAACATAATTGCATCTACGAATGGGATTCTACTTCCATCAAACCAATTTTTTTTTCCTAACACGAATCCGCTGTTTACAAGTATCAACATTGCATTGCAAAATAATATCATTGCTAACGTAAAGTTTCATATCATGAAAATTGGAACGCTGGCGTGATTTCAATATAATCCCACATTTTTGTAAATAAGCAATAGCTTCTGTTTCCGTTCGTGGTAAATCATAAGAGACGGTAGTCTCTTGAGTGACGCAGCGAAAAACCGAAAACCGTAAGCCCAAAACCGAAGATTCCGTCACTCTCATATATACAGTTAGCAGGACATCAAAGGAAAATCGAAACGCCGACATTTAATATCTCAGTAAATATGAGGCATACCGTTTCGATTTTTTCACATTAGTCTTATATCTATGGCCTAACTCTATCCTGAAATTTATAGATTTCTACATGCAGTAGATTTTGAGATCTGGAAACCAATTTTTAAACGAAAATGGAAAATGTAATGGTGTAATGGGCACAGAGTTGTTATCTCGAAAATGGATCGAACGATTTTTTTAAAATTAATATATTATATTAATCAGTTTTAGATGAAGCGTTTAAGATATTGTGCTAACGTAGGAAAACTCTTGTTTTCAATATAATCCACTTTTAAAATCGGACTATTTTCTTATGCTTTTTCTGGTAGATTAACATTACAGATCTTCAGCCTTTTCACTGCTTTTTATTACTGCGCAATAAGGAAGCTCTTGCCTATTACGGTTACAGTTAAACGTTAAAGCATATCCATATCGCTGAAAAACTATTTAGATTCTTTTTTTTTTTAATACGAAAACAGTTTTTAATGCAATTTTTAATATGTAATACATATGTATTAAATTAAATTATTGTTTGTATATTTTTCTTTTTTGTTATAATAAAGAATTTCTTATTTCAAAATCTTCATTAAGTCGAAAAATATTTAGATTCCTTGATTAAAATATTGAAATATTTTACAATTATATATATACAATTTAATTGTTATTTATATATTTAATTTGTCATTTTTTAAAGGAAAAAAAGATTCAGATTTTTTTTTATCAGTTCTCTAATCAACAAATCAATCATCTGTTTGTTTTCAACGAGTCTCGAATGTTGATGGTTTGGATCATTCGAGACGACAGCCCTGCCGCTATAGGTCTCATAGCCCCCCCCCCCTTCAAAGTTCAAACACTCATATGAGGTATTTTATTATTTATTTATTTATTTATTGTTTGTTTACTTATTTTGATTAGATTGTCCTTTTAGAAATTGTTTTTTGATTTAGTGGCGTAAATGGTGAGATAATTGTCAATAGTATTACATGTTTTATCGTTAAAAATAATCAGTGAATCTTTTAAAGAAGTCTTTTAAAAATCTGATGATGATAGAAGATTGGTTTTTTACTTGTTAGCTATATTTTCCAACTCTCCCAATCAAATCAAACTTTCCCATCATTCACCTCACACAAATTTAATAACTAAAACTTTTTATTTCAGTGTGATTGAAATACGTTTAATTGTGATGAAACTTTTGTATATTATATAGGGAATTTATATAACGTAAGTTTTCACTTTTATGTATATAAAATTAGATACGATGTTTTCATTATGAAATACAATGTTTCTAATTTATGTTATGGCTTACTTTAACATTTTTTTTATTGACTAAGCCTATCATTAATATAGGGGAGACCGGTACACAGTGAACCTATGGACACAGTGGACCACACCCTAATATTTTATTTATTTAAATTTTTTTTAAGCTTCTCTTCTATCCTAATAGACAACAGCACTGCAATGATTATTTATAGCCTTCAGAAAGTATGTTTAGCTCAGATTGAACTATTTTATCCTGCTTTGTTGTTTTGAGCTTCTAAAAGTAAAATTTTTCATCATCATATTTTTATTTTTTTAGTAATTAAAGGTTGTAGATAAATAAAATAAAACAGCTTTTTTGAAAAGCTAAGATACTTGTTTTTATTTTACTTTAAAGTTATTATGTTTAAAAGAAAGCTATAAACAATATTAATATGATTATTTATTGAACTTCAACATGGGTTACAGTGGCCCACCCACTCCTGGGGCACAGTGGTCCACAATCCACTCTGCTCCTCTAATGCAGAATGTTCAAAATATGTAATAATTGTTTTCTATAAAGAAAGATTGTTTTAAAGTAGAATTAACTGTAAAATAAAGTAAACAAATAAAAATAACAATTTTTTTAACATAGTAAGAAATATTTTGTTTTGTATTTACTGCCTTTGATAAATATAACTGTAGTCTAATTGTTGATGATTCTATTCAAGTAAGATTCATGAGATGCAAATTGAATGGAAATCAGTTTATTTCTCCCGAAACTGTAGATGAATCTGCTGTTGATGTCAATGATTTCATAATGTTGCTCGCAGACCCAAAATTATTTCTTGAAAATTCCATGCTCAATCTTACTGATAAGTATTTTGGAATTTCATTTGCAAATTTTATTGTGAGCTGATTTTTTTTGTACTTAAGTAATAACTTCAACTAAATTGCAATTGTTCCTGTATTAATCTGTTATTATTTTCAAAATATAATTAATTTTTTGTTTTTGTTTCAAAATTTATATTACTATGTTATTTTGCGAATGAAGAGGCAACAAAAAAGAATTAGATTAATGAAAAATAGATTTATATCATATTTTAGATAATACCTAATAGTGGTCCACTGTACCCTGGTGGGTGGACCAGTGTATATATATATATATATATATTTAATGTATTGAAAACTATGTTGTGAGAAAATTATGATGGATGTAAGAAGGTTTAAGGAATATTCAAAAATATTTTCATACAGATTGGTCAGTCTGTTAAAGAGAAAAAAAAATTAACTGAAAAAGTGGTCCACTGTGTACCGGTCTCCCCTACCCGATTACATGAGATTTTGTTATTTGTATTGATATGTTTGTGTTTACGTATTTTATCAAGATTATATTTCAGCTATTTTTAAGTAAGTTTTTTAAGATACTATATAGCAATGTTAAAATGTTGGCTATACTTTATTAGCTTATGTTAAAGATTGGTCAGAAAAAAAAGGTTGGCGAGATTAAAAAATTTTGTCGATCAGCTAGTGCTCGACTAACATAACAACAGGGCTGCTGGGATGGAATTTAATTTTTAAAAAGGACACATTTTGAGCCGGTTTATTTACAGTCCCATTTTATTAGTAGAATTTTGTGATAATTTCCCGAATGACTGGCGAATTTTGCATTTTTTGTAAAAAAAAAATCTTTAGATGTAATTTTAAACAAAATCTCTTTTCATTTCTTTAATTTGCAAATATTTTAAGTTTTCTTATTTAAAATACTGTGATTAAATGTCCAATGTAAGATTTCCCTTAGTTGAAAATTGTTATGACAGAATTTACACAACTGCAAAAATAATTGATTACTACAACAATGCATTTTCAGGGGTTTTTTCCAATAAAATTAGCTATACAACAGAGGAAAGTTAACTTCATACTATATTTACATTGCAGTAATTTGGAGAGTTGCAAAATATAGCTAACAAGTAAAACACAAATCTTCTTTAGTCTGCGGGTTTTAAAATACTTCCTAAATATTCACTCGACACGATGCAATTTCCTTACCTTGTATCATTTTTATCGATAAAACAGGTAATTGACAATCATCTCACCATTTAAGTAACAATCTAAAGTCAATTTCTAAAAGGACAAGAAAATCAAATCAAAATAAGTAAACAAACAATAAATAAATAATAAAATACCTAATATAAGTCTTATTCTTGTAAACAAGAATTTGCATTGCAATCACTGCTCTTGAATACATGACACAAGCGATAGGTTAATTTATTGTTAATTGATAGTAGAGGTGCCCAATCTTTTTAGGCGAAGGGCCACTTAAAAAATTGTTGGGTTGTCGAGGACCACCATCAGTAGCACAGAGAGAATTTTGTTTCGAGGAGATGTTGGGTAGGGGGGGGATAATTAGCATTATCCATACATACAGCACTGTTCGGTTGCAAATTTGGAAGAATGCACCCACTAGATGGATTTGTGATTTTTATGCGGCTACTTGACAAAATTGTGATTTTTATGTGCCCGTTCTAAAAAATTCATGATTTTTATGTATAGGTTCAACTTTTATGTATAGGTTTCAACTTTTTTCTCAGTGACCACTGGCCAGTACATTGATTTTTTTACTCCTGTTTTTCAGCAATGACCAATAACAAATTTACAAATACTTGATAAAAAATTTAAGAAATTTGTGAAACGATTGTGGAATAAACGGCGATATTTGTCAAATAGTGTTGGGAAAGAAATCGCGACATTCGTCAAATGGTCTCGGGAAAGAAATCAGGCATTGCAGGAAAAAAATTAATTATGTCTAACTGTCGTGAAAAAATTAGAGAAATTCGTCAAATACGTTCGGGGGAAAAAATCACAAAATTCATCAAATGATCTCGGGAGAAAAATAGTGAAATTTGTCTAACAATCGCGGAACAGAATTGCAAAATTCGTCGAATAGCAGTGGAAAAAAAGTGCACGATTTGTTCGTTCATGGAAAAAGTCGTGAAATTCATTAATCGATAGTCGATAAATCACGAAATTCATCAATCGATAGCAGAAAAATCACAAAATTCATTGATAGTGGAAAAATCACAAAATTCATCAACTGGTTTCAGGTGAAAATTTTTTCGAATATCGTCGAATGGCTTCGAGAAGAAAAAAAGTCACAATCCGTCAAATAATTTCGGGGAAAAAATCGTGAAATTCGCCAAATGGTTTCGAAATTTGTCGAGCGACAGCGGGGAAAAAATCTTTTTCCATTCAATCATCGCAATTGGGACTATTAAGTTTGACCAGTGGTGGCAGTAAAGTCAGTCGCCAAATTTTTAGTATTACTCGCCGATTGGCGAATGGCAATTTTGTCCTATATTTTTACACGCCTGATCGATGAAATTCAAGATTTTTACGCACCCAATTGATGACTTTCTTGATTTTTATGGATCCGTTTGACGAAATTAATGATTTTTATTTGCCCGATAAACAAAATTCACGATTTTTATGCATGCGTTCAACAAAATTTATGATTTTCCTTCTCCCGATCCACAAAATTCATGTTTTTACTGTGCCTGATTGACAAAATTCGTGATTTTCAACTGATATGCTTTCCGTCGGCCATTTAATGAAATTCACAATTTTTCTTCTCTAGACAATGGCAAAATTTTCATTTTTTTTTTTTTTTTTTTTTTTTTACCGTTTGTTGAAATTTACAATTTTTTCACAAACATTCGATGGAATTCTTGATTTTTCCACGCCCAATATACGAAATTTGCGATTTTCCATGCCTATCGACAAAATTCATAATTTTGCAGAACCGATAGACAAAATTCATAATGTTTTCCCACAATCTATGGACAATTTGCAAATTTTTTCCGCGACTGTTCGTTGAAATTCGCGATCTTTCCATGCCATTCGATGAAATTCGTTACTCGATCCATGAAATTTGCGATTTTAAGTGCCTTATCGACAAAATTTGCAGGTTTTTTCAACTGATTTACAAAATTGACGAAATTTACAACTCCAGAATTACCGATTTTGGCATCTCTGGTTTCTGTTGACCGATTATTGAAATTTGCGTTTTTTTTTCTAGCGACAAAATGGCGAAATTTGTGATTTTTCCATGCCCATTCGACAAAATTTGCATCCAGTCGATGCAATTCATAATTTTATGCACCTGATCGATGAAATTCATATTTTCCTACGATCTATGGACAAAATTTGCGCATTTTTCTCACGAATTATTAAGGAAAACCGAAATTTTTGGATAGGTTGGCATGTATGGTCTCTGCGGGCCACCAGTTACCCATCACGGGCCACAGGTTGTGCATTCCTAATCGTGATGCAGTTTAGCTCATTCGACTCGACCTCGATAGAACTTACTGATTTTAGTTTCACCACCGGGGGCAGTTATGTTCATATAGAACGGAGTGTGCCCCTGGCAGTGGAAGGGGAAATTAATGGATTTTGGAACTAACTCGAGTTCTATGGGTCCCATCACAACATGGTTTGATTCATTCAATTTGACATTGACAGGATATATCAATTTTAGTTTCAAGTTTGACCACCAGGGGGTGCATTCCTATCTCAGGTTCTATGGCCCCGATCATGACAAGGTATGGCTCACTGAACTCGAAATCGACAGCCTCAAGAATTTCAGCTGTTTGTACAGAACAGAGTGCGCCCCCTGGTGGTGGAACATGGAACTAACAGATTTTGCAGCTAACTTGACTTCTATGGGTCCCATCACAATGCAGTTTGATTCATTTGACTCGACATCGACAGGATATATCGATTTTAGTTCCAAGTTTCACCACTAGGGGACACTATCCTATGTCGTGTTCTATGGGCCCGATTACGATGAGGTATGGCTCATTCGACTCGAAATCGACAGCCTGAAAGATTTCAGTCATGTTTGTATAGAACAGAGTGCGCCCCCTGGTGGTGGAAGATGGAACTAACGGATTTTGCAGCTAACTCGAGTTCTATGGGTCCCATCACAATGCACTTTGATTCATTCAATTTGACATTGACAGGATATATCAATTTTAGTTTCAAGTTTGACCACCAGGGGGTGCATTCCTATCTCAGGTTCTATGGCCCCGATCATGACAAGGTATGGCTCACTCAACTCGAAATCGACAGCCTCAACAATTTCAGCTGTTTGTACAGAACAGAGTGCGCCCCCTGGTGGTGGAACATGGAACTAACAGATTTTGCAGCTAACTTGACTTCTATGGGTCCCATCACAATGCAGTTTGATTCATTTGACTCGACATCGACAGGATATATCGATTTTAGTTCCAAGTTTCACCACTAGGGGACACTATCCTATGTCGTGTTCTATGGGCCCGATTACGATGAGGTATGGCTCATTCGACTCGAAATCGACAGCCTGAAAGATTTCAGCTATGTTTGTATAGAACAGAGTGCGCCCCCTGGTGGTGGAAGATGGAACTAACGGATTTTGCAGCTAACTCGAGTTCTATGGGTCCCATCACAATGCACTTTGATTCATTCAATTTGACATTGACAGGATATATCAATTTTAGTTTCAAGTTTGACCACCAGGGGGTGCATTCCTATCTCAGGTTCTATGGCCCCGATCATGACAAGGTATGGCTCACTCAACTCGAAATCGACAGCCTCAACAATTTCAGCTGTTTGTACAGAACAGAGTGCGCCCCCTGGTGGTGGAACATGGAACTAGCAGATTTTGCAGCTAACTTGAGTTCTATGGGTCCCATCACAATGCAGTTTGATTCATTTGACTCGACATCGACAGGATATATCGATTTTAGTTCCAAGTTTCACCACTAGGGGACACTATCCTATGTCGTGTTCTATGGGCCCGATTACGATGAGGTATGGCTCATTCGACTCGAAATGGACAGCCTGAAAGATTTCAGCTATGTTTGTATATAACAGAGTGCGCCACCTGGTGGTGGAAGTTGGAACTAACGGATTTTGCAGCTAACTCGAGTTCTATGGGTCCCATCACAATGCAGTTTGATTCATTCAATTTGACATTGACAGGATATATCAATTTTAGTTTCAAGTTTGACCACCAGGGGGTGCATTCCTATCTCAGGTTCTATGGCCCCGATCATGACAAGGTATGGCTCACTCAACTCGAAATCGACAGCCTCAACAATTTCAGCTGTTTGTATAGAACAGAGTGCGCCCCCTGGTGGTGGAACATGGAACTAACAGATTTTGCAGCTAACTTGAGTTCTATGGGTCCCATCACAATGCAGTTTGATTCATTTAACTCGACATCGACAGGATATATCGATTTTAGTTCCAAGTTTCACCACTAGGGGACACTATCCTATCTCGTGTTCTATGGGCCCGATTACGATGAGGTATGGCTCATTCGACTCGAAATCGACAGCCTGAAAGATTTCAGCTATGTTTGTATAGAACAGAGTGCGCCCCCTGGTGGTGGAAGATGGAACTAACGGATTTTGCATCTAACTCGAGTTCTATGGGTCCCATCACAATGCAGTTTGATTTATTCAACTGGACATCGACAGGATATATAGATTTTAGTTCCAAGTTTCACCACCAGGGGGCGCTTTCCTATCTTGTGTTCTATGGGCCTGATCACGACGAGGTATGGCTCATTCGACTTGAAATCGACAGCCTGAAAGATTTCAGCTATGTTTGTATAGAACAGAGAGCGCCCCCTGGTGGTGGAAGATGGAACTAACGGATTTTGCTGCTAACTCGAGTTCTATGGGTCCCATCACAATGCAGTTTGATTCATTCGACTCGACATCGACAGGATATATAGATTTTAGTTACAAGTCTCACCACCAGGGGGCGCTTTCTTATCTCGGGTCCTATGCGCCCCATCACGACGAGGTATGGCTCATTCGACTCGAAATCGACAGCCTCAAAGATTTCAACTATGTTTGCATGGAACAGAGTCCGCCACCTGGTGGTGGAAGATGGAACTAACGGATTTTGCAGCTATCTCGAGTCCTATGGGTCCCATCACAATGCAGTTTGATTCATTCGACTCGACATTGACAGGATATATTGATTTTAGTTCCAAGTTTCACCACCAGGGGCACTTCCCTATCGGGTTCTATGGGACCGATCACGACGATGTATGGCTCATTTGACTCGGAATCGACAGCCTGAAAGTTTTCAGCTATGTTTGTATAGTAAAGATTGCGCCCTTTGGCGGAGGAAGATGGAACAAATGGGTTTTGCCATGCATTTTCATCCTTCTAATTGTGTTACTCTCTCGCTGTATAATTTAAAAGTTGAGTCTTGGATTCCTCTCCCTGGGCCACCACCCTCACCGGGTCTTTTTTAGCATATCTTTAAAATTTTATACTAATGATTAATTTATACCCTATACTTAATTTCGACTAATTGACATTTTCAACAATAACCTTAAAAAAGTAATGATATCAGTACAAAAACCCTTAACGGGTTAAAAGTGTTGACGCAGCACTTTCTTTTGGCTCTATGAATTTTAAATATGGGTCTTAAAAGCAATGATATCAAATTTAAGTGACGCTATGTTAATAATTTTTTTTAAATCATAATTTTCTTTTTAGTTTTATTTATGTTCACAGGTGCAATTATTATCTTAATATGAAAAAATATATAAAATTTATTCGCTGATGCTTTTTCATTCACATCTCTCATGAATTCAAAATATGGGTTTTAAAAGAAATGATATCAAAATTTGAGTGACACCTTGACGTTAATTTAATAGGACTCTTTTAAAATTCAATTTAAATTATTTTTGGTTTGTCTTCTAAAGTATATTTACACATACAAACAATACTTTTAATTTTTCAATACACTTTTAAATATATTACTTTCACTGAGCCTATATTATGTATTGAAATGTATTTATTTCAATAAATTGATTTATCTTCTGTGCCACGCTATCCAAAATCATAAGTAAAATTTATGTAAATGATTATTTTGCGTTATAGTATCCAAACAAAGGGAAATGTATGCAAGTGGATAATATGACGCAAAATAATCATTTACATAAATTTTACTTATGATTTTGGATAGCGTGGCACAGAAGATAAATCAATTTATTGAAATAAATACATTTCAATACATAATATAGGCTCAGTGAAAGTAATATATTTAAAAGTGTATTGAAAAATTAAAAGTATTGTTTGTATGTGTAAATATACTTTAGAAGACAAACCAAAAATAATTTAAATTGAATTTTAAAAGAGTCCTATTAAATTAACGTCAAGGTGTCACTCAAATTTTGATATCATTTCTTTTAAAACCCATATTTTGAATTCATGAGAGATGTGAATGAAAAAGCATCAGCGAATAAATTTTATATATTTTTTCATATTAAGATAATAATTGCACCTGTGAACATAAATAAAACTAAAAAGAAAATTATGATTTAAAAAAAATTTATTAACATAGCGTCACTTAAATTTGATATCATTGCTTTTAAGACCCATATTTAAAATTCATAGAGCCAAAAGAAAGTGCTGCGTCAACACTTTTAACCTGTTAAGGGTTTTTGTACTGATCCTTTATACGCATAATTCCAAACACCAGATGTAAAATAATCTATGAATAAAAATAAGTTCAAAAGCACGTCAAGTAAATAAACAAAAAAATTATGAAACAGTATAGAAAATAACATTAAAACATAATCACGAGTCAACAGTTACCATGCCAACCATTTGATCCATTTGTTTCCATTGATCGTTACCTTTTTACGTAATTTTCATGAAATGTGTATAAAAATGTTGTTTCTTACTGCTAATATTATCTTTTTTATATCTATCTTATTAAATTTGTCAAATAAATTATTGATATTTTACTCATAAATGCAATATCTAAAATAAATTAACTATTTGTTAATCTTACTACGTATAGAAATGACTCCTACTAAAAAAGTAGATTATTTCCATATGTGTACCATGTAACAAGAAAAAATACATAAGGGTTACTATAATTAGTAATATTGGCTCCATGGCTGGCGCAGGTGGCTTAAAACTGGCACGGATGATGCGTAAGTACCGATATTTGTCTCTCACGTATAAACTTTTAATAAAAATAAATATAATTTTTGAATGTTGTTCACGTATGATGTTGGAGAGGGACGGCGAACACGTGTGCCAGAAGGCTTATTCCTGCATAGTTTTCTTGGACTTACTTTATCGGACCAGGGAACCAGGTCGCTAGTGTAACAATGAAAAAATATAAAAAAGCAGAATCGAAAGATCATCATAGTGCAACGTGTTTTTTGACGCATGGAATCATTTGCTTTACTCTCCCCGTTATTGAGATATAAAGCCTTTAAATTTGCTAATCTATTTATTTAATAGAAAGGAAGCAGGAGTCGATATTTTCCAACGTAAAAACATCATCAAACATCCGTCACTTGTCATTTCTAGTTTCGTGCAACGCAATGCTGATTCTCTATGCTTGGTAAAAGTGTGGGTTAGTGCAAACTCGGCCACTTTATTTGAAACACCCTTGCAATTTTGTTTATTGCAGGAGGCTGACCATTGCAAGCATTGCACTAGATTTAAGTTTATGAAATGTTCTTGGTGCCGCGATTTTCTATGCTTCAATCATTTTTTGGTTCAGTATCATATTTGTCAATAGTATTTTTTTGTGACTTCTTTCATTTTTTTATTACTATATCTATATATGTTTTGTAATTTATATTAATCTTATTATTAAAATTACTGAATAAGAACCACGACTTTTCTACCTAAATTAAATAAATAAATTAGCAAACTTTAACACTTTATATCTCGATAACGGGCAGACGAGGGCAAATTATTTATGTGTCAAAAACACATTTTGGTAGGGTCTTTTCATTACTGCATTTTAGATTTTTTTTTCAGTATTACACTAAGGAGCGGTTTTCTTGTGAGAATTTACACTAGGGCGTGTTTTTCTAGTGATAATTCATTCAATTAATAAGTCGAAAGCTATTTTTACGAAATAGTTGTAGCAAGTGACTTTCTGTCACGCGATTTCGCCTATCATGGATCGAACCATATGCAATATTAAAGCAAACCTGCCAACGTTCAACTAATCTTCTGTAAAATGTGTTTTAATTTAACCCAGGTTGAACACGTTTTGAACACAAATTCTGAAATGAAATAAATAACGATTCATGAAGAATGTTTCTAGAACGAAATGTGGTCAACTTGGATCAAAATGATTATTACTTTAGGGAAAATTTGTTCAAGGTGGGCAAATCTGTTAAGATTATTGTTTGAAAACGTATTTACACGGTTTTAAAGAACATTTGTTTTATATGAAAGAACAGATGAAATTAAATTATACAAAAACCGAATTTTCGTAAAGCAGTAATTGGAAAAAATAAGTGTCTTAGGTTCAGATTGTAAATATACAAGTCAAATGATTCTCTTAAAAAAACTTTTTTTTAATTTGAAAAATAAAGAAAACATATTTGAGCAGTCAAATTCAATTTGGAGAATTTGAGTTTAAGGCAATATGATTCGAAAAATCTTTATACATTTTACAGTTCTTAATTTTTTTAAGTTTAAATTTCAGAAAAAAGTAATTAACGATTTTTTTAGCTATCAGTAACCAGATAAAATTGCGTTTTCAAAAAAGCAGTTTTCTTTAAAATGATATAATTGAAAATTGAAATAAGATAATTTTTTTATTTTTTGTAAAGAGAATTCGGAAATTTTCATGACTTTAAATTTCTGCATTCAACGGATGATACCTTTTTATGTGAGATATAGTCAATAACACCATGAGTTGTAAAGTGTACACGATTGAGTTGTGGAAGGTTTTGCTTTAATATAAGTAAGATTTATTTCGAAAAATATTTCAAATAAAAATATCGGTTAAAATTTCCGAATAAACAAAAGTAGATATGAAAGAACAGATGAAATCGCTTTTGTAATAAGAGAATTTTGTTTCACGAGACGATAATCCGATATTTATAAAAACGTGTTTCGGGAACCAAGTATAAGAAAAAATCCAGAAATTTTTGGAATGTTAATGAGTGTCAAATGATATGTTTTCAAAACACTTTTAGCTGAAGCAAAAGCAAAATGATTTTATGAAATAACCTCTACTAGACGGTTGCCAGGAAAATACTAAAATGCTATTATTAGTACCACTATTTACGTATAGTACTATTAGCAAAATTTCAGTAATTAAATAAGGCGAAATCTTTTACTAAGTAAATAGCGGATTTCAAAATTCAATTTTTGTACTTTCCTGGCAACCGTGCTTTCCTAATAACCAAAATTAGATATGACAGAATAAAATAAATTGCATTTTGTAAAAAGGGAATTTTCATGTGTCAGATGTTAATATGATGTTTTTAAAAATATTTTTCATCAATCAACTAGGAATCAATGATATTGCAAATATACTTCAAAGGATTTGCTTTGAAAAACATTTTTATATGAATGAAAATCAAATTTCATAATTATCAGTTTGAAAAGCAGAAAATATATTTTAAGGAATATTCTAAGTGAAACTTCTAAAGAATATTTATAAAAATGTTTAAAGGATTTAAGTTAGGAGGGTTTGTGGCTACTCTTCAATGTTAAAAATAATCGATTTTTCAGATAACATGTATATGAAAGCAAGATTGATAGTCTGGCCTCCATTTTTAGTCAGAAATTACGAATTCATACCAAAAAGTCAGAATAGCAATAGTTGCTTTAATTAAAGGTCCCCAACTGCCACATCGGAATTTTGTCGAGAGTGGTGTCGTTGCAAAGCTCTTACCATGGGAATCAAGGAAATGTATGCAACTACCCGTCCGAATGCAACTGATGAAGAATTATAGAACGATGTATTTATGTCATTTATTGTTTTCTCCAGGTCGCTAGCTATGCAGGAAATCCACTCTGTGTCTTAGAAAAGAGAGTTGACTGATTATAGAGATTACAGAGAAGACAGTTTATGCTTTATGGAAAAAGTAACTTCACGGATGGTAGTGCATTTCTGAATAGAAATGGCTGAAGCACGACTGTTTCCAACACCAGGTACACACAGGTGTTTCGCAGTTGTCGCAGATTTTATGAGTTAAGTTAGGGCATGCCTGTTTAACTGATTGAAAGACGGGATCCGTGTATAAGCATTTTGAAAGGCATACCGACGCAAGTCATCAAAGGTGGGCGAGGACAATCGGTCATAGGCCAACTTATGCAATTTTATTATGGTTTCTCTAGTGGTCATGTCGACATCTCCACAAACACTCCGATGAGTTTTGAAATGTTCCACTATTCTCTTTATTAAGTACTTGAAGTGTTGAAATAAATAAAAGACTAACGGATGAAAAAATTTTGTCATTCCCGGTGGAAGAAAAATAGGCTCCACCTTGAATCCAAAATTTTCAATGCATTACCGTAGATACGTTTGGCCACTCCAACTACCCCGCACCCTGATTGTTTCATGATCACCAATCAATTCTTTTAGCTTATTGAAGTATGCCGCAGTTTTTTTATTTTATTTTATTTTATTCTTTCTGCTCTTTCCCGAATTGGAGCATGTAATGAGCAAATTTGATGATGATATTCGTTGCACATTTTCCATAACTTTGGAACCAAAAGTAGAAATGAAAGATCAGATGAAATTTATTAACCAAAAGTAGAAGTTTGATGCTTGCAGATGAAATTTATTTTTGAAAACAGAATTTTGTTTCGTGAGACGATAAATAGATATTTTTGGAAACGTTTCTCAGGAACCAACTAGTAACAGAATTAAGGAATTCGTTTTGGATTGTTAATCTGCGTCAAATGATTTACTTGAAAACCTATTTTATCTGAACGGAAATCAAAAGATTTTAATTAAAACATCTTTCCTATTCGGTTGCCAGGAAAGTACGAAAATTTCCTTTTTAATACCACTATTTTTGAATAGCATTATTAGCCTAATTTAATCCCAAATATCTGAATTAACACTAGAACCGCGGGAAATTTTACTCAAGTTTCATAAAAAATTTTCACACCAGAATTTTTATATAAAACTTTTAGGTTATCAATTTAATTTGCTTTTGTGCAGGGTACATTTAACTTATTCTATGAAAAAATTTCTGATTCGAATTGACATTTCTTTATTTGGTACCTATCAAAATGACTCCTCATCGCGGTTCTAGTGTTAAATAAGCCGACTCTTTTTCTATGAAAATACTGGCATTCAAAATAAAATTTTACTATTTTCCTGGCAACCGTGCTTTCCTAATAACCAAAATTAGATATGAAAAAAATAGAATACAATAGAAAAAATCGCAATTTGTAACAACAGAATGTTTGTATGTCATATTATAATCTGATATTTAAAAAATATTTTTAGGAATCAACTAAGATGAGTAGAAATTTAAGAGATTGCAAATCTGCATCAAATTATTTGCCTTGAAAAAATATATATATGAAAGAAAAGGAAATTTAATAATTATCAATTTGAGAAGTAGACACTATAATTTTAGGAAATTTTCTGAGTGATACTTAAGAATACTTATAAAAATGCCTAAAGGATTTAAGTTAAGAAGGCGTATCTAATTAAAAATACATCAATGTTTAAAATAAAATATATTTTTTTTTCAGGGAACATCTGTACAAAAACGGATTTGCCAGTTTGGCCCCAATTTTAATTAAAAAATTAAAAATTCATGCCAGAAATTCAGAATAATAATTTTTATTTTATTTAATAATAGACATTCCGTAATTACATAACATAAAACTTCTTTCTGATATCCAGGAATAAATCAGAAATTTCTGAATATAAATGGAAGCCAAACCAGCAACCGTGGGAAAATAGAACTATTTTCGCCAATTTGAAAGCCAAACGCACAAAAATAGCAACAATAACGCTTGTTATGACTAAAAGTATATGAGGTATTATCTAAAAACAATGTTTTAAAAAATTTTGCCACGCCTACTTATGGCTGTCAGAACTATAATATTTAGCTGAGTTTTTCTAGGGGCTGATTCTGAAACCTAGCCTTACATTTTGGTATCTAAGAGAGACATTGGTCTGTATCTCAACAATTCTTTACAATTTTATAAGAAATCGCCGTCGACAATCTCGTGCTCTAAATTGTTTGTTAAACCTATGTAATTTTTTTCATACAACGGTTGTAAGCTTTTGACAGAAAATATATGTATTTATATCAAACACTTGACCATATTTATGTGACTTGTAGCACATTTTACATTAAATTATTTTATTATGACTTTTGTTATGATGCATGAACCTGGAAAACTTATCTAAATTCATTATGGTCAGGTGGAGCTTCTATTATTTTCATAGAAAATCGTCGATGAACAATATTTCATGTGAGATAATTGCAGAATGTATTAATATTTTTTAAAAGAATACGATTTTTAAGTATATATTATTTATTAACTCAAACGGAATCCAGTGCAACTATATTAAAATATTGTAAAATATATACATTGTTTCAACGAAAAAAAAAGATCTTGAATGACTTTGAGAAAACAACACGCAATACTTTCAACTTTAATTTAAAAATTAAATTTTGTTAACATATACACATGTTTAGCTTTAGTCAAGGTAGAATTTATAAATCATTGAAAACTGCATGCAAAAATATTGAATGGTTCAAGATAAATCTTGTGCAAAATTTCAAAGAAACACGTTTTTAACATTTCGAAATATACGGCTTTAAATTTCATAACTTGAGTTCTTATAATATTTTTTTTTATTATGATTTGATTTAAAATACGCACAAAGATGTTACATAAATGTTCCTCGAAACATCGAATATTTTGAACATTTAAGAGTAGTTGTGTCGTCCCTTAAAACGCTTTAAATTTTACACTATTTTAATACACACAATCTGTTTTTTTATATGTAAAGATGAAATTTTGCTATTGATTTTTAATACACTTCTTGATATGCAAGAATTATAAAAATTACATTTGCAGTCGTATTTCCAATGACAAAACAATAATTTGATATTTTTAGAATTTATTAAGAAATTAATACATTAATTTTAAGGCATTTTTCTGTTAGACCGCCACATGTGATAAATCCCCAAACATTTTCTGTAACCCATACAGTTGTTTAGGAGTTGAAACAACGATGGATTTAATGAAGTGCTAACAAACGTTCGCCAAAATATGACAAATTGTTCTGAAACAGCAACAACAGCGAAACATTTGAAGGCTAAAAAGTAGAAAATAAATTATAATTAAAAAGTGAATAGTGTATTATAAGGAAAAATACTATTTTATCCATTTAATAATTTTATATAAATTAATTTACGATTATACATTGAGACATAAATTTAGGAATACTAAAAGGATAGTGTAAATAATACTTATTTTTTCTTCTCTGTCGTCCTGTCTTAAAAAGAAACGGAGAAAAAATTATATGTTTTTAAACAAATTCACTTCATTGCGTTTTCTACTACTCGTGAAAAAAGCAGGGAATTTTTCATTATCGACTTCGGTGAACACGCTAAATTAATGAATTTTTAAAAAAATCGTTTGCAAAAAAGCATCTAATTTGGAAAAAATTATATACGTGATTTTCAAGATGAACATTGAATGCTTATACAGGATTCGTGCGCTTTTACCACAATATTTAAATAGCAGAAATTGTAGACAGCTGGATTAATTGCAGGATTTGTAATACTTTTCGGAATTTAAAAAATGAGGAAAATTCTATTAAAAATTTTTGGTAAAAGCGTAAGAACCCTGTTATAAAGAGTGTTTTTTTTATTATTATATTTACTTTTATACTTATTGCGTAAAATTACATTCAAACCAGTATAATTATTCTGTTGAATCTAATTGTAAAAACTGCGATGTTTAGTTGTATAATAGTTAATAATTGTTTAGAAATTGCTCAAGCTAGCGAGAGCTTTACAGTAGCTTTCGCTGGTAACTGTTAAATAGGTTGTGTGATCACTTACCGCTGTCCTGCCAGTTAGGCCTTTTGTTTTATACCGAAAGAAGAAATTTTACTTCATGCAATTACGAACTGACTGTTGTCATTAAATAAAACAAAATTGAAAATGAGGCCACATACTCACAACGCGCCCGCGGACTGCTGCTACCAATTTTTCAGAATAATCTTTACCTTATTTAATTATATACTATTTTTTTTAATTCAAATTGTTTGATTACTACTACTTTTCTTTATATAGTAATATATCATCATTAACGAAAAAACGACAAAATTGGCAACACTTTCTGATAGGAAATTCGGCGTTTTCCGTGGTTTTAGTTGAACCTTGGCTAACCTTGATTAGATATGGATTATGTTCCCTTACAGAGACCCCAGGGAGGGCACATACCAGTTGCGTCGCCAGTGTGGGGGTCCAGATGCTCTAGATCAAGGGTTCTCAAACTATGGTACGCGTACCAGTACTGGTACGTGAAGATCTGGTTACTGGTACGCAGAAGTCCGTTACTGGTACGTGAAATAAAATACAAAATGCAGCAAATTATTATGGCATCGTCTTTATTAACTTGTAAATTTTCAAAAAAATTTCGAACGCGATTTAGGATCTGTAAACGCTTTTTCTATTTTTTTTGTTACCAGAAATGTTTGTTTTAGTAGATTTGCTGAAATTCGCACACAACGCTTATGATAGAATCAGTTTTTCAGAGTTAAAAACACAATTATTAGATTTATATAGATCAAAGTTGAATTTTGTAATCAGTGGCGTAGCGTCAGGGGGGGCACGATCATTTTACTACCAGTATAATTATATACTACATTTATCCTTATTAAATCTTTGGACGGTATGAATTAAATAAGGCCAAATATAGTATATAAAAATTCTGGTAGTAAAGTGGTCCGTGCCCCCCTTGACGCTACGCCTCTGTTTGTAATAAAGACCTAATTTTTAAATTAATGAATGAATGAAGTATTTTTAATTAGCGGAAGAACTGTTTTTAAACATGCTTTATAAATTGAATTGTCTGAATGCTCGCAAGTAAGAGGAGCTTGTGTGAGTAGGAGGAATTAAAACAAAATAACATTCCAAGTGTAATTTATAACTTATTGTTCTCTTTGCACTAGATGAGTTTGTAGGAGGTGTTGAAATAAAAGTCTTATTTCAAAGATAATTCATAAATTGATTCATTGTGTTGATTGAAATATTTTTCTTCTCTTGTACAAAAAGTGTTATAGTTTCCTCCTATTTCATGAAAATCATTTTTTACGAGAATAAAGTTATTTAAAATGGTCAATAGAGTAAGATTATTTAAATCAAACTAAAACTTTGGTCATATGCAGTGAGGATTTCAGGTAAAGCATTGTACATGTACATATGTATTGAGATGGTATATACGTAAATGTATGAAGAAACTTGCAAGTGTTTACCTACTGAGCGACATTATTGTCTCATTTAAAGGTATGCAGATTATTAGTACGGTTGTATTGAGCCTATGTTGAATGTGCTAACTAAGCTTTGGATAAGAAATTCACAGTGCTGGATTTATGCAGAGGTTGACTAGGCCGTGGTCTAGGGCCCACCACTGATGGCCCCCCCCCCCAAAATAAATAAAATTGTTTGGAAACAGTTTATTAAAAATGCAGTTTTTTGCAATTATTTCTCCCAAAACCAAAAAAGATTTTGTTTAACTTGGTAACCATATCACAATATCTAAAGCTAACCACCGAATACTCCCCCAAAATATTTATAGCTATTATCTTGGTTTGAGACTGGCTCCGAAAAGGTACTGGGCCTTGGGCTCCACATGACCTTAATCGGGCTCTGGAAATTCGTTTCTCATTTGAGACACCCTGCCCACTGTATCTCACGAGAAAGGGAAGAAGTAAACTTATTCAGCTCTCATCTCCATGGATTACTGGAGTCTACATTCAAAAGAATGAATGTAACAGAATTTTCGCTGACGAGAATATCAGAGTACCGTCTAATATCGTCAAAGTCTGTTTATGTTTAGCACAGCATATTTCTGTGAATGTTCTTTTCCGCCTTTTGAAAAACAAATACAGGAATAAACTAAACATCGAATCTGACTTATGACTAAAACTTCTTAACATTGAGCCAGGCATGAGGAAGTTGGGCTTGATGAAACAAGCCCACCCTTTTCATTAGCCTACTACAACAGTATATGAATCAGTGTGCGCCAATATGTCATTAAGTATTGTGGCTTTTTTACTATACCAAAATACTGTATTTTGATATTGTACGCAGTATTAAAATTTAATGATGATACTACTTTTAAGTTGAATGTTATTGTAAAGCAGTCAATTTAGTAATATAATAATTCATTTTTAAATGCAATAAAATCTGCTATGAAGGAAATACAAAAAACCGGAGAGATATTTCGTTTTAGACAGGTTATTCTATATTAGCTTTACGTTTGTTACCTGGTGGTACGCGGAAGTATGAACTTCGATTTAATGGTACGTCGATCTAAAAGTTTGAGAACCCCTGCTCTAGATATCACTAATTTTGTAAAGTTCTCTTTGCCTTATCTAATCGGAGAACTTTCTGCGATGATGAAGAAGAAAACTTTACAATATTACTGGTATCCAGGGCATTTGGACCCCCTCCCTGGCTACGACACTGGCACATTCCCTCGGTGAAAATCCCTCTCTTAGATAATCTCCCGTAATAAACAACACAAACCTGGTCTACAGTTCTTCACTCTGTTTTGTTTAACGTGGCATGTTTCACACGCTTTTATCACAATTCATTAATAAAATTTTTCGCATTAATCAAATTCAGAAAGGTATTACAAATCCTGTAATTAAACGAAGCGTCCACAATTTCTGCTATTTAAATATTAAATAGAAATTTCAAACCAGAAAAAGTGGTGCTAGAATACATGGAAATTCCAAGGGGAAGGACGCACTTTGCTAAGGCGAAAAAATTTAATAAAAATTTGTGGTAAAAGCGTAAGAACCTCACCTGGGTCCTGAGGAACTATATAATATATGTCCCTGTCAGGTGGCCATCCTAATGCCAGGGCTCCCAAATGGTCCGCCAACTGCATACCAATCATTTTTAACAGTTGCGCAAAAATTTACCTCTGAAGGTGGTTTCTGCGAAATTTGCAAGAAAAATCTAAAAATAATTTTTTTCTAAGAAAATACCGGTATTCAAAAAGCGGACCATTTGAGAGACCTGTAATGCGAAACCCTCTGTGTTTAATTACCAAGCGAGCTTGGTACTCATTTTATCGACATTGAACAGATGAAACGTTGAGTGAACGTTGCCCAATTCCGGAGTCGAAATTTGTTCCTATGTACCGTGTCAGCGCAACCCTAAACTTCTTTTATTTAAAAATATCTACCTGACTTTTCAAATAATAAACATTGCCTTGTTTAATCAAGGAATGTCTGTATTAAAATAATCCAAGAAATACTATACGGTAATTCGTGTAGATATTTTGTTTAAATACTCGGCAACATATCTTTTTGATTGCAGTGTTTCTAATTAAAGGCGTTTTTTTTTCATTCATTCACACTAGTACAGCCAAACCAGTCATTTTCACTCACTCGTAACAAATAAATATATTTCGATTCAAACCTAGCTTTTTTCACAAAATACGATTTAACAACTAATTTAACCCTTTCAGGGGCAGTGGTATGTTTATGAAACCACTTAATTTTAATTCCCAAACGCCACACTGACACCAGAATTTTGCTAAAATCTTTTCCATTAACCCTTTCCGGCACAGTGATAGCACATGATTCCGGGCACACCTAATTTTAATTCCAAACTTGCATTCGGCACCAAGAATATTTTAGTAAAATTTTGCTTCTACAATAAAAGCTTAAAATAAGGAGTTCTTATTTTCTAAAAAAGTCGTTTGTAAATTCCGGTGTCAGTCAGTAATTTTGCATTTTACGAACAGAATTTGTCTGTGCCGGAAAAGGTTAAATATGTATGTTCAATATCGCCATTTTCCTTATTTCCAAATAATTTTTTTGTAAATTCCGGTGCCAGTCATTTATTTCAACCTTTCAGTAATGAAAGTACTTTGCCCCTGAAAGGGTTAAACAGTTTTAAATAAAATTTCTGGTGTAAAATACTTTTATAATCTTGAGTAAAATTCCCGGTTCCTCAAATGTTAAACAAAACACTGCAATCTCTAAGAACAATGCAATTTTTATTTTAAAATACATTGAACATACATTTGAAAATAAAATAAAAAGCATGAATTTTTTTAAATAACTAATCAACAATGTAGTGTCCAAATGGATTTATATTTTTACTTGTAATGCAATTTATTTATTTTATTTTTTAATTTAATTTTTTTTAATTTTATTTATTTTTTTGCGAATAAAATTTATGAAAAATTTGTAAATTTATATTGATTGCGTCTTTAATAAAATAATAAATTAAGAATGTCCCCAAAAAGATTGTTGCGCTCTTTAACAGCTGTTTTTGAGCTGTGTGCAACGTAAATTGCAAAAAGGTTCGAAATAAGACAGGATTTAGTATTACAGGGTTTGTATGCAAGGCCTGATTACCAACGGGGCAAATTGGCACCAGTAAATTTTAATAGAAAATTTTGTCGTAATTAAACACCGCATTCATAGAAAATTACTGACATGAATAAAGCAAGATTTTCTATTCATTTTTACTAGGGCATGTTTGCTCCAGGGATAATGAGGCCCTGTATGTACGCTCGTACCATAATTTTTAATAGAAATTTTATATTTAATATTTAAATAGCAGAGATGGCATGACGCCTCGTTTAGTTTCAAAGTTAGTAATAATTTTCTGCATTTAAATAAGGCCAAAAGTTCTATTAAAAATTTGTGGTAAAAGCGCATGAACCCTGAATTATGTTGATGAAATAATCCTGAAATGAATTTAACCCTTTGAGGGGCGGTGGTATGTATTATATACCACCTAATTTTAATCCGATTCAAACCAGATACTTTTAATTAAATATTACTTTTTAAACTTTGTCCAGAAAAAGTTTAGAAATTGATTATTCTTATTTTGAACTAAATTCTTTCCTAAATTCCGGTAGAAATTCAACGGTACAGGAGCACAAGTGCAACTGAAAGGGTTAAAACCCCCGAAAGGGTTAAAAAAATAATTTTTAATACGGTATCTGAGTCCTATAACTATACTTAAAAACAAAAGCAAAATCTACATATTCTGAGAAGTACTGCAGTAAACATTACATTATTCTACGACAAACGGTCACCGAGTTATGATATATTGAATTTTATGAATTTCTGAGATTTATCGCACTAAAACCGGAGAGATCAGTGTTCATATGCGTCAATAGATTCGGGACATTTTAAGGATAGATCTTTTGTAAATTAATGGTCGCCGTATTTAAACACATACTATTATTAAATAAGGCAAATACTACTTCAGGAACAGTTTAGTACTCTTCCACCGAGGGTTACGAACCCTGCAGACGTTTGTTTATCTCCAAAATACTTCTAA
Organism: Maratus michaelseni; assembly: GCA_963931845.1. NCBI lineage: Eukaryota > Metazoa > Arthropoda > Arachnida > Araneae > Salticidae > Maratus > Maratus michaelseni. Next base: position 276,134,531 of record OZ007595.1, on the reverse strand, counting down.
AATTTTATAAACTTTAAAGTATCATAACTTGGTAAGCTTTTCTCATGTGTGTTTTACTGTTGTACCTGTCAGCGCATACAGAAATGTTTCTCTAAATATAACTAGGATCAAGGGACGGTATAAAAATTTAAAAAATGTATCTTTTTGAAAACGAATAGCAGTATGTTTGGATTTCATCAACATAATTATAATTCCTACTTTATTTTGAACTTTAAATTTACATTGCCTACACCTTACCTCTAACCGTTAAAATTTTTTTTAAAGTTTCAATCTGTTAGGGGCACTCTGTATATTCTTTACGAAATGTTAAATATATTTTAAGTCCTCTCTTTTACTACTCTATACAATTACAAATACGTTTAATTTAAAACTAATAATACTTAATTCAAAAATGAAAAGATAAAGTAAATTAATACATTTGAAATAGAAAAGTAAAATATTTACAAGAAAGTGTAAGAATTACTTCGTGTAAATGAACAAAATTTTTTTCACATGATTCAGAGTTGGTGGACAGTAAACATACCTAATTAAATTTTGCTGCTGTGCACAAAAGTTCTTTTCCAAAGTCAGTGAATCAGATAAGAAAGTTTACTTAGAAGCAATAGAAGTGGTATTTTAGTTTCTGATATGTCAGTATGGTTAAGTCTTTTCAAAATTTATTCTGTTGTCGCTGATAATTACCATCCAGTTAAACTATATTTAGTTACAATAGTTATGACTTTTTCTATGGCCTCACGAAACGATTCAAAATTTTCCTTTTTTTGAATAGTGCGTTGAGATAAAAAGTATTCGAATAATTAGTATATCTAATTATATTCCTTGAATTTGAGTGTCAGTATTTCTAATAGTAATCTTCGTTTTATACGATTCCAGAATTCCGCGAATACGTAATGCGAAGAGAAATTCAGAGAAAGTGGTAAAATAAATATAGTTACAATAGCTATGACATTTGCTATGGCCTCACTAAAGTATTTCAAAAATTTCTTTTTTTTTTTAATAGTTGAGCAGAGATATAATATATTCGTATAAATCCTTGAATTTGAGTGCTAATATTTCTAAAAGTAATCTTTGTTTTACATGATTGCAGAATTCCGCAAATAAGTAATACGAAAATAAATATTCACAGATAGTGGTACAATAAATTTAGTTACAATAGTTATGACTTTTGCTATGGCCTTACAAAACGATTCAACATTTTCCTTTTTTCGAATAGTGCGTAAAGATATAAAATATTCATATAAATCCTTGAATTTGAGTGTCAGTATTTATAATAGTAGTCTTCGTCTTATATGATTACAGAATTTCGCGAATAAGTAATACGAAGAGTAATATTCAGAGATAGTGGTGCTGAAGTTTAAGGACCCGTACAAACCCCGATTTAGTGTATCTGACAAGCCTCTAATTCTTTAGAACCACAATTTTTGAATAGCCATACTAGCAGCATTTAATTTATAAATTCTGTTATTCAATAAATCGAATGTTTTTATTCGGAAATAGTGGTCTTCAAAATATGGGAAACGGGGCAGGTATGTGACAATCTTCTGCATGTACTTATGCTCTCTATTTGCACAACTAAGGTACTTTTTTTAGAACATATTACATGTCAAGACATATTTACATTGTTTCGTAATCAATTTAAAAAATACTTGACTCAGTTTAATTTTAGAAGTTGCTGTGTATTTTCAAAACGAAGTTTAAATTATCTAACTGATATAATTATCTATCTCATAATGAGGTATATAAAACGCGCCGCTAAAATGTGTACATATTCTGATTAATATTCACTGGAAACAAACTCAAAATTTCACTTTTTTTTTTTGTTACCTTTGAGATATAGCACGACATTTTAGCTTGAGAGGTGTACCGTAATTTCCGGCGTATAATCCGCAGCTCAAAGAGTCGTTTTTCGACCCAGAAATATTATTTTCTAAAATGTAACTTAAAAGATCGCTGTAAATATTTAACTACAATTATTGAATAAAATTTCTGGGTCGAAAAACGACTCTTTGAGCTGCGGATTATACGCCGGAAATTACGGTATATATCTTTTTCCAGGCTGTCTTCATCCAAGGAACTGAAATATACTGTCAAAATGGAGTGTTATAATTTTAATATTCAAATATAGTACAATTTTTAGTATTAGTATACAACAAGAATTTCAAAGATTGCATTCATATTGATAAAGTAGACACACTTACAAAATAATTAAACCTTTCCCCCTCTCGCTTTGGGCATTTAGTGAAGAACAGCATGGGGTGTGTGATTTTTCCATGAATGTACAAACACTTAAAAAGATGTACAACAAAATAGAGCAAGAGCCATGTTATAAAATATCATATTTTAAACCCACCTGATGTTATTTCAAAATGAATAGAATAATTTACAAAAAACGAGTTTCAATAACGATTCTAGTTAATTAATATAAATATTATATATGTTTTGTAGGTTGTGTACAATTTCTTATTCCTAGGACCTATTCCTATTTCCCATTGTTTCTTATCCCTATATTGTTTTCTATATTTCCTATATATATATATATATTCCTATATTGTTTCTTATTCATATTTCCCATTAGTAATCGTCGCTTTCTTATATTGTAGTTCTGCGATTAACCCCGTCGCGACGAGCGTCTTTTACAGAATTTTTAATCTTTTACCACCGGTTTTTCAAAACAGAAATTTTCGCCTAGTTGAATCGCGGAAATGCTATCATTAAATAAGGCAAAGCTTACAGTAAAAAATAACTGGTGGGAATAATCGAGGATTCTGAGCATCTTATGCGTCATGTATACGTGTCGCTCGTCCCCAAGGGGTTAAAATGAAGATTACCAGGATAACCTATGGCGGAAGTTTCCACCGGAAAAATTTAAAAGCTAAATTCAATAAGTTTAGGACATCGACCAGAGGGTTTGGACGTGATAAAGTGTTTAAAACATTAAACGACGGCTGCGGTTTCGAGATTAAGATTACTTCCTAGTACTCGAAAATAAGAACCACTAGGTACACTCTTCTCTACAGTATAAGGATAATTTTGTGTAAATTATAGCTTAAGTATATAGTTTTCAAACTGTGCTAAGATTTTAAAGTTTGTAATATGATGGATGTGCTTAAAGAAACATTACATGAAATATTATATAATATATATCTACCCTGAAATCATTACATAATCATTAGCGTGTCTTTCAAAATATTACCTTCACTTAAGGCTTAATCCTAGTTAATTATTAGGAAAATTCTATCGCTTTTCGATGGTAACCCCATTAAAATATTTGAAAGTACATCATTAACCGAAATCGATAACGAAATTGATTTTGGAAGCACTCGTGATAAAATATAGGATCTGTAGTAGACAAGTTAAAAAACATTCCCTTTATATATTTTTTAACTATTCGTTCCTATGAAATATTTTGTAAAATTATAAATTTGTTTCAAACGTTTTTAGTTAAAAAAGTCTTTGATTGCGGAATATTAAACTTTTAAATTTATATTTTATCGTGAAACTAATTGGTGGTATACATACTGAATAACTGTGCATTATGACATTTATGTATCCATTTTTTTCTTTGATATCAACGATAGAACAACTATTAAAACAAAATGATGATAGTTTTATATAACAAAACATTTTATATTAATTTTCAAAAATATTTCACTTTCTGCGTAATATTTCACGCAGAACAATGAAACTAAAATGGTTCTAAACAGAGTTGTAAACCAAGTCTCCGGCTTTTTGCTTACCAGTAATAGCTTAGAGAAAAGTGTTGTTCTTTCAAATCACAGAATGCTAGAATTAGATAAAACAACATTTTCTGTACTATAATACTGGTATCCAAAAAGCCGGAGACTTGGCAGGTCTGGTTGTATGTTTAATTATATATTACCCTTTTTACATGCACTTACATTACTCACTTACATTACTCACTTACATTACTCACTTACATTAAATAATAACTCTCTCTCATGGTTACCAGTTGATTATTATTACCCTTTGATTTATTCACAGATTCCGAAATCGTACCAGAAATTCAGACTGTTATTTTTTTCTTTATTGAATGACAGAATCTCGTGATTACTTAAAGTTAAACTTCTTCTTTCGGAATTTCAAGTATGAAATCGGAATTTCCGAATACAAACTTGTGTAACTGCTCTCTCTTAACCCTTAATTGCATAGTGATGTAAATTTCCATCACCTTTTATTTAGCTTTTAATAAATAAATCAACTTCTTCGCCACCACTATATTTATATAGAAATATTAATCCAGTAAATTTCCCCATGAACTATGTTATTGAACAAACTTAAAAATCTATCTTAAAATTTCTGGTGTCTAATATTTAATATATGTATAAAAAACACAATTGTAAAAGAAAAAATCATGCAATTAAGTGTTAAGGGGCCGAAGAAAGAAGTTGTACATGTGAAAAGTTCCTCTTTTATAAACAGTTTAAATTCATTGTTGCAACACACACACGCATTTAAAAAATAAAGCTTTTCTCAAAAAAAAATAATCATCTTTCTGTTGAATGTTTTGAGAATGTTTCTTTTCTCTCACAAATTTATCTCCTCTCCTCTCTGAAGCAGATGCAAGTCTGACTTCTCTCTGCACTAATTGGGGCACTAGTGGTAGGGTTGCCAGTTATGGCTACATGACAGTTCTTATCAAATGCATTATTTTATGTTACAGAATTAAGAAGAAAGAAATTTCTCACTTCAGAAGGCTCTAGAATGCTCTATTGCAGCGGTTCTCAACCTGGGGTAAGTGTACCCTAGGGGGTACGTGGCTGGTCTGCTGGAGGTACGTGAAAATAATATCGGTAATGGCGGAAATCACAAAAATGGTTTAACTAAAACACATAAAGAAAGTTGTAGTTTTTGGATTACAAAGTTAATCTTATGTATAACTCAAATATATTACTCTCAAAATGAAGGGCCCACTAGGCCTAAGAATTCACTGATAATTCAATGTCAATAGCTCCGCCCACTGCTAATCATAGCACATGAGTACTTATATATATTACCCAATCTTCACGAATACTGCCATTGATCATTACACAATGTTCTTTACCAATTTTAATACAAATCGCAAAACTCTTAAATTACGCCAGTGCTCCTGGTTTTAACGTTTTATTTTAAAACGTGTTGTAAAGCAGCTCTTATATTTGTTTTCGAATAGGCGGAGTTATATCACTGACGTATGTTAATTGAAAACCTTCATTCTATTTAATGAGTATTTAATTTGAAGTATCCACATGTTATTTTAATAATTTGGTCTTATGATTAAAATGGGTAACTCCGGAATTCTTGAAATCCGGAATTCTTGAGAGTACTTTCTGCAAGTGCGATTGACATTCAACCGGATGATTCGGAACTACAAGTTCTTAGAAACAATCTGGTTGTTTAGAATTGCAAGAAAACCTGAGCGAAGCTGTTAATAGACCTGTTATGATAACTCTAATACTTAAAATAAAACTGAAAACAGCAGTGCTCCCTTAATGAACAGAAAATATAATAGTTAATAATTTTTTAAATATAGTTTTTCTTTCACGGGAGATGAAGATTTTAATAATATGTGGTTGGAGGAGAGGAGGCTAGTGGATGTTTATGACGAATGGAGGGGGGGGGGACTCCGAAATGAATATCCTGAGCAATGGGTACGTGAAAAAAAATTGGGAAGCGCTGCTCTATTGGTTCAAATGAGATAAAATTTGAACAACAGATAATTCAAATGATGCGCTTGAGATTTGTTAAATAAAAAATGGTACAAAAATGCTCTGATAGGTGGCGTTGTAATACACATAAATTCAATAAATTCATTTAATATGCTTTATAAATGTTAAATAATATTTTTTTAAAAGTAGCATTAAAACGGCTCAATATGTCCCTTTTCCTTCTCAACAATGTGCTTCTAATCTGAGAACCATATTTTCCACAGCTGACCGGAGTGAGTCTGCCAGAATATTCGGAACATGGCGGCGAATGTTGTCCTTCAGCGACTTACAGCAAACATTTTGATTCTGATAATATCAGTGGCTGAAGCTCATAGTTCGATTACATGTCTGTTAAATTTGTGTTTTATTTATATTATTTTGTTATTTTATTTATTTATTGACGAAGTTTTCGTTTCGCTATCAAATATTAGCCGGAAGCAAATGTTGAGCTATTTATGTTCCCTATTTTTTTTTTCTATAATGTTTTAACTGTAAACAGGTTAATATTTTGTAATCGAATTGCTAGCGATAAAGTTAGTTATATAAAAATCGTGTTCGAAAATGATTTTTAACGCAATAAAAATCAGTAAATGTACAGAGTTTTCAAGTTATCTTTTCTATTCGACGGTTTAAAAGTTTAAATTCGGCGTTGTCTAGAAGTTAAAAAATGTGTAGTAATAGTGAAATTTATTGGTCATATGTTGCCACCTTCAATTTAACGTCGTCGGTACTCAGGAACATGTATTTGCTCTCTAATATATATTATCTTCTCCATTTCTTTTTACTTTTCACATATGAAAAGCTTTTAAAAAAAACAGGGCTTCCAAATGGTCCACTTTTTAACCCCGGCATTTTCGTAGAAAAAAAAATATTTCTAGATTTTTCTTGCAAATTTTGAAGAAACCACCAACGGAGGTAATTTTTTGTGGAAATGTTGTAGAAACCTACCATGAAATTCCTGTTAAAATTTATTGGTATTCAGATGGCGGAACATTTCGGAGCTCTGAAAATTTGTATTGCACTTGACGCATTGTAAATTTTTTTAGGACATACTTTGTCGGTAGGAATCAAACAAAACTTTTATCAGAAACATTCATGTGAAATAATTGAGCTGAAAAAAATATTTAAACATTTCATCTCAAAATATTTATTTTTATATTCTTTTCTTTTTCTTTTTTTTTTCTTTCTTTTCTTAAGTAACGTAAAAAAATTATTTTCAATAATTGAGAAATCCCAAAAAACTTAAATTTAATTCTTAAATCCATAAAATATGTTTAACCTCTTAATCGTCGTGCCAGATACATTCACGGGCTGTGTAGGCTCCTTTCTTTTATTCAGATTGTTTGAATCCCACCAGTTTTTTAAAATACTGTAATTGGCTTTAATCTCCTATTAATAGATAGGCTTATTTTATCTGCCATTACATAAGGCAAATAATCCTACTTCAAAAAATTGAAGGCAATCAAGCAATCTGAATTTTAAAAAAAAGGAGCCTACACATGTCAGGCGCAAAGAGTAAGGGGTTAAGTGTATATTACTAGCAAACTTATAAGAGTAAATATTTAGGTACAGGATATATAAATAACACTTCCAACGGGAAACTATATTTCCCATTGTAGAACTGTTAGGCTTACTTAAACTAATGTTTGCGGTAACATATATGCTACCATGATTTTAAAAACCCATTTTGGCATTATAAACGAACTATATATATATATATATATACAGGGTGTTCCGTTAAAGGGGTCCAATATTAATAGGGGTAATAGAGGAGATCACACGGAGCATAAATCAGTATATAATGCCTGGCCGGATCTCAATAATTTTCAAGTTACAGCAAATAGAATGAAAATTCGGAAAATTGTAAAAGAACCCTCATTGCTAAACTATCAATAATGCTACATAAAAACGAAGCACATATTTAGAAAGAGCAGAAAAAAACCTACAAAATGACATCAATTGTATTAAAATAGCAATATTTATTGACGAGTTACAAGCCCTGAAACTGTGAAAAAAGTACGAAATCCAATATACATCAAAATAGTTAATCGTTAATTCCAAAAAGACAACTCTAGCTACAACAAGGAAAATGTAGTAAAATTTGGTCCATTCCGAAAACTTTCGAAAAAGCTTACAATGAACCATATCGGTTTAATTGTGTGAGAGAAATTAATCAGTTTCTTAGTTACAACTCCGCTTTCTTTGACACTAGCAAAGGTTAAACTCCGCCCATCACGATTGGAAACACCGCCTTTTTAATTACTCTCAACTATACATTTTCAATCATGCTTCTTCTGAGATGCAACATTTTTAATTATTCAAGAGTTGAATGAACCAAAATAACTTTACAATAATAGTCTACATTTTAAAGTGGTCTTTTATTGACATAAAGCTTAAGTTAAATTCCTTAAAATTAAACTGGTGGTGAAAATTCGGAAATAATTAAAAATATTGCGATTTGTAACTATGCAAGAAGTTTCAGTACATGTTTTACATGGACAATTATTGTATGTATATGTGCATCATAATTTATGATAGGAAATAATAATAACAAATAGCATAATAATTTTATTAATTATAAATTTAAAAAAGACAGTAAATTTTAAATTAATTCATACAAACTTTGTAATTTACAATTTGAGTACACCACGGTCTGTGACTTACAAAATACTGTGCCAAAAAGTGTTGAAAATAAAAGAAAAATGACAAATAAAGAATTACATTCCACGTACTTTATGACATATGTGAAGCGTAGTCTTCTGGCCTGCGCTGCACAGTTCAATGTCGGAAGGCAGACGAACGGACATTATTATAATAGGTGTTCGAAGTTGCGCCCATTAACAGAATCGCACAGCCGACAGCGACGTCGTAAAGATTGGCGAACACGCCGAAAAACTCCGACGGAGTTGGGAATGTCTCCTGCAGCGACAACGATTCGCGCTAGTAAATCCTCCGGTGTATCCACAGGCGTTTCATACACCAGCGATTTAAGGTGTCCCCAAACAAAAAAGTCTAACGGATTGAGGTCTGGAGAGCGTGCAGGCCAAGCAACAGGTCCACTGCGTCCAATCCATTTCCCAGGATATGTTGAATTGAGGTGATTGCGAACACCTATGAAAAAATGTGCCGGTGCGCCATCGTGCATAAACCACATATTGTGGCGCAATGTTGCTGGCACATTTTGCAGTTACTGCGGTAAGATATCCCGTAGGAAAACCAAGTACGTACTGCCATTGAGTACATCTGGGAGTAAATATGGTCCTATGAGATAATCGCCGAGGACACCTGCCCATATGTTCACACTGAACTTTTGTTGTGCGTTCGACGGGAAAACAGTGTGCGGATTTGTATATGACCATGTGTGCATATTGTGCGTGTTTACCACGCCCTCTCTCGTAAATGTTGCTTCATCAGTAAATAAAATATTTTCCAGAAATTGTGGATTATTTTCTGTTACATTAAGCAACCAGCGTACGAATTCTGTCCGCTGAGCACAATCTGTTACTGATAACAGTTGTACCCGCTGCACATGAAAGGGGTGCATGTTTTCTGCACGCAGAACACGCCACACACTTTGGTGAGAAACACCGACTTCAGACGCAGCAGCTCGTGTACTCGTGGAGGGGTTATCTTTAAAAATATTCAGTACATCTTCTTCCATTGCAGGTGTTCGTACATGTCGAGGTTTCCCTGCATCAATGCTTGCTGTATTAAACGATCCAGTCTCCCGTAATCGTCTATCGATTTTTATGAAGAGTTTCGAACTTGGGCAACGTCTCCTTGGAAATTGCTCACGGTACATGCGCTGTGCTAGACATGCATTTCCATGAGCTTGCCCGTACATCAGATGCATGCCCGCATATTCTTCGTTAGAGTATTCCGGCATAATTATTATACATCAACTTACTACAATCCCACTTACAACAGCCTCCCTTTAACATAACGCCCACTGATGACTGCTGTTTTATTACACTTTTCTTCCTATACACATAGAAAATTTGCATAAAAAGTACTTCTTCTTCATCATCCTGAAAGTTCATGGAGGAAACGCAGCAGTCACGGAGTTTGCTTTAAGACAAGGCGAGAGCTGCACAATATGTCATTCACTTGACCAGACTGAATAATGAAAGGGTATTGATAGAGGTTGATCAGAAATGTATAATTGAAAGATATTAAAACGGGGTGTTTACAATCGTCATGGGTGGAGTTTCGCTCTTTCCGAGCGTGCAACAGTACAGAGTTGTAACTAGGGAACTGCTTGATTTCTCCCATACAATTAAACTGATATGGTTTATTGTCAGATTCTTCGAAAGCTTTCGGAATGGACCAAATTTTATTACATTTTCCTTGATGTAGGTAGAGTTGCATTTTTGGAATTAACGATTAACTATTTTGCTAAATATTTGATTTTGTATTTTTTCACTGTTTCAGAGCTTGTAACTCGCCATTAATTCTCAATATTCTAAAACAACTTATGAAATTTCGTAGGATTTTTTCTGCTCTTTCTAAATATGTGCTTCGTTTTTATATAGCATTATCGATAGTTTAGCAATGAGGGTTTTTTTACAAATTTCCGATTTTTCATTCTATTTGCTGTAACTTGAAAATTATTGAGATCCGGCCAGGCATTATATACTGATTTATGCTCCGTGTGATCTCCTCTATTACCCCTATTAATATTGGACCCCTTTAACGGAACACCCTGTATAATTTTATGTTTAGGGAAAACGCTTAGTGAAACTCTTTTTATATGGATGTTTTGTAATTATTTATTTTTATTTTTATTTTTATAAAATATTTTATTTGAAAAGATAAAAACTTACCATTTGGAAAGTGTTTTCGTTGTTTTCGCCATTCATGTTTCTTTTAAAATACTTTTCATTCAGTAGTGCTGCTATTTATGCTTAAAATATGTTATGAATGTAGGTTGAAAGTACAATTAATGATGTATTGACTTATGATGTATTGACAGAATTTGTCGTAACAAATTAGCATTTATAGTGTGATGACATGTATATTCTACCATTCATTTAGAGGGTTAATGTACTCAAATTAGAAATAAAGTTTACATTGTGCATACACTACTTGTAATTTCCAAGCAGTATGGCAAACGATATTTCAGATTAGATATTTTCTATTAACTATTCAAATTGCAGAATTTGTAACCGTCGTATTTAATCGTACAATTTGAAATATTTTTCTAGATTAAAAAAAAAGGCGAAAGACTTTATTAAATTATTGTCAACTAAATAATGTGTACACAACCTGGAGAAGTCTATTTCATAAGAATTTTGAATGAATATTCAATTGTATGCCAGTTTTCCACTTATTTGTTTTAATTTTATTTATTTATTTATTTTAAATAATATTCTTTCGTATTAAAAAATGGATGCATATTATTTTTAACGAAATCATTTTAATGATACAATTAAAAAGAGAAGAAAATATGTTGAAATTGATTTTAAAAATTGCATCAACTTGTGAACCGAAATATTTCAAAATTCAAAAAATAATTGGTACATTTAAAGGTTCATAATTTTCAATAAAACGATATTTTCCATATATTTATTACATGAATGTTAGAGAAAACGTGTTTGAAAATTCTCTTGATTTAATATTATAAACAATGAACAATAATTTTAAAAATCGACCGTGTCTTAAAGAATAAATAATTTTAATAGCAGCAAATTTCAGCATTAAAAAAGTTAGTCTTGAAAACATTTTATCATAAAAGCAAATATCAAATTAAATAGAAAAATAGAGAAATAGCTTCTAAGAAAAATCTAATAGATTTTTTTCTTAGATGGGAAGTTAACATTTACTAAAGAGTTTGTGAACAAACGACGTATTTGAATCACGACATATTCCGTTTAAACAAAGTAACATCTGTCGCATTCCTTTGAGAATTCTTTTCTTGATTTTTGAAGAATATTTTCAGAATTAAGACATTTAAGATATGAAACGCTATGAAAAAACAGGATTTCAGGAAATTTAGGATTTATCAAAAAAGTAAATAGGACAAAATTAATTTTAAATAAATATGAATTTAATCATGAAAATTAAAAATTATAAATAGAAAATTCCAAACAGACAACAACTTTTTTCTTTTTTAAATATAAATTCATTAATTTTTTCCCTCCAAAATCCAAAGTTTATTTAAAATACACAAAGTTAGTTAAATACTTTCTCTTGTTTGTGTTTTTATTAAGTAAAATTAACAAAATGTTTGAAAAATTAGTATTGATATATAAATGAAGTAAAGCTGCAAGTTAATATTCATTTAAAACAAATAGTCTTTAATTCTTTCCGGGACAAAATACTTCCTTGCAAAAATCTTGAAATGATTGAATATCATCAAAATTTATAAATAAATTTCTTTTAAAATATGCAAAAGATTTTCTTCCCGTACATTATAGAAGAAAAATTTCATTCCAAAATTCCTGTGTGACTGCGGCATTTAGGAATTAAAATTAAGTGGTATAAATATTATTCCACAACCTTTCAAAGGTTTAAATGGGTATGCATTTTTTTTTTTCAATCTTCATAATATATTGTGAATGTTAAACTGAAGTGAAACTGTTGAATGTGAAACGTATTAAAGGGATTTTCAGCGTACTGTTCTGGAAAATAATTTACGCCCAAATATAAATAAAATACACAAAATTAAACACTTCTACTTCAAATAATCATATAATATACAGGGTGTAACTGAAATGCTTCAACAAACTTTGAGGGATGATAGTAATCATGAAGACGAACAAAAAATGCAATGGAACATGGGGTCGCAAATGACGTTTAACCCCTTCAGGGGCAGTGGTATGTTTATGAAAGCGCTTAATTTTAATTCCAAAACGCCATAATGGCACCAGAATTTTGCTAAAATCTTTTCTATTTAATATGTATGTGAAATATAGCCTTTTTCTTATTTACAAACAAATTTTTTTTATAAATTCCGGTGTCAGTCATTTATTTCAACATTTTAGTACTAAAAGTAGTTTGCCCCTAAAAGGCTTAAAGGATACAAATAGAGAAAATGCTTCTGAAAATGGACTTGCACCGGAATTTACAAAAAAAAAAAAATGTTTGTAAATAAGAAAAAAGGCTATATTTCACATAAATATTAAATGGAAAAGATTTTAGCAAAATTCTGGTGCCATTGTGGCGTTTTGGAATTAAAATTAAGTGGTTTTTTAGACATACCACTGTCCCTGAAAGGGTTAAATGTCATTTGCAACCCCGTGTTCTATTGCACTTTTTGTTCATCTTCATGAGTACTATCATCCCTCAAAGTTTGTTGAAGCATTTCAGTTACACCCTGTATATATATATATATATATAAGCTCATAGATGTACTCTGTCCTATTTTGTTAGTTCATGGAAAACCAAAAGAGAAGATTTTTACTCAGCCTATCTGCTACGCCCTAATACTTCTACTCTAAATTTTCCTATAAATATATATATATAGGGATACATAGATGTACTCTGTCCAATTTTGTTAGTTAGTTGCAAATCAAAAGAGAAGTTTTTATACTCAGCCTATCCGCTGAATATAATGTATACTAGTGGAAAATCCTCTTAACATATCTGGAATGCTTTCTCCCACCGAAGATTCGATATAGTTCTAATCGTCAATTTAATCGTAATGTCTTCCTTTTAAAACTATTAACAGAATTTACTAGAAATATATGGTAAGAAACGTTGGAATATGGGAACTACTCACTGATGCATATGCTATGCATAAATTATGCTTCTTGTCACGAAAATCATATTTAAAAATCGTCACAATTTTCATTCGTCAAATAGTAACAGCCACTTGTTTCACTTTGTTTGAGTTCCTCAGATCAAATCAGCCCGAAAAAAATGCATTCAAAAAATCTTCATAGATTTATGAAAGCAAAAGTGTGAGTGTTATTTATAAATTCTTCAAAGTAAAACTTATACTTATTGGAAATATACCAGGATCATTTAAAGAATAATCGTAAAAAAAAATCATATTGATTTTTAGTAAAAATAAACAACAATTGAAAAAAAAATATCCATATAACTTTTCTGTTTACTTCCTAATATTTTTTTTTTCTATTCTCAGGATGCAAATGATAAAAGAGGACTGTAAAAAAGAAAAAAAATTCTTCGTATCTCCAAAAGTAAAGATAGAAATAAATTCTAAACATACATACCCACGTTCTACACGGTCTTTAACTTTCTCTCTCAAAATGTATGTAGATATACAGAAAAAATTAATATGAATTTATTAACGATTTTAATGATTATATAGCATGCTTTTGAATCAAACAATGCCTAGATTATGTTTGGTCTATCCAATATACGTTATTAAAAACTGTAATATTTTGATTTAGAATATTTATAAAATATTTATAAATTTGTATAAAGATATTGTAAATTCAATTTGTCACGTCTCTGTAAAATCAGCACCCATAAGTTGGACTCCTTCTAACACTATAAAGATTTAATTTAAAATATATTAAGTATATACTTTTACGTATGTACTTTTCTGGATTGATTTTATCTCAGGAACTGAAATAACTTGCCAAAAGTTAGTTTTTTAAAGTTAGAAAAATAAAATTTAGTACAATTTCCAATACGTAGACAATTACCAAAGAACAATTTATTCAAAGCATTAATTAGTAGACATTATTCTCTTTCGATATTGACGGTTAAGAACATAGATGTACTCTGTCCTATATTGTTAGTTCGTGGAAAATCAAAAGAGAAGTTTTTGTAATCCTGCATAACTCGAAAAGTAAAAGCAATATTACTTTTCTACTGTTAATATATTTTTAAGGCCTGATATCATATGCATTTATGTAGTATATTTTATTGACTTTCATTGGGTCATTCGGAAAGTTGTGCGGTATACGTCTGTTGAGATAATGTTGAAATGATGAATAGTACCAGAATTTACAAACAAATTTAGTTCAAACAGGGCCTGATTACCAATGGGGCACACTTCCACCAGTAAATTTTAATAGAAATTTTCGTCTTAATAAAACGCACTATTCATGCAAAATTACTGCCATGAATAAGGGGGGAAAAAATCTATTATTTTTTACTGGTGGAAGTGTGCCCCGTTGGTAAACAGGCACTGAGTTCAAAGTAATTAAAATCAGTTTCTTCATGTACATCATAAAAGCTTTTTTCCAACATTCTTGTAGGAATGTGGCATTTAAGGATTCAAATATATCTAAAAACAACAAAACTTCACGGATGACCTAAGATATTTACCGTACATGCATAAGGATGAAAATAAGATTTTTCACCAATAAAATTTTCGGAATAGATTTAATTAACGCTTTAATCAATAACACTATTTATTTGTCACTTCCACTTACTTGACTGATGCAAGTACGATTTATGCAAAAAATGGAAAAAGTTGAATTTCGTATATGAATTGCATAACGATTATTTACTTTTACAACGTAAACGCATTCCAAACAACAAACGAACGCTCTCATTATTTTCTAGATTTTGGATTTTCTAAAAACCAAAAAGGTATTTCAAAGAAAAGTGCTATGAATATTTATTTTCGTAGAAAAAAGAGCCTAAAAGTTTTAGGCAGCCAGTTTTCTATAGTAGAAAACACCATCGTCGTCGTCATGGCGTACGGCATCGTCATCAACAAATGACACGATGCTTGAAATAAAACCTCTCTTGTAGAACCATTAGGGCAAAACTCCATCATTCCGCTCGAAACAATGCCAACAAGCGTATTTATACTCGCAGTTGACTACAGCAAGCTATTTAGGATATAATCTCACGAAATAACCCGGAAGATCAGATTCAGGCGAACACAATTATACTTAGAAAAGTAAGCGAAACAACAGGTAGGTAGCTTCATGCACAACTGTGTTAAGTTGGACAACACGAATACAATAAAAATTAGACTACCCTCATTAGAGGGTGTCTAGGCACTGCCATAAACCGAAAGAACATTTTGTACACCTAATACAATTTAAATAATAAACTAATGTATATAACCTATTCGGAAGAAAAATGTAAATATATAATATAAAAATGCAAATATAATTTATTAGAAGTCAAGTAATATATATGACCTAACCACTGAAATAATTAAAAATACAAATATTCGAACAGAACTGAATAATAAACACACACAAAATGCTAGTGATGGAATTTATTGCAATGTAGACAAAAAAAAAATAGAGAACAATGTAGTAAAAAATCGTATAAATGCGAAATAAAAGATCATAAATACATTCTGAATTTCTTAACCACAAGTAAATTATAATTGTGTAAAAAAGAAGGGAAGATGAAAAATATACACAAAACTTATCGATCAAATAAAAGGACATGATTTTTGTTGAAAAAATTACACGAATTAATTAGGGAACAAGTAAACAGTGAATCTAGAATGCTTTCGATGAGTAGGAAAAACATTTCCATTTAATGAAATTAACGAAATAATTTTTGTACCTACTTTATTAAAGAACAATTTTCATGAAAGATAGTCCTTTGAGGTGCGCTGTTAATTAATTAACGTGCTAATTAACGTGGAAACTTCTTATGCTTCAAAGCATTAATTTTATTTTAATTATGTAAGTAAGAATTAGAATGAATGCAAGAAGATATATTCGCAGAAAAAATAATCGTCTAATGCCGAAAATGTTTAACAGTACGCTTGTAAATGAAATGCCAATAATTGGAGAATACATAAAAATGAGATGGTGTAAATTAAACTTTATGGAATACATATTTGCCGACCTCCCGATTTTTCCAATACCAGTAAAATCTTACAAAAATTTTCCTCTTATTAAATTGCAGAAATTGTACACATATTTTTAAATAAAACACATATTTTTAAATAAAACACATATTTTTAAATAAAATTATTGGTATGAAAAAAATCAGGATTTTGGCAACTATGGCATTATAATATGTCATTCTTTGATGAATTTTTTTATATATCAT
This sequence comes from Maratus michaelseni, assembly GCA_963931845.1. Classification (NCBI taxonomy): domain Eukaryota; kingdom Metazoa; phylum Arthropoda; class Arachnida; order Araneae; family Salticidae; genus Maratus; species Maratus michaelseni. The sequence goes on along the minus strand of OZ007595.1, from coordinate 276,117,879 downwards.
TTCATAACTATTCAAAACTGAAAAAAAAAGTAATTTAACGGTTGTTTTTGTCCGTACCTTTTTAAAATAATGATGTTTATAAGAATGTGAAATATAATGAATATATATTTAATTTAGTAATAAAAACAGTAACATAAGTGCGATTTCATTTTAACTGATTTTCTATACAGTTAAGACTATTTCCATTTCTATATATTTAAAAAATGTCTATATATTGTCTGTATATTTCTCTATCTGCTTTGATATTTCTATTGAATCGATTTTAATAATTATTGTTCTAACTGAAATATGTTTATTTGTAAACGAGACAGCACTAGCTATTTTTAAAAATATTTCCAAATTATATTTTATTTTTATTATTGTACGTTTTTAATGAAATTTCTTTAAAATGATGATAGTCAGGTTAAGAAATTCTCTCTGTAACATAAAATTATTTTGAATGATCACATTTCACCAATCAGAAGATTCCATCAGTGAAACTGGAGTCATATTTAAAAGAAAAAATTCAATATCTTTCATAATATTTAAACATATCAAAGTGATTGCGTTTAATTATGCTCTAAGAGCCACACTAGCAAATTATTATTTTTTTCCATTTTTAATTTTATTTTTAATTTAGAAAGTTTTTAATGAGATTTTTTCAAAATGTTGTACCGTAATTTCCGGCGTATAATCCGCGGATCAAACAATTCGGTTTCAATCCAGAAATTTTATTCAATAATTGAAGGCAAATATTTACAGCTATCTTGGAAGTAACACTTTATAAAATAAAATTTCTGGGTCCAAACATGATTGCTTCATCTGCGGATCTACGCCGAAAATTACGGTAATTAGATTTAGAATTTAGATAGTTATTAATACTTTTTTAAGTTATACTTTAGCTCAGGGGTGCAAAACTCTAGGCGCCAATGGGCCGATTCCCATCACTAAATTTTAGTATTCTTCGCCTAATAAGAATACTGATAAAATTTAGGCGAAGTATACTAATAAAATTTGACGAATAATTCTGACAAAATTTAGCGGTGGGAATCTGCCCATTGGCCCCTAGATTTTTGCACCCGTGCTTTACCTAATTGTTGAAAGTCCTCAACTTAATATTTTATCTCCAAACTCACATACATACTGTCGGTATTTATATGCTGACATGCATACATTCTTAGATACAGCAAATTTTAATATAATATATATGGCATCAGTTTTTTTAAATATTCATAATTTTTTAAATCCATAACCGAATAATCGCTGCAACAATTTTATGACAATGATTGGGCTGTTTTATCATAAATGTCTCGAGAAAACCTGCTTTAAGGCCTAGGACCTGGCTCCCTCTTAGGGGTCCTCTTTGTGGGACTCCGGGTCATCTCCAAGTGTAGCATGGTAGTTTCTCAAAAGGGCTGAGAATCACCACAATCGCAACGCCCTATGACGTCATTCACTTGGGTTTATTGGGAGTGATGCGAATGTAGCGGTGCTACCACGGACGCTTACAGGAGGACTCTCTGGTCGAGTGAGTTATAAGCCCCTCAGGACTTGGGTGCGGCGGTTGACGTGCCTGACGGGCGCCACTCGGCGCCTGGCAGCGAAGCTCAGTTTTATCGTAATCGACACAGTGTTCTTTTAAATAGCAATGGATTCGTAGCAACGAATTATGAAGTTAAATATATTAATATTTTTAACTTTTTAACTATAATTTACTTTTTCGTAAGAACCGTGTAACTTAATAAAATTTAAATTTAAGGCAAATTAAGATTAAAAGTTTTAACAATTTAAATGTAATATTTTGCATCTTTTTTTTAATCCTTCCGTACTAAAATTATCTTAGGTTGGAAGATAAAAAACTGCAATATTTTATATTTTGTTTTATAAGTAAATACATACAAATGATATCAACACTAGTGTATAAATCTTCCTAAATAAAGTTTTAAACTGTCATATAATAATAAAGGGAAACTCAACCGTAAATTTGACTTTCAGTATGTTTCTCTCGCCTGAGCCTAGATAGAAAAGACAGAGAAGGAGTTAAATGCAGAGTGAACCATAATTTACAAATAAAATAATAATTCCACTATTAAGTTTTAGTGCTACGACAAAGAGTAAATATAGGCAGCTATGCATATGTACGTATATGCATCTAAATATGTATTCAATATTACATATTGATTTATTATTCTTTTTAATTTCAAGCAAAGAAACAAAACCCCTGGAGATGCTGAAAACTGTTTGGAAGCTTACAAATTCTGTTTTATTTTTATAAAATTTTGAGTAGTGCCATATTCTTTTAAATATTAGTACAAACAACGTGATTTCATTTACATAGTATATATTTAGATAGTAGCTATTGAGTGAGAAATGTATAACAAAAAGAACCTAAATCTAACTTAACGCTTTATTGCCCATTATAATAAAATACAATCCTTATTTGTCAGTATTTAAATTCGTTTGCTGAAAAATATCAAAGCACATATGATAATTGATCTTTTACTTTTATTAAGGTATTAAAAGATTTAAAGTCAATTAAAATTAATTACACATAAGATATTTTAAAAATAAATTAATCAATTAAAGTAAAATGGATAAAAGGTAATGTAGAGAAAATATTGTAGAAAGCGTTTAAATTGGTCGTTAATATAATGGTTTCCAGTTGTACGGTGAATATTTGAACAAGAAAAAGTATTTTTACTATAGTAACTTTGAAATAAGTCTTTGAATTGAGTTTCGTTAACAAGATGTAATCGATGTATCAATAATTCCAGATGTAACTTTTAAAGATGTTATTTGTGTAGCGTGACGCATGAGTAATCCAATTTTATGATAGTTTATCTTAGGATGTCGGTGTAAGAGAGTGGAAACATCTGAGGAATTTGTTTCTTTGGTTGATACGATTTTGGACAAACAAGAATGATCAAGCATCTGTCGTGAGCCTGCTATAATCGCCAAGGTAATGTCTGTTGAATGGTCTTACTCGTGTGAAAGGGTACCGCCAAGTACTGCAAATTCAAATGCGTTTGAAACCTCCCACACCTCCTCTAATTTTTCTGAGCATTTGGAGCAGGGTAGGATATAAATCCTCCAAATAAAAACAGTTGGTGACTACAAAGTATATTATTCTCCACTCAATGTTTTTTCTTGCATTCCATGTGTTCCAAAGTCCTTCACATTTTTATAATAAAAATTCAGAACTTATGTTTCTGCGTTTGCAACAAAATTTTGAGTTGTATTATTGTTATTATTATTATAGACTATTACTATTATTTACAATGGTAACTGATAAATTAAGCTATGGCATATGATGAATTATTTAAAAATAAATTAGGGAATTTGTAACTTGAATTCTTTAATTAAACCCGTAGCAACGTCGCCCCAAACCCACTTCGGGCAATTCATACTTGCATAAAATGTTATTATTCTAATTCAATTTGATTTGGGCATTATTTGATATTTTTTGGTGAAAGCCGAATTGAATTAATTTTGGTTTCGAATGCAAATTTAAATGTACATTATTCTTCTTTTTATATTATTATAATTATATTACCTAGCTGATAACTTTTATGTTTTCGTGAAAACACTAAAAATTAAAAAGAATTTTTCACCTTATTTAATCGGTAGATTTAGACGATTAAATAAGCTAAAATTAATTCTTAATCTTTAATGGTAAGAGAAAAATTATAAGAGTTAGCAGCTATGATACTTAGGAATAAAAAAATCTAGCAAAACACGAAATGAGTTAAATTCTAAAATATATTTATGAATATAAAAACCGTTTCCTTTCAGTTCACGAAAAGATAAACTGTTACAACTTTTGCATCAAGCGATGAGTTCACTAATATTTTATATAATTTCAAATTAAATGAATGAATTTCTATTTCCCTCCAATTATTTAAATAAAAAATTTAAAAATAACTATCAATTTAGTTTAAAAATAATTGAAAGTCACATCTTTCAATGTATCAACGGTCACATTTAAAGTACCACTAGTCACTTTTAATGTATCACTGGTCTCTTTAATGCATCACTAATCACATTTAATGTATCACTAAAAAGAGTTTTAAAAGAATTTACTGCTTTCAAAGACATAAACTCAATCACACATTAGAAAAGTTTTCATTTTACAAAGACTATTCTTGATGTAACAACTTACTCTCTATTGTCCAGTTTGTAATTAATTTTTCGCTTTATTCAAAATCTAATTAAGAATTAACTGTTATCTAGTAAAAGTTACATAACAGAAATTTTAGCTGCAATATGATAAATATTTTTTAACCTGTTAACCGGGGATTAAAGTTTTATTCAATTCGTTCCACAATGGGAACATTTTGCCTCATAGTAATAAGTAATTGCGTTTAATATATTACGGCAAATTTCCATGACGAAAAATTCCGTCAGGGCCATTGTAGTAGCAGTTCGTGGTGATGTTATGAAACTATCCTGAATAAAGCTGAGAATAGAATTATTAACAGTTGAAGTCAGTGTTTCCAACATAGACCCTTATCTTATTTTTTTTTAAAAGTACCATCCTACTTCATTTTCAGTATAATCATTTATGACAGACATTCTGAGATTAAATAAAAGATTAAAAAATACTATTCAGAATATCTGGTAGGATGGTAGTTATTCTTAATAAGAAATTGGGCTAAATTTGCAACACTGGCTGAAGTTTTTGCATTTATGTTTTACTACACTTTCCCTTCTAAGATAGTGTAGAATACTTTTAGGATGAGAAAGTGATTTGTTTTTTGGTTTATTTTATTAACGGCTGAAAATTTGATAAAAGTTAAAAGTATGATATTTTTAATTGTAAAATAAATCAAGAGACTGACATGTTTTAAAAAGAGAAAGAATTTTTAATTCAATATATTAGTAAAATTATAATTTTACTTTTAAGTTAGGAGATAATTAATGATATGTGATGATTGATTAATTAGATCACCACAAGATTGCTATTTTAAAAACAGATTCGTGATATTTGCAGGCTTATGTTTGACATTGGCGGCGGCGGGTTGTTGAGATGGCGCACTTTGTCTATCAGGATCGGGCGGACTCGGGCTCTAAAGACGAAGCAATTTTTGGACTTGGGCGTTTTCAGATTTAAAATCTTCGGGCTTGGGCTCCTAAAAAAGAGTCAGAACTCATCTCTAAGATTGTGTGTGGGGAGGGGGGGTGGTCAGTACTAATAATTGCTTTAGAGTATCTTAGCTATGGCGTTGCGTATCATGGCATAAAAATAATACACAAGCCTGGTTCGCATATTATTGCTGTTTGATTTATGAACTGATTGTCTGATTTTTGAACTAACATATTATATCTTGATTTCCAGGATAAAAGAGCTTATCTTCAAATATAAAGATTGATTTAGTTCCACTCTTCAAACCCAATCTTCCTGAAGCCATCGAACGATTTGAGATGCCACTTGTAAAGAGCTTGTTTTAAAAGTCCAAATTCACAGTAATTCAGAGGAGATACGAAAAAGAACTTTAGTCGGATACATTTAAATGAAATAGACTCAATTCCGGTTTCTTATCTCATTTTTTATAAGAATATAGCAGTAGATTTAGATGTATGGCTGGTAGTCTTATTCTGATGGAACGTAACACAATGAAGTCTGTTTGGGTAAAGTGGTGGAATGTCTTCTTTAAAAATATGTATTAAAACATATTTCTGATAGTAATCCGAGATAATTTTGACATCTTTTTTTTATTTTCCTTATTATTAGTTTTCCCTTATCAGGGAATCTTGCAATAACCATAAAATATTTAATAAAAAAAAAATCTTGTGTCCTCTGAACGAACATTTCATGTCTTGTACTGCTCTTTTTCGGCAGTACATCCAAATTTTGTGAATTTTAATTTTGTGAATAATAAAATTTTGTGAATAATTTTGTTTTAAAAAGTACCCAAGAACAATAAGAACTACAAACTCTTGGTGATTATTTAAAAACCTTGCATTTACATAATTGCCAACATTTATCATCATAAATTTTGAATAAAAATCATCGCCTACGCAAAATTTCAAGGATTGATTAAGACAAAAAGTTCTATTCGAAAAAAGGGTTACTAAAAGAGCATAAAAGTTGAGAATGCTGCATTTAAAGAAATTTTAATAATTTTTCCGTTTTACAAAATTCAAAAAGTCCAACTACGTAAAAAAATATTATTTCCAATTCAAATGGCGAAAAAAAAGAACAAAAAATCACGCATCAGGCATAGTTTATGAAACACTTACTAACGTTAGTTGAATATTATTATGAAATTTCATTTTTTATGCAATTAATTTTATATGTACAATATAATAATAATATACAATATCAATTAATATAATTGTATATTAAAACAATAGTGTATATTAAAATAATATACAATTATATAATACAATTATATATAATATTACATATCTATATGTAACGAGTCTGTATGTCATAAGCTAGGTATAAATTCAATAGATCAGTTATAGGGTTGCCCGAAAGAATTCCCATACATTACCAGATATGGATAGCAATTGTTCAAAATATATTTTTCTGTGTTGAAAATGTATTTTTATGTGTATTTGTATGGGTTATGTGTTTTTTTTTTTAATTGCTTATTTTGATATATATTTTTCATTGTGTGATATAATTAAATTCCTCAATAATATTCTGTTAATTTTACAAACTGTATCATAATCTATGCCTCATGCATAATTTTCTCGGTCTTGTTTATCTTACTTATAAAGAACGTTATCGGAGTTACGCATAATTTAAACTCGAAAATACTTGCTGAGTATACAAATTACCGTAATTTCCGGCGTATAATCCGCATCTCAAAGAGTCGTTTTTCGACCCAGAAATATTATTTTATAAAATGTAACTTAAAAGATCGCTGTAAATATTTAACTACAATTATTGAATAAAATTTCTGGGTCGAAAAACGACTCTTTGAGCTGCGGATTATACGCAGGAAATTACGGTAGCTCCAAAATTTGGCACATTACTTTCGAAAAAGTTAATTATTAAATATTATTGATTAACAAATTAAGAATCTCTATGCTATCCATAAATCGGAACATTGGATAACACTTGAATGGCATCAATATAAAAATATATACATTGAAAGATTCTGGCATATCAGTTATTGTATATTGCTAATTAAATACCATTGACTATCTAAAGAATCCACATACCGGGAATAAAGCTCATGTTATCTGATTTAATAATCTATCAGTTAAGAATTTTATTTTAAAGCAGAAAAACGGATTTTCTAATAATTTTAAAATTTTCAGTTTACAAGAAAATATTTTTTATGTGAAGAGTTTAATTTATATATATTTTGAATCAAAAACTCATAATTATTTCCTAAAATAAAAAAAAAAGTACAAATTTGTTTAAATGCTACTAATTAAAATTATCAATAAAAAATCATTTCATAATTATTTAATTATTAACAAATAAAATTTACAATTTACATCGCTACAACTTTAACTTATATTCGTAACTTAATAAAAGATGTAACTTGACTTTTCAGTAAAGATATTTTCTAAATATTTTGTTAAAATTTTCGCAGAATCAAACACAAAATAATTTCATGTTTTATTTTTTGTATAAAGTGATATTTTAAAATTTTGGACAGTCACCTTTTGGTCACAAAGTAAAAATTATGTTTGATATCTATTTTTCACATAATGTTTCGAAGAACTACTTTAAAAGATAAAAACTCACAAGAAATAAAAGTTTATCTTCTGCTCAAAGTTGTATATATATTTATCTGCTGCATTACAGTCGGTTAAAATAAGTTTAAATCAGATAATGGGAAAAGTTTCGTTATAAAACTTCGTAATTTTAATTTAATTTTTTTAATCTGTTAACTTGAAATTTTATATAAAAGAAACCGATTTTTTTTTAATGTGTTTTCAGCAAACTTTAGTTACATGAAAGTAATTTTAATTTATAGCATTAGATTGTTTAAAGGACGTTCATTCACAAAGATATGTTTGCTGGAAAAGATGCAAAGCCCGCGAAGTTTGAAACTCATAAACAGTTTTAAAACAGTAATGCAAACAGCTGATACCGGAATCTAAAACACATTTTAATTTTTATCCAAGAAATTAAAGATTTTTGTAAAACTCTTTCACAAACAAATAACTTGAACGAAAGAAAAGATTAAGAAAATTACGAAACATAGTAATTCCAAAATTCATTTATTCTCCACGTTATAAATTAGTGGTCATTGCTCATAGGATCTGACAGTTTAAGTGGCTACCAGTATTTCAGATTAGAATAAATATTAAATATTTCTTCATAAATTAAATATTTCATCGTATAGAGTTTGTAACATTTGTTTTATTTTAAATGAAGCAAAATATTTTTTTAAAGAAATTTCGGTAAAACTGTACACAACCTTTTAATGTATCAGGTTAATCCTACGCTGCACGTTGAATTCTTTTGTGAGTATATTTATTTATACTCATATTTAGAGTTAGATACCTCAAATAAAAAAAACAAAACAAAACAATAATTTGCCTTATTTAATAGCAGGCTTCTCTGATTACATAAGACTAATATTTCTATTTAAATATAGTGGTACAATGTAACTTAATTTAATGATTAAAGAGTAAAATATAAATGATTCATATATGCCTCACTGCACAGCACAGGGTTAAAAAAGAAAATATTTATTTTATATATGGAAAACAAACAAATTGTTTTCTTAAGCTGTCAAGGACTAGGGAATATGTTAGACAATATAAACTTTCATTGGCGGTAATTAGACCCTGGCTGCAACCCCTGACAGACAAAAAAAGACAGTATGTATGAAGAAAATATTTCCTACTAATTAGTCAATTTCGTCGAATATTATGCCCAGTATGTAGATACTTAACCGTTAGAATGCAACACGGCGCGATACCCCTGAAATGAAATATTTTGATCTAAAAATTCATTTTCAACTCAGAAACTTTATTCAATAATTGAAATCATTTAATTTTAATTTAATAATTCAAGCTTGCGAATGGTCCGTTTTTTGAAAACCAGTATTTTCTGAGGAAAAATTAGATTTTAGTTTTTTTTCTTGCAAATTTCGTAGAAACCAACCCTGAAGGTTATTACTATTGCAGTTGTTGTACAAACCTACTACGAAAATTTTTCTTTGAATATACTGGTTACATTTTTAAAAATAGAATTTCTGTGTTGAAACAGAATTGTTTGATCCGCGGATTATTGGCCGAATTTTCTGAATTAAAACGGTTAAGATAACGAGAATCCGCTCTGACAGGTATGTAAATTTCGCCATTTTTTAATTATATTATTTGTTTCTCTTACAGAAGTAAACTGAAAAGCTTCTGTTTACTTGCAATGATATTCGTAATAATCTCATGATATTGATAACGTATACCGCAGAGGTGTCCAACTGTGGCCCGCCTAATACCACTAAATTTTGAAAGAAATATTCGACTTCTGGAATCGCAGAAATCGCAGAAGCATTAAGGAAAAGTTTAATATAAAATTTTAGAGCTATCCGGCGGGCCACAGTTGGACACCCCTGGTATACTGCATATGTCATGAATGTACCATACACCACTGCTATTATATACAATGACGTGTAATTTCTTTTTTCCATTTATTTTGCTTCATTTTAAATTAATAGAAAAATTGTCGATGCTCTCAATTTTCCAAAATGTTTTAATTACAAATTACACTAAAATATGGTTACGTGAAAAAGCATATGAAAAAGGCGATCTGGATATCAAGGAAATAAAATATTACAGGGTTCGTATGGTATTACCACAATTTTTAAATAGAATGTTTCTATTTACTATTTAAATAACAGAAATTGTGCACGCTCCATTTAATTGTAGGATTTGTAATACTTTCTGCATTTAAATAAGGCGAAAAATTCTATTAAAAATTGTGGTATAAGCGTACGAACCCTGTATTACTACACGCCTATGATTTTTTTAATTACTTCTGTTGTACCTGAATCAGAAACTTTGAAAATTTATGTTTCAATGTACAAAAGTACCGTGTTGAAAAAAAAACATCATTTGCAAGTGAAACGTGGTTGTAACTAACGAGATGGAAACTGTAGGCAATTTACTGAAACAGCACTAAGAGTTTAAATGTAAGAAAATCAACCAAAATATGAATCTAATGTTGCCAACTTTAAGACCGATATTTTCGAATAATGAACTTTAAATTAATTAATCGCAGCATTTTTGTCATTACATAAAGTGAATATTATTTTCGTAAATAATGGTGTTTAAAAAAACGCTAGTGTTCGTACATATCTGAACCCAATAGGAAAACTTATAAGACGTCAGACACGACGATTAAATAATCACCGCCTACTCAACTCTTCACATTTTCTTTAGAAAACAAATTTTTGCCCATATTTTATCGGAGAATTCTCCAATTATTTAAGGAAGAAAATTATTTTCTAAAACCGTGATGGGACCGAGACGGTGATCAGGACCAACATTAGACGCACAGTCATGGAAAAATGCAGGCAGCTGCACACACACTAAAACTCTTTTTTTCCCTCTGCCACAAATCATCATGCATATAAAAATGGTAGTAGCAACAGATTGGTTATAATCTCTACTATTAAATGTTGCAAACGGATTAAGTATTCGTCATCGCTCAGATTTATTTTATCAAATGGGGAGACTCGCTTGTGATATGCATGTCGCCTGTACCTCCATTGAGTAGGAATATTTACGAATAAATATAGAAATTTCTTCTAAACCTAGAATTTCTATCATTGAAAATGCAAAAAATACTATTCGGAAATGGTAGTGATTTCCTCCACCGGTTAACAAAACTGCCTAGCTTGACCTTGCGTCTATGTACAATAAATAATTGTTAAAAATAGCTTTCAAAATATTTCTATAAAAATATTCACAGAAAATTTATTTAGAAGCTTTACATAAGTAAAGAAACATTAGAATTTTATTACTTCAGCTCCGTCTTAACTTCCTTAAGCTATTTAAAAAACATGGTGATGTTTCGTAACTCCCATAAGTAAGCATAAAATCTGTGTTCTCTTCGATTTTTTATTAATTCGTTTTGATTATTTAACTACGAGTAAATGGGAATACGCATATCATCAAAATTGTAAAACTTCACCTATAACTAGTTCTTTAGCGCCGGTCTGATTACCACCAAAAATTAAATAATATGAGCATTAACACTTTGCCGTCCGCATTTCTCGTAAAAATACTTCTATTCGTAAAATGTTGAAATGATTGATTGACACCAGAATTTAGAAACAAATTTATTCGAAAATAAGTAAAATATTTTCTTCATTCTCAATACGAAAATCTTCCATTACCTATGATGAACTTTTTCTGTAACCATGTTTCTGTAATTATGAATTCACATCAGACCAGAATGTTTTTATTTTAAATAAGGAATTTTTCAACCTTTCTTCTTTTTAAAATTTAATTAAATTAAGCTGAGTGAATGATATACACCGTTCTTCAACCAGTGTGCTTCATCCTGTCAATCAGTTGACCAGATTAGAGGTGTTTTTTTTTTTTTTTTTTTTTTTTTTTTTTTAATTCAAAAATTCCGAATTTATTCCGGAAATAAAGAATTTTTACATAAACAAATCGCGGAATGTCTGTCATTAAACAAAGCAAAAATTACTTTTCGGATTTTCTTATATGAATTCGGCATTTTTGAATTCAATAATCAAACTAGCAACCCTGCCTTCAAGGGGTTAAAATAATATTTTTACAAATAAAGAAATAACAAACATCCTGAAGTTAAGATTTTTTTAAATAAATTAAACTTTGTTACTTTTAGAGAAGACAATCAATCTGCTTCCTTTCAAACATGTTTTGAGTAAAACAATGCCGTAACTTTACCTGGACACCCTGACGTTACACATTAATTTTTCTAGAAGATAAATACTTCAACTTTTAGAAGACGTAAAAAATATTAAAATTTCTTCATCGTTTGCGGATCACCACATTTGTATCTATGACAGAAATTTTTTAACGAAATTAAAGTATTTCTTTTCAAGTATTTCGAAAATATTTCATATGACAGAAGTTCTTATTTATTAGTATTAAATGTATTTATTTTAATATAAATTTTTCTATTTCATAATGTAACCTTTTATAACTAAAATTATTCCTGAAAAGAAAAAGTCCAAAATTATCTTAAAGTTTGTCTTAAAATTTATCTTAATTTGGACGAGAAACTTTTGATGGAATAAATTTAATAAAGTGCGGAATTTTGAATTTTGTAATATATATTTATAAATATATGAATCAACATTTGAAAGGCGCCGCGACAGTTTTTGTGTTTTGGGAATCATGATCCGCGAAAATGTGCAATTTTTTTTTAAATGCTATCTTCCGGATGGCTGCAATAGGAAGCATTATACTATTTGTATTGGAACCTACCAAAAAGGATCTTCGGTAATAAATATGCTAAACTATAGACAACTTTTTTCATACAAATATCTCCACAGTTAAAAATTTGCTTAAAAAACAACAATATAAATTAAAATTTACACCATAAAAAATTCACAATAATAATTTTATGTAATTAATCCAATTTTTGCAATAAGTGATTTGTCAATCCAGGCTTATCAATCAAGTAAATAGGCTGCTGCAGATATGCTACAGTGGCCTTATTCCATGATATAGCATACTAGCTTCCCTTTCGTGAGCTTTTCCTTACGGGAGCGATGGGTAGGTGTTAAGTCCATACCAAATGTAGGTAGGAAGGGTGGGAAAGCTGGGAAACTTCTTACTTACTTTTTTATTTATATTTAAATGATCTCAAAAATATATCTTTCTAACTATGATACTATTTATTCACGTTTAAATGGGAAATATTTTACTTTTAATATCACAAATGAATGTAACAATGAGACTTACATACATCTGGTGTTATAAATTTCAATATTAAAAATGTAATTGCTTGAAACAGTTTGATTTTGAAAAGTGTCTTAAAAACATCTCGTACAACGATGCTTGGCGATACAATTTTTCGCTTAAAGAAACTTGTTTTCTTTCTTTTAAAACGTAAAGAATTCTTTAAATATATATATATATATATATTTAGATTAAATTTTTGCTTTAAATAAGTATAAATGGGTGTATACGTATATATTAAAAGGAAATCTTTAAATATTAGCTAAATTAAAAACTATTGCAATGTTTGAAATATTTTCAATTTTTTTAATATAATTTTATAATTTTAAATTGAAGTTTTTGAAAAAAAATATATGTATATGTTTTGTTTATTCTCTTGTTATAGCTTCAGAAAATTTTTGAAATTAAGATTAATTTGCTGTGAAACCTTATGAAACTCATATTATATTCAACTATATTTATTTTATTATTATATTTTTACAATGAGTAGAAGAAAAATGCATTCTGACTAGGACCTGATTACCAACGGGGCACGCTTCCACCAGTAAAATATAATAGATTTTTTCCTTATTTATGGCCTTATTATTATTATTATTATATTACTAAAATTATTTATGCAAAAATAATTTCCAACTGTATGTTAATTTGTAGTAATAATAAATTAATAATTAATCACCTAAATTTCCGTCCCTTCAAAATTTTTCCTTTCTCTCTCCTCTAACCCCCCCCCCCCCCCCCCCATTCCTGCCCTTCCAACACATAAAATTAAATTGCTTAAAAACTAATTTCTTAAGGTAGTTCTCAAATGACCTGCTCAACAACTCGAAACTTTTTGGCACATTTTCTGAATCATTTTTAAACGCAAAAGCATACAATTGGCAGGTTTAACTATTGAAGCGATTTGAAATCGAAATGAGTTTTCCATTTTTTGATAAATACATTTCTTATCCAGTTATAAGCGATTCGTGTCACGTGACGACACGTTTAATCGCCATTCTTCCGATGCTGCCTCGGGAATTCGGTTCAAAACGTCGACATTGACTGTATTTTCTGAAAGATCTTCTGCCTTTACCAAAAAATAAAAAACGTATTTCGATGACATAGTCTCTGAATCTGCCAATTTCATGAGTTTCTGAACAAAAATGAATTCAGATATGTGTGACAAAGTGGCTCTTTTATATTTGAAAACAACCTTGAAAACTTTTTTTTCTGTTCTATTTGTTACTTTGTATTAAAAATAAAACAAATAAGTATATGATGAAATTAAATATAAATAAAACCATATCGAGGATTGAAAACTGGGATAAATTATTAAAACAATATATCATTCTCTTTTTTTTTTTAAATCTAAACAAAATTTTAATATTTTTTTATTTATTTATTACTGATGATCCATTCTTTGAATGATGGAAGAAATAAAGCACGAAATAAATAAACAATAAAATAAACATGTAGTGAAACTTCCCTTATATTTTGTTACTGAGTGTAATATCTGTCAAGCTCCCAAGTTTATGAATCACAGCTCAAAAAAATATTGCACTGATCTTTCCAAGATCTGCGATAAAGCGTCAAAACTAGCATTGCTGCTAGTAACCTATCACCGCCAAATGCCAACTGTAAGTAACCTTCCCACCTGCATATGGAATGCAGTTAACCGCTATCCATCGCTCCTGTAGGGAATAGGGCACGCTAGAGCTCCTGTAATAGAGGCTGACGCATCCTCGCAGATTTGGTGCTCAAATTGAAGTTCAGTCGAAAAACCAACCTAATCAGAACCGAGTCTTAGGCAACCCCAACTCCGGCTGCGGTAGATTGATGCTGAACTGAGCACCAATAATCCAAAACAAAATGAATATGCGTCAGCTCCTATTATAGGAGTCTTAGTGCACGCGATAGACGTTAGTCAAAATTAAGTTTAACAGTTAAACAAACCACTCAAAATGAATGGTATGCGTCTTGATAAGTTAGGATATTTTTCATTTTTCATTCAACTAATTAAACATTACGATACTTATATGTTTTTCGCAGTAATTTTACTGGTGGTTATTTTAATTTGAATAAGATTTTGAAAAATATGAACGATGATCTCGTGTCCTCAACATTTCAAATCCAGAGTTTTTATCTAGCATAAACTCATGACGTATTCAGCGTAAACCATAAAGGTGAAAGTGTTAGAAGTTAAAAACATGTAGATAATACTGATTTATAACCAAAACCTATAATTGAAATCTAAAATTTATTATTATTTAAAAGAAAAATGGATCTTCAAATTCTGTTCCCGGAAAAAGAGAAATTTATTATATGAAATACGTCACTGTTAAATAACTTAAGTGTCAAATAACATCTGGATATTTATTTTCAACCAGAGAAATACATCTTTTGTTATTTTCTGCTGTACTAAATATGTAAGATTAAAGAAAATATATAGATATCATTAAGGACGGACAAACTTAATTTCTGTAAGATATGTCAGTTTTTCTTTATTAGTAACAGTGAGTAAATTTTTTAACGATTACGAAATGCGAAAATAAATTTACTCAAAATGTATATATGAAAAAAACATATACTGTTGGAATGTCGCATTCACCTTGAAACTATATCGAAATAAAATTTAAAAACTTGCTAAAACGGTGCATTTAATGTCACAAATAAAAAAAAGATGTCACAAATATAAAATATGTTACATAATAAAATAATTTTTAAAAACTTTAAAACTATTTTATTATGTAACAACATCTTTTATATTTCAGACAATAAATGCACCTTTTTAGCAAGTTTTTTAATTTTATTTCGATTTGGAATAAACTTACTTTTGTACAAAATTTTGAAACATTATTTAGTATTAAGTGGGCGAAATAAAGAAATTTAGAAAATCAAAGATCAAATCTACTTTTTTATTTCAGTTTTGAGATGCGAAAAGAATTTTTTGTTTTATATGTACAAAATTTTACTTATAACAGCAAATAGCGCACAAACATACATTATCTCATTTGCATCATACTGCATATATGCGTCAAATTCGGAATTTCGTTTTTATTCAGAAGTTCTGAATAGTAATTTACGCTAAATTTAATCAGGGTTCGTATGCTTTTACCACAATATTTAATAGGATTTTTTATTTAATATTTAAATAGCAGAAATCGTTATCGCCTCGTTTAATTGCAGGATTTGTTATACTTTTCTGTCTTTAAATAAGGCGAAAAATTCTACTAAAAAATTGTGGTAAAACAGTACGAATCCCACAAAAGACAATCAGTGATTAAAGGCGAATTTTATTCCAAAAATCTTTTCCAAATCGTACTGCGTTTTTTTATCAATTTAACTATTAGCAATAAAATGCTTTTTATTGAAACATCGCATAAACTAATATGATATCTGCTGTAAACTGAATTCTCAAAGGACAATCAAATATTTATCGTAGACTCAAAGCAAGTGTCACTTCCAATTGGGCTCTGGTCACGCAATATTGTAACTTAAACAAAACTATTTATGGAGCCCTTTTTTTCTTTAATTTTTTTTCTATTTTTTTTCATAACGTCTTTGTTAGTATTAAACGGTAGACTAATCTATAAATAGAAAACAATTATTTAATTTTAACACTTAAATGTATGAATTTTTCTTTTAGCATTGTGTTATTTATACTTATGATAAAGATTAGACACCATAAATTTTAAGATAGATTTTTAAGTTTACCTTCTTAACGGTCGTGCCCGTGATATTCACGGGCTGTGTAGGGTACTCTTAAAAAATTTCAGATTGGTCCACCAGTTTTTTAGAACAGTGCAATTGGCTTTATTCTGTCATTATTTTATCTGCTATTAAATAAGGTGAATATTTCTACTTCAAAAAAAGTGGGGGCAATCAAACAATCTGAATTAAAACAAAGTAGCTTACACTTATCGGGCGCGACCGTTAAGGCGTTAATTCATAATGAAGATTGAGTTTTCTGTCTTTCCAATTACACTTAATTTTTCTTGTATATTGTCTTTGTACAAAAAAAAAAAAAAAAAAAAAAAAAAAAAAAAAAAAAAAAAAACTTTATTCTAACTATTGGCTTTTTATTTTTATTTTATTATTTTATAACTTTTAAAATAAATGTATAGTATGTAAAGAGTCTTTTTTTCTTTTTTGAGATGGGTTCGACCCTCGATAGGTTTTCGTCTGTATTTTTTTTTAATCTAATGGAAAAAAATATTTATTTACTTTTTTGTAAAACTTGTATTTCATAATTGTTTTTCAACCCTTTCCGGCACAGACAAATTCTGTTCGTAAAATGCGAAATTATTGACTGACGCCGGAATTTACAAACGACTTTTTTAGAAAATAAGAACTCCTTATTTTAAGCTTTCATTGTAGAAGCAAAATTTTATTAAAATATTCTTGGTGCCGAATGCAAGTTTGGAATTAAAATTAGGTGTGCCCGGAGTGGGACCACTGTGCCGGAAAGGGTTAAATATTTTGACTTAATTTTCTCATGCCTCCCTTCAGCCTCAAAAGTCAATTACCTATAATCTGGAAGTTCAGTTGTTACGCAACTAGGTATTCCATCCAGCTAACAACATTGTTCCATTGTGATTTTTACAGGATTAATATTTCAAGATAAATATAGTAGTTCAGAAGAACTTGATTTATTTATTAAAAGTTAAATAAAAAGTGTTACAAATTTCATTTAAGGGTTAATTCTTGCCGGTAAGACGTTATGTCAAAATTTTGTTAAATTAATTATTTAAAATTTATGGAACAATTTTGAAAACCGGACGAATTGTCATTGCTACCAACTTATTCAGTTTTCTATTGCCATAAAAATTTAATAGACAATTTTGAATAATTTAATCGCCGAAGATTTAATATTTTAAAGAGTTATTAAATAACGAAACCTGCCACTCATTCTTTTTTAGTAATGCCATCCCCCCCCCCTAAAATAAATATTTTTTTAGATTTTTCGTATAAATTTTTTGTACACCCATCAAGAACATAATTTTCGTTGGAAATGTTCGAAATACATAACATTATTATTTGTCCCCTTCAGAAATACTGGCATTCCAAAAACGGGTCAGTAGGACAGCATGGTGATGGACCCAATGCTATTTATTTTTATTGCATAAGAATGCATAATTTGAAAAGTAGGTGAGAAAAATTTGTAAAACATATCTAGGGAAGCAAACGCAACATAACAAAGCTCCCACTTGTCCCCCTTTTAAAGAAAAATCCAGTATGTATGAAGAAAATTTTTTCCAGCTAGACTTTTACAACATTTGCATCGAAAATTATCTTTCCGGGAGATGCTTACGAAATTTGTTACAAAATTCTAGAAAGAAGATTTTGTATATACTAATTAATTTTTCAGCAGAGCTAAAATTACGCTGCAAATTAATGAAGTACAAAGGATGTGAATGATCACTTGACTAAACAGCGTGCAGGCAATAGAGTGAAACAATGTCCAGATCAGGGACCGATCCCGGGTCTCCCTTGGTATAGTGCACCAAGTTCTTTACCATTAAGCTATGATCCACTACGAGAGGGAACGTGACTACCTCTGTAGGTTTTCACACCCCTCGAGTTGTGGTAAAGCAAGTACGGGTTGGAACATCCCGACTTAAAGCCTAGGGCCTGCTTTTCCTTCTGGGTTTCCAGCTCCGAAGCTGTTGGGGGACGCCGGCCCGTCTTCTAGTGTCTCGCGGTGACTCCCCGTGGTTTCACCGCGTGCCGCAACGACCTACGTTGTCAACACTTGGGTTCGGTGGTCGTCTACGCGCGGCGCGCTCCCTCGGGGCAACTGCGGCGTAGCTTACTTTTACCATTAAGCTATCCGGACGAATTCCTGTCTAGCATTCTCTCACTCTTATATGGCAAGGCTTACAATCTCGTAGCACGAGATGTTTCGTTGAAAAAAATGCTACTAAAAAAATCGGATTGAATGAAAGGCCTGCAAAGACGTTCAAAAATCAGCCGGACTCTTAAATTTTCAAAGCTGAGATTGTCAGATACCATAAAAAATTTCTGGCCAAAGTATTACCGTAATTTCCGGCGTATAATCCGCAGCTCAAAGAGTCGTTTTTCGACCCAGAAATTTTGTTCAATAATTGTAGTTAAATATTTACAGCGATCTTTTAAGTTACATTTTATAAAATAATATTTCTGGGTCGAAAAACGACTCTTTGAGCTGGGGATTATACGCTGAAAATTACTCTAAATGACATTCTTGTTATTAATTAATATTCCTGTAAAATAGAGCTGATTGTTTATTTTTTGTCCTTTTTAAAACAACGTTAAAAAAATAATATTAAGACTGCATTCAATTACAGGCATCTTTTTTAAGATGACCAATTTTTTATTACTACTCTAATTATATTTTTTAATCGCACTTTAGATATTTTGTTGTAAAACCTAAGCACTCTATTATTTAAATGATTTTAATTACCACCTTTTTTATATTAGTATCGCCCTAAAAGCTACGTGATTGTTTATTCCGAATGCAACTGAAAATAGATTTCATTTTTGAGAGAATCTAACTATAAACGACAAATGTTTTTAATCTCACGCCCTTTTTACACAATACATATTTTTGTTTGATTATAGCGGCCATGAATAACAAATACCTTCCATCGGCATATTGTATAAAATCTGCAGTAAAATGAATTCTCCAGACAGAGAATAAATTATACATTTGCCGTAGTCTTTAAGTGTACGTCGTATTTGAATTGCCTCTGATCACGCACTATTGACATTAAGAACGTTTGTTTATAAATGATTTTTTTTTCAAAATATTCAGTCCGTTTCGTAATGATGATAAGCACATTAATTTTAGACAAACAAAACACTACAATAATAAGCTCATTTTCTTGACAGTTATTTCAAAGGTATTTTTATACAATATAAAGAATATTTCAAATTTTAATTGCTTAAAAGGCGTATAGCCAACATAGTGAAAAAGTACCCAAGACGGGTATTGAACCCCGGTCATCAGTATAGCGCACTGAAGTTCTACCAACTGAACCACTTGGAACGACACTCAGCCTCGCACTCTCCCACTATAACATGTTGGTAATGCTACAAACACAGCACAAGGCGGAATATTTTCCGTGAGCCACCAACCCTGGGGCAAACACGAAACCAAAGAAAATCCAGCATCGATAATTGAATAAATCTATATTTAATTAATATATATAATGTAATAAATATAATTTAATGAATATATTTATAAGTGTAATGAATAGTTTTTCCTAGGTAAAAGTTCCCAAGTATTAAATACAATATAATGAAATATACATTTTTCTGGGAACTGAATTAGCGTTTGACTTTTTAAATTCTTAAAAGTGAGAAAGTATTTTGTTATCATTTAGATAGAGTTTCTTGATTTTTATACTGAATATGAAAAAAGTGCTCAATCGTCGCAAAAATATGACTTCATATTAAAAAGGTAAATATACAAAACGCGAAGTATTAAAAAGATTTTTAACCCTTTAAATTGGTGAGTTATGTTATTTAGTAGTTTTGGAATTGTCTGCGATTACGCTCAATTGAAAATAAGATAGCTTATTCAGGATTTTCTTCTGAATTTTTCAGTTTAGAAATGTTCTTTGGCATATTAATTTTAGATATAAATGACTATAATAACAAGTAAAAAATTTTTGATTTCTCCAGAAATAAAAAAAATATTTTTATTTATTATAATGGTATTTACATTTACTGACTTGCAATTGCTGTTGTTATTTGAAA
Source organism: Maratus michaelseni (assembly GCA_963931845.1). Classification (NCBI taxonomy): domain Eukaryota; kingdom Metazoa; phylum Arthropoda; class Arachnida; order Araneae; family Salticidae; genus Maratus; species Maratus michaelseni. The sequence goes on along the minus strand of OZ007595.1, from coordinate 276,097,308 downwards.
TATAAGGGTTGCATTGTCATGTTTCTTGGTAATGTGTTTTTGTGCTGCTTTTCAATAAATAAGACACAACTACTCAATAATTGGAAAAATATGATTACTTATTAAAAAGTTAAATGTTAGAATTGCTTATGATTTAAAATTATTTTGTCTAATGTACAGATAATTCATTTACGCGGTTTGATAATCCTTAACTGGGTTCAGTTTTTCGATTAGGCAGTTGATTTTCGCACGTATTTTAAATTGAGAATCACCTGTAATTTGACTATTCATGTTAGAGTTTTAAATCCGATTTTATAAAATGTTGGATGTAGAGCATTTTATTATTTAAATATATCATATTTTTCGTTTTTTTTATTATTTTCGCCATAAAAGTGAACTGATCATTCATTAACTATTTCTCTCAAAATTAAATTATTTAAAGAATAAATAAAATCATTTAACCCTTTCAGGGGCAAAGCACTTACATTGCTAAAATGCTGAAATGAATGAATGACACCGGAATTAAGGAACAAATTAATTTGGAAATAAGAAAATGGTATATTTCACGTACATAATAAAGAAAATTTCTAGTTAAAAATTCTGGTGTCATTGTTGCATTTGGAAATTAAAATTAAGTGGTTTCATAAACATACCAACGCCCTTGAAGGGGTTAAAAATACTGAAATTCGAGCGGGAAACTTGAAACTGACCTTCCTGTCGACTGAACATTAGAGTTCAGTCGCAGGTGCAAAATGTGAAGCTGTCGCGGTTAGAAAGTACGATTATTTGTAAATACTTATCTTTGCCTTTTTTGAGAGCTGTAATTCTGTCATAAATAAGGCAATTTTTTGTATTCGGAAATAGCTGCATTTGTGCATCGCCACCAGTCGTTGCTTTTTGTAATTAAATCAGGAAAAGTTGGTATAAAAAGTTTCTGATTTCACATACTTCACACTACTCCTAGAGTAACTTCAATAGGTGTACTGCTTCTTTGTAATCAATATAAAAAATGTTTAGGATATCCTGTATATATCTTATAACTTTTATAATGAAAACATTTACGAATAATGAATTCAACTGATTTTTTTTAATGTTCCACGAAACACGAATTAGCACACGAATTAAAATAACATTTATTAATCACAAAGCACACGAATTAAAATAACAAATGTCGCTTCACTACATCTTTCTCTTATGGAGAAAAATTATTAATAATAATCTCCGTTGTTTAGGGATCTATTTAAGATAGTGGGGACATACGCATACTCAAGCTGAAATTTTTGTCTAAACGGATGCAAACCCACATCCCAGAATATGGCGATTCACCTCTAGACGAGAACCAATAAAAGTGTGAGACTAGTTAAGAAACATTATCTTGGCGATAATAACAATCTCACCAAGATGCTTGAAGATTCGATTTTGTGCAAAATAGTCACAGGCACCTTACAGCTTCATAGAGAATCCGAGAACAATGGTGAATCTTTTCTGTTCAACTCGCTAACATGCAAATTATTTTTGATCGTCGTCCCTGTGCTTGACAATATTACATTTTAAAGCTTAATAATTTTTCTTAATAAGTTATTGGTACACAAGTATTGGATTATATTAAAACTGATATTTTATGAAAGAATTGTGGTTAATCACTTATAAAAGTTCTCTACATGTGGGCATTGTCGGTAGATTTCAGAATCTTCAGCTATCCGATAGGAAGTCGTAACAAATTGACCGCTTTCGTGTTTACTGTCCGGAAGCCAGACACATTTGTGATTTAACCATTTTATACAAGTTCATCATCAAATATGTACTTAATTTTTATTGAAACAATCATGAAAACAGCTGTTGCGACATCGCGATTTCAAGTGCCGCAGCAACCCTCTCACCCGCAGTGTCAGGGAAATTCGTGGTAACCTGATTACGGAAGATTAAAGGACTATCGTTATCACGTGAATCCCAATTATGAAAGATTATTCCGTTTGCAGTGCAAAAAAAATAAATAAATCAGCATTTTCTTTAGGTTAATATTCCCTAACAAAATTAAAACTTCAGGAATAAATGAATAAATAAATAAAGTAATATAAATAACACACAAATATATTAAACATGTAATCGAGCTTAGCTCTTACACCATTCAAATTCACAGAATAAAAAATACTGCTTTTAGAAGAGAAAAATTTGGCGATAATTCTTTGGCATTAACTTCTCAGAAGTGGTTAATCCAAAGTATCGCTTTTAAAACATTTCAAAACTTTATTTGAATACATTGATAATTTTCTATTTTCATATTTGTTTAAACGGGACTTTGTGATTAATTAAATGTTTCAAAAAGTGCTTTTTTATTATTGTTGTTTGTTTAATTATTTTGTTTGTTTTTTTTACATGATAAATTCGTGCTTCTTCAAGCAGAAAATGAAATACAAGACAAATGGGACTGATTTCATGCTTAAATGATGCTATATAAATGTTCCCTTTCAAGGAACATGATTTACGTTAATGATAGTCAATTATGCCAATAGAATTTTTTTAATGGTGTTAAAAAGCGCGTTACACTACAAAAGTAAATATGCTAAGGCTGGGTACATGTGCTTGCATTTAAACACCACTAATTGCGAATAGCAATTTTAACTTTATTTAATGTCAGATGTTTCCAAATTAATAAAGGAATGTTTACATTTCGAAAATGAAAGTAGTCTAAAATCAGAACATCTATACATCCTGTCCATGTTAATATTAAAAATAAATAAAAAGATAAATGATATATTCAACGCTGAATGAACGAATAACGCGACAACCAATATATGTATTGTCCAAATGCGATGACTCCAATTATTATTGACATTTCACAACTCTTTCTAATATTTTTTTTACAATATTTCATTGCTGAAATTTTCAGATTAGATAAGAGGAAAATTTATGCGCAAAACTAATTGTTGTAAAATAAGTAGCAATACATTTGGACAAGAAAAACTGGCTGTCGCGAATAAGGCGGCGTCGTTCGTTAAAAGTTAATTCATTTACTTTATTTATCAATCGCAGTTTTAAACCATTGCACTCTTGAAAGATTATTGTCCGAAAGTATCGATCATATTTTTGGCTACCACTATTTATCACAAAAACTTTTTCCATGGGTTTTTTATTGCAAATGTTATACAATTATACTATACATATTTTGCTTTAAAATTCTAACAGCCCAAGTTTATTTCCGAAATTGTGTTATTGAGAACTTTTATCAAGTCTAATGTCTCAACTGATAAATCAGTGCTAAGGATTAATATTTTCCCCAAAATTAAATTATATCCATATGTTGAAATTTCAAGCAATAAATATGCTTATTACTTTCAATGGCCAGAAAAAGAATCCGGCCATTTATATATATAGTTTTTGTAGAATTGGCATACGTATGTCGAAATAATAGATGACTTTATAATCGCCTATTCGTTTCCTAAATCAAGTGTGAAACCAACAGAGTGAAAAAGCGTCCAATCCTGGATTCGATCCAGGATCACTGGCATTCAACCAAACATTCGACCAAATGCTTCGAATCCCCATTGGTCCTGGTTCGAATCCCGACTTGGACACTATTTAATGTGTTGGTTTCACGCAGGGCCTGATTACCGGCGGGTCAAACTTCCACCAGTTAAAAATTCTAGAAATTTTTGTTTATTTAACCGTTTTTTTCATGCTGAATTTCTGTCAAAAAGAAGGCAAAAATTTCTTTTCTTTTTTACTGGTGGAAGTTTGCCTCGCCGTTAATCAGGCCCTGGTTTCACGCATAATTTAGTAAAAAAAAGCAGCGATTATAAATTCATCTAAAATTTCTTCAGGCGAATTCTACAAAAATTGTATATCTACAGTTTATTCATCGATGCTGGATTAAATGCCCGTTTGCGTCTCATGTTTGACTCAGGATTTGTTGTTCATGAAGACATTTCAACTTGAGCTGCAAGATTGTGGCTTTGCCAACTTACAAAAGTGAGGAGTGCCAGTCCGGATAACGTACAGGTAGTATAATGGTACAGCGTTGGCGCGCAATGTCAATGCTCTTGGTTCGAATCCTGGCTTGTACACCTTCTCACGCTGTTGGTTTCACGCCTGATTTAGCAAAAATAAATCAGCGATTGTAAACTCATCTAGTATTTATACACAGGCGTATGCCAATTCTACAAAAATTATATATCTAAAGAATATTCATCGATGCTGGATTAAATGGCAGTTCGCGTCTCATGTTTGCCACAAGATTTGTTGTTCATGAAGACATTTCATCTTGAGCTGCATGACTGCAGCCTTGCCAACTTACAAGAGTGAGAAGTTCAACTCTGGATAAAATTACAGGTAATATAATGGTAAAGCAGTGGCTCGCAGTGTCAATGGTTCTGGTTCGAATCCAGGCTTGTACACCTTTTTGCTCTGTTCGTTGCACATCTGATTTAGCAAAATAAATCAGCGATTGTAAACTCATCGAGTATTTCTACAGTCGTACGCCAATGCTACAAAAAATATATATGTATATTCATCGATGCTGGATTAAATAGCAGTTTGTGTCTGATGGTTTCCGTAGTATTTGTGTTTCATGAAGACATCTCATCTTGTGCTCCAGGACTGTAGCCTTGCCAACTTGCAAGAGTGAGGATTTCCAGGTTGGAAATAGTCCAAGCAGTTTAATGTTAAAGCATTGGCCCGCAATGTCAATGGTCCTGGTTCGAATTCAGGCTTGGACACTTTTCCAATCTGTTGGTTCCACTCTCCTGATTTAACAAAAAGAAAAAAAAGAAAAAAGTAATCAGCGAATATAAATTGTCCATTCATGTCAAAACATTGTTTTTGTCATTGTTAAGTTGTGCATTGGAATTATAAAAAACATCCTCATTTGTCACTAACCTTCAATTGAAGAAAAAACAGGTTTATTGTGCCTATTGTATGCATTGACATTTGTGAGTAAGTATGTATTTGTATATCTATTGTTTGTATTGAATTTTTTGTGTAAGTATGTATCCATAGCTGCGTCATTTTGCGCTTTTTTCCTACCTCTAAACTTTTATAGTAAATTTTACCCGATTTTTCCGAATTCTCGAATGTAAATAAATGTGAGCTACAAAGAAGCCTTTTTTGTCCAATTAAAGCCGCTTTAGACTATGCAACATTTATAACATTTGACTCTAAAATTTGAGCTACAAAGAAGCCTTTTGTGTTCAATTAAAGCTGCTTTAGACTATACAACCTTTCTAACATGTGCTCTAACATTTGACAATTTTGAACACCCAAATTCAAATTACCTATATGTCATTAACATACATTATATAGCTTTGAAGGCAGTAGCGATTAGTCAGGGAATTAACAATAACTGTATTATCAATATTTTAATAAACTAAATATATACTTGTTTAATCATAGACCGTTCCATGAGGTCAAATTTAATATACTAACATTCCAGTGGTAAAGAGATTGTGAAGCACCTGACGAACCGTCACTGCTTGAAAGTACACTGTAAAAAAACTGTTGTTTTAACATATTTTCTACAGTATTTTTAACGTGATTTCTCCATTTCTTGTAAAATACAGATTTATTCTGTTACCCAGCAATTCTAACATCTGGCTGTAGGTTTTAAAGTTATGGAGTTCAGAGAATCTATAACAAACAAACTCAAAAATACAAGAAATAGTATAAGATAATAGAAGCTAATCTTGTAAAAGAAAAAAAAATGATTTTGATTTATGAAAACATACCAGAAATCTCTAGAAGAAAAAGAAAGTCAGCTCGCACAACAACCTCTGCACTCTTTATGCAGAATTTCTTCTACGAAAAAAACTTTTTTTTTTTTTTTTGTACAAGTGAACTCTGATCCTGTTACCTTCTCTGTAAGATAGAGACGTAAAACTCAAGTACGGTTTAATAGGACTACCCTGTTTGTAACATGAATAAATTGTGCTTGATACACAGAGAAAATTTGTATCAATTTAACAGCATTTCTCTGTATAACAGGAAGAAACTGTTAGCATTGTTGAAATAATTTTTTTCAGAGTGTACTGTCATGTGAAACTGAGTCGATTTTTCAATCACCCTATATTCTCAGATAACATATCAGATGTTCCCAATACCAAAACTGCAATTTAGAATTCCTACGTGAGTTATAATCTGTTTTCTTATGACTAATTAGTGCATTTATATTTTACAAAATACAAATGGAAAATCTTGAATCCGGTATCTCGACACGAAAGATAGGTAGTTTTGTAAGACGCTTATGTTGTAACTTGCTAAACTCATCAAACGATTTACAATTTTGTTTCTTAAAAACTATTTAGATAACTACATCCAATAAAATACAAAAAGGGTTATATCTTTCTATCTAATTATTGTATATTCATGTTGTTTGCTTTATTTTATTCCATAAACAATGCAGTTTTTTAAGCTTGGGAGACAAACTTGCAACAGTCAGATGTTTGTGGATGGCAGATATATCAGAAATTAAAGACACACTTATAAATTAAATAATACTATAAGAAAATAGTACGATATCAGATATCCCAGAGGAGAAAGAGTTTATTAACTTTCCTTTTTTCGCTAAAAAATAATTATTTTAAATTATTCTGGGGAATAAATTTACTTACAGACATGTGTACGAGCAGTAGTGGGATCCAATATCGGCCCGCGTGAAACCTAAATTTCCGAACAGTATTTTTTGCCTTATATATATGCGATTGATTAAGGAGAAGAATATTATTGGTATATTCTAAATACACTTCATCATTTACTCAAAATTACTATTAATTTTATTATTGCCATTACTATTACTATTACTATTACTATTACTATTACTATTACTGTTATCATTATTGTTATTATTATTATGTAAATTTTATTCTTTCTCGTGAAATCTTTTTCATTTACAAATAAAGCTAAATATTGCTTTATTTCCGTATCTGAACATTGTAAACGAATAACTCTAACAAATCTCACTTAAGTGAAAATCTAATATCCATTTTCCCGTGATTTGAAAAGAGTTGCTGATGTCATCAAAAGTTCATAACTGTGATTTATTATCTTGTGCTTCCGTATCCTTTGGGGTTTGCGGGAAATCGGAAAACATTTACGAAACTGACTGTGAATTCCGGAAATTATAAAAGATGAAATTCCTGGCATTAGCCCTCAATGATGTACGTTTTGATGGTAATTTTCTTCTACGGTTTTAAAATTAACTAAAAGAATTCAACAGACGCCACATTAATTTGATCATATGATTCGACAAGGATAAAAGGTGTGACAAAGAAGAGCTTGACAAAGTCGGCTATTGACTTTAGCTTAGACAACTATTTTATGCGTTTCATAAATAATGTAAAACTAGGCAATTTTTTAATTAATTGATATCATCAGCACAAACACTTTCTTCCTAATGTTATTAGATTTAAAAGAATTTAATAAGATAAAAATATAATTAAAGAAAGCTGTTTCACTCGTAGAAATTTTATTAAGCTGCTTCATTGGTAGAAATTTTATTTAGCTGCCCCAATGGTTAATATTGGTAAATATTTTGAATTTTTTTAATTAACTTCATGTTGAATACAGCATACTTAATCCACAGTTGCCATCTTTTAAAGTGTTTGTAGTCACTATTTTTAAAAGAATACTTTGCCTCATTTAATTATTAAAAATCTAGAATGAAATAAGGCACAATTTTCTGTTCAAAAGTAGTGGTAAGCGAAATCATAAAAGTTGGTAACTATGTTTAATACATCATTTCCATACTTACAAAGATTATTTTTTTACTTCTATTAATAGATCTGTCTTGAATGCATCTTTTATGGTAGCATACATCTTATACAAATATACATGTATGCATTCTTACATGCAATAACATTTAATGCATACAATATGCATAATAAAAATCTTTTTTCAACTAATAAATACTGGTATCTTCCACAATCCAAATTCAACTAAAACTTCGTATTAAAATGTTAACTTTAATGTACTTACTTTCTATTTGAAATGAAAACTACGCAGAAATTAATCAGTAATAGATTTTGTTTCCCCATATAAGAAAGAAACACCAATGTCTAAATTCATTATGAGAGTGCTTAAATTATTTCTTTTTCGTGAGTGAAAGCGATAAGCGACTCTGTCACTGCATAAAATATTATTTTAAGAATTTAGTTTCAATACAAATTTAACTATTGATGTTGATTTTTAACGCTATTATATAAATGTTTTTGAATAATACATTGTAAGATTGATTGAAATAATAAGTATATTATACATTCTAAACAAATGAAACCCCTTCAATTTAAATAATGAGCTGAATGGTCCGACGTTTAGATCTTGTTAACAGGGAAAAAAACAAACTCAAGTTTAATTACCGTAACACATTACATTTTAATTCCTTTAACATTTCTATAACTGTTCAACATTTAAAGGTATTGCATAATTGCAGGTTTTTGTAGTGCTTTGAGTTATTGTAATCATTATATTGCAAAACCAAAATAAATGGGCCAATACTTCCTTAGAAACCCCCATTACTTCCTTACCTTCCATTTGAAAACTAGTAATTTTAATTGACTTTAAATCTCTTAGTAGCAGAATACACATAAACAAATTCTGTCTGATTATTTTAAATTTTGATAAAGCGCATAAAAGCAACATCAGACATCCGTCGCTCCATGTCAAACTATCGAATGTGAAAAAAATGCATTTTTCATTACTTTTAAAAATTGGCCACTCGCCACTAAATTTTATTAGTATTTTTCACCAGAGTTGCCAGTTTGGCATCCCTTTTCATGCAGAAATTCCAAATTCATACCAGATATTTTCAAACAAAAATTTTTACTTTATTTTTTGATGGACATGTCGTTATTACTTAAGAAACATTTTTCTCAGAAACGTTCCGGTATGAATTCGGCATTTCTGAATAAATACAAAAGCCAAACTGGAAACTGGCTTCACAGGTAGTTTATTAATATTTTTACTAGTGGAAGAATTCTAATAAAATCTAGTGGTGACAATCGGACCATTTTTAAAATAATGAAACTGCATTTTTTCACATTCGATAGTTTTAATGGTAGCGACAAGTAGTCTTAATGTTAAATGATTTTGTTATTCGTGATGAACCGGGTGCTATATTTGTATTCAGAGACAATTATCGATTTCAATTGAATAACACTAGATTTCCAATTTCTGAACACTAATGCAATAAACAGACCTTAATTTAAATTATTGTCGTATGTAAGTAATGATACCACTTCTTTTAATATTTATAGACATAGACTCATGCATAAATTCAGTCTTTTACTATGTTTTCCAAACTATAATTAACATTAATTTAAATTTTTCAGAAATTAATTGATCAATTTATTTTTCTTTTTTTTTCATCATGTAAGTGCTATGCATATAGATACCAAACTTTCCGAATTTTGACATAAATGATTTACAAATTCATCTTCTTTTAACTGGCATCTTATTTCTCTCATTAAAACAAGCAAGTGATACATAAAGCTAACGAAGAATAGGTACGAAGAATATTTTTGTAAGAATAGGTACTCAAAAATAGAAAGATTTGGCCACCATATATTGATTTTAATTTACTTTTATTGTATTTAACACATAAAGATAACTCTAGTAAATGAAATTGTTTTTAAGTGCAAAGAGTGAATTTAAAATGTCTTGCATTAAGGCAAAACTCTTTTTAAATTAACACTTTTATACAAAAAATTATTTCTTGAGATTATTTGCACTTTAAGCATTCGACTCTTTTTTTTTTGCTATCTATTGTTATTGCTATGACAGATAATCGGTATTATTTTTTTCGATTTATTTGTAGTTATTTACTTGGTAGGAAAACCTGGAATTACGACACACACGTTGAATAATTTGCTGCTAAAAATACGGAACCTGCAAAATATCTTTATTTTGCCATGCCTGACACGCCTTAGAATATTTCCGGGAACAGTAAATTAAAAAAATATATTGCAAATGTGATATAAATTGGGGTATAGGAAGAGTTTTGTTACTTTTTACAACTTTTTAGACATACGTGAAAAATAATTACAAGGTCTGCTGAGCTCCCACAGGACCTTGGTAATAATAATAATTAAAATGAATGAATAATTATGCGTTAAACATTGAATAATTTGGTAAGTAAAAATATGGAAACTACATAAAATCTTTATTTTGTCATGCCTAACTCATCGTCACAATGAAGAGAAACCTATTTCTGAAAAAAAAATTAAAGAAGAATATTGGAAATGTGATATAAAATAGGGGTATAGGAAGGGTTTTGTTACTTTTTACAACTTTTTAGAGATACGTGAAAAATAATTACAAAGTGTGCTGAGCTCCCACAGGACCCTGGTAATAATAATAATTAAAATGAATGAATAATTATCCGTTAAATATTGAATAATTTGGTAACTAAAATTATAGAAAGTACATAAAATCTTTATTTTGTCATGCCTGACTCATCGTCACAATGAAGAGAAACCTATTTCTGCAAAAAATAAATTTAAAGAAGAATATTGTAAATATGATATAAAATAGGGTTGTGCAAAAGTTTGTGGTAATTTGTACAACTTTTTAGAGACACGTGGAAAACATCTACGAGGTTGCAGAAGTCCCAGTGGGTCCATGGGAATAATAATAAAAATGAATGAATAATTTTGCGTTAAACGTTTAACAATTTTGGCGTCAAAATACGTTACTGCAAAATATCTTTATTTTGTCATGCCTGACTCATCTTAGCCTATTTTTTGCAAAATAAATAAATAAATAAATAAATAAATAAAAAACAGTATTGGAAATGTGATATAAAGGGGTTAGGGGAAAGGTTGTGCTACTTTTGCCATTTTTTACAGATACATGAGAAACATTTACAAGGTGTGCAGAGCACCCAATGGTTCGATTTTGGATTACCAGTATTTCTGGAGAAACTTTTCCATGTTATGTTGTTACAACATCTGCAAAAAAATTTACACCCCGAGTACGTATCTAAAAAATTTGTAAGAAAATTTTAAAAAGCAAATTTTTCTTAGAAAAAAGAGGTATAGAAAAAACGGAATTTGTGGGTGACCTGGATGTGTGAACATGCTTTATTTCCTCCTTTGATTTTCTAAATTAACCAATGTTTCTTAGAACTCGTCAAATACCTTCTCAACGGCATGTTCTGCACATGCACACTTTGATGATTTTGCATATTTCTGTGCAGGGAAGGTAAATTTTAACCTCATCTTTAGCTCAGAAATTCTAAATTCAGGCTGGGAATTCCGAAATAAGTTTTACTTTATGTAACTACACAATGTCTGTTACTAAATAAATCAAAATGTACTTATCGGAATTTCTCGTATAAATTTGCCTTTTTCTGAACAACAAGGCGGTCAAACTGGCACCCGTGATAGAAACACGAGTCTTAAGGGTGGGACTGAACTTTCGGGCAGACTATAGTAGAAGAAATAATTTTACAAAACATAGGCCGCTGGAATTGCAGCCTATTTGCGTGATCACATTATTTGACAACACAGAGCAGCTATCATTAAAATATATTTATTAGATTAAATTATTATTCTGCAATTTTTATGGTATCAATTTGAAATTAAATAGAAGTTGTCCCTGAGAAAAGTGATTTATGTTTAATAAACATAAATCAAACACTTTGTGCGAGTTTTAATTCAGAAACTAAAACCATTAACAACGTTATAACGCACAAATATGTAAATATGGCAAAAAAAAAAATTACATACGGCCGTTTCGAGGATTCTTGGATCCCCTTTCTCAGTACTCAGGGCTATAAACAAGGGGTTCTTTTAACCCATTTTAATCTTTTTTTTCCACACTGAGGAAGGGTATCCAAGAATCCTCGAAACGGCCGTATGTAATTTTTTTGTGCCCTTTTTTTATATTTGTGCGTTATAACGTTGCTAATGGTTTTAGTTTATGGATTTATATTTAAGTTTGAAGTTGTTTAGAAGAGGTTGTGTATATGATTTAACACATTTATTATCGAAGAATTTTTTTTTCATATGGACATATATTTAACACCGAAAAAAATTCTTAAAAACTAAAAAAATGCATTAATTTTTCATATTTTCAAATTAAATTTCCAATTCTTTCTTTTAAGTGTATTTTGTTATGAAATACTCCATTGCGGTTTTCTTTTTTTGCTGCTTTCTTTTTAATTAATTCATTTTTTGTACTGACATCATTAAAAGATTACAACTTTTGAGTCTGATTACAAAATTTTCCGAATAATAATAATTCCATTATTTAAGGACAGATATTCTGAGATTAAATAAGGCGCAGATTACTATTTGTAAATTGTGGTATTAGAAAACAATTATTGTACTAAGATTGTAAATTTCTAAAAAAAAAAAAAAAAAAAAAAAAAAATAGCGACAAAAAAAATTGAGAATAGTTTAACAATATGCCAGTACAAATTGTTTGCTCAGCGAAAATGACAATTAAGATGGTCGTTTACATTTTAATATTCTTGAATCAATATTTTCCACTTTTTAACACATTCGCAAATTCACTTTCATCTGAAAAAAACTAAAATTGTGAGGGAAGTGCGATCGCCATTACAAATTCCGTATTTTTACAGATTGATATGAATAGAGTATTTTTTCAAATCCAAAAGTCATTTCTTTTAGTGCGCTTTGCCATTTCTTAATAATTTTAACATTGGTACAGAACAGCCCTGTATACACAGCCTGATTCGCTCATCGGGAAACTTTCACGTGTAATTTATAAAATTATTTTTCTCTTTATTTAAGACAAAAATTCTACATTTTAATAAGGCAAAATTTTGTATACTAAATCACTTGTTTGAGTACACTAATTGGGGTCTGCCTCATGGTTCGTAGGCTTTTACCACAGTTTTTTATAGAATTTTTGTACATAATATTTAATAGCAGAAATTGTAGACTCCTCGTTTAATCGCAGGATTTGTAATACTTTTCTGCATTTAAATAAGCCGAAAAATTTGATTAAAACAGTGTGGTACAAGCGTACGAACCCTGTTGTCTGAATATAATATTTATATACTTTTAATATATTGTTTAAAAATTTTTCAATGCACATTCACTACGCAAAATGCATTTGGATTGTGACAAATCCATGGGATATTAAAATCGAACACTGTGGATCTGGTTTTACAACAGAGAACGCAAAGTGCAGGTCAGATTTTTTAATTGTTTGATTTATGTAAGGAAAATTTTAATACGCATTAAAAATACTAATATTAATTGTAAAACTGGAAAGAAATTTAATAAACTTTTTTATAGGTTTAGAAAATACCACATATCTTGTATTTTAAAAATGAAATTGGCATTTGCTTTCATTTTGAAACACTTTAGTGCATTTAAACTAAATATAAAGTTACTGGATGTAATCCTAGGAATTATGATGAATTTACAGTTAAAAAAATGGATTAATATATTTTATTCAATATATTCACTGAAAAATCAATTAAAAGTGACAAATATTTATTTTAATAATAAAAAAAAACTAAAATTTCATTCGCTTTTTAAATACCTGTTTGTTTTTTTTAGCTCATATACATTTTCATTGAAAAAATAACCGAATTTTTTGTACATACAGAAACTGTTCTTGAATCTCATAAGAGAATGACTAAAAGAGAAAAAGAAAAAAAACCTGTGCACAGGCCCATAGTGCCTCCTAGATATTTTTCATCCATTCTCTCATTGTTTGTTGATTCTCACAGTATTGGTGACAATAAAGCATTTTATAATAACAACAACTCTTTATTCTTTCCAATAATACAAAATAAAACAGAATGTCTGTGACGAAAATATATTGAGGAATCTTGAACATGAACTGGCTTTGAATGCAAAATAGTCTGTAAGCATTTATTATTAGTTCTGTTATTCCTTATTATATATTTTTTTTCTACAAGAAGAAATAATGTTTATAAAAATTTATAAAACGTTTTATATTGTGATCAAGCTAAAGCAATCCATATATTTAAAGCGAAAATCGCTTTCTGTAAGATTCCACATTCTTTTTTTCACAATAGATATTCAATATGAAATTGATCTTTTTTCGCATCCTTCAATTTTTTTGAAAGCTTTCTCCCCTCAGAAACCGGAAACCTGTTTAGCCATCTCCCCCTGCTAACTATTGCCCGGAAGCGAAATCGAGAATTGAAAAGGAATGACGATGGAAGCGATCTCCATTCTTTTACGTGCTTTGTTTGAGACCGGGCAGAAAGAACCGGATTGCAAGCTAATTAGGGGATTGAAAAGGTATAGAAACGTTGTTCAAAGTTGTGCAGTGATTTTCAGAGACCGGACTATAACTGTTGATCGTGGTTATTCCTCTAATATTATAGATTCCATTTATAAGAAATTGTCGAAACCCGTCCATTTTGAAAATAATTTTAATTCCAACTCTAATTACTTCAGTCGTTTTGCCATTTTTTCCTAAAATCTGTCAGCAAATTTCTAAAATTTTAAGAAGGTTCGAATTCAATGTTATTTTTTCTTCTGTCAATAAAATCTCTCTTTCAAATCTCAAACACCCTATTTATCGTATAGTTAACTGGGATTTTTATCAAAAATCTTGTACAGTGTGGTCTACCATGTTGTTCAGACTAAACGTGCTCTTAGATTTCGTTTAAAAGAGCATGAAGGTTATGTCAAAAATCAAGAGCTTAAACGTTCTCCTATTGCTCAACCTTGTTGGTCTTTTCAATATAGTTTCAACTTTTCCTCAGCCACCATTATCCAAAAATGCACTTCTAACCTTGATCTTTATTTTTGAGAAGCTTACCACATCATTAAAATTTCTCACTCCTTAGTCAATGACTTATCTAGTACTTCTGATTTTCCAAGTATTTGGAAAGCATTAATTTAATTTCCCTTTTTCTAGTGCTGTAAAAGTAACGACTAAATGACTACCCATATGTATTCGTTACTTTCAAACTCATTACCGTTAGAAAGTGTTTGTTACTCGTGACTTTCGTATCTATTTAGAAAACGGATATTAACAATCGTCGTAAGTACTACACACATATTCTGTGTATTTTCTAATTTTCAGAGGATTGTTTCGATAACAATTAATTTTAATTATTCATTAAAACAAAGATAAAATGTATCTGAATACATGTCTTAATTTAACACTTCAGAAAATATAAAAGTGAGCGCTATTAACTCCTTCGCGACGAGCGTCCTTTACAGAATCTTTAATCTTCCACCACCGGTTTCTCAAAACAGAAATTTTTGCCTAATTGAATTGCAGAAATGCTGTCATTAAATAAGGCAAAGCTAACAATATAAAGTAACTGGTGAGAATAATCCAGGACTCTGAGCATCTTATACGTTACGTACACGTGTCGCTCGTCCCCAAGGGATTAAAGTACTTACATGTGAAATATATGTTCACAGAACTGCATAAAATTTAATTATATACTATACATGAGGTGATTGGAAGACTGTTACCTAGACCTAGACCCATAACGGAATCTTGTTACTACGCAGCCCCTCTGTAAAGGAAATCTACATAAAAGTGAAAATAATTAAAATATAATAATAAATACAATAACACCTGTAAAAATAGAATTCTGCAGTGAAAAGAAATATTCTAGTGCCCATTTCCAAGAAAATAATTCTTTACAATTTCATGTGCTAAGACGGAAAAATGTGTCCAAATCAGAATTTTTCTACGGTTTCTTACAATTTTGTCTTATGAGGTTTTACTGTATATATTAACGAAAAAATACTACTTCAGTATTTTTATTACAAATACTCAATGTTTACTGAAAACAATAAACCTACAACGACAGAATCTGTCTATAACGGAAAGTATCATTAAAACGGTTCCCAAAAACATATTTTCGCCTGCTCAATATCGCAAAACTTTCTGACACATTCATAGACTCATTTTAATACATAAAATCGTAAAATTGTCAGTCCCGACGATTGAAATATTGTGGAATCAAATAGCGTTTTTCAAATTTTGATAAATGTATTACATCTCGAGTTATAATCGAGTGCTGTCTTATGACGATAATTCCATCACTATCGCGTCCGAAAATCCGGTTCAAAACACACATTTTGACAGTACCTCCAGAAAACTCTTTTGCATTTAAAGAAAAATAGACAGATGCTAATCGATTTCTTAATTTCTGATCATGAGTATCTGCTGATTTTATGCGTTTACGAATAAAAATCAATAATTAAAAAAGTTATATTTCATAGAAATACTTTATCATTCCTTAAATATAGCTACAACGAGTATTTATTTCACGATAAGTTTCTGTTCTTTTTACAGTAAAAATTATGAGAAATTTTAATTGATTAAATACATAATTAATACTAAATTAACCTAATTAAAATCCTACAAGAAAAACAAACACGACTTGCCTCCCTATTTCTTAGATCCATGGTTCCTTAATGTTTTCCTTCTATTTCTAATATGTGCATGGAAATTTAAACTTTTTTTGGTCAAAATAAGTTTTACAAGTTTCTTCATATGCTGCTAATATTTGAAAAATACATACAAAACTTCATATCTGTGAGATTACAAAAAAAAATTTAATCTCAAAAAGAATTAACTGTCTTTACACGAACGAACGGGTCTTTATGAAGTCAAAATGAACGACAAAATGAAAACCCGTATGTCCGAAGTCCAAACAAAATCTCTCATCATTTCAGACAATCCAGCTCCATGAATCATGAACACTACATTCGTTACTGAGTAACGGGTAATCTCTCTGACTCGAAGTTGGACTTCGTACTCGGAGAATTCGGTCTCAGTTCTTCCGTATCAGTATCAAATACGGGGATATGGGTGTTCATTTAATCCTTTCGTTACTTTAGCACTGGCCTAAGTAAATAACATCCGAGTGAAGTTTGCGGTTTGTTTCATTTAGTTCTGCAGAGCGTTGATGCAGTAACGATTAACGAGTCGTATTTCAAAGTAAACGATTCGGTACTTTGTATCAGAGTGAATACTTGTGTGGGGTTTGGATGTTCTTTCTTAAACAATTAACTTAAACAGATTCAAAGAATCACTTACAACTCACTCTTCATTAAATAATTTAAAAAAACAAGTATACCTTGATTAACACCAATGAAATCTGATGCCAAGAAAAGAGAAGCAAACTAAAACATATGTACCAAAATATCAAGACTCAAAAATACAATTGAATAACTTTGAGTAAACCTTAATTAATGTTCATTAAAACAATCGGTCGTGAATATAAATCTAAGAAATTTAGAAGTTTTAATCTAGTAAAATTATAGTTTTCATAATTTTTTTTTTTACTGAAAGGTTAAGCCTCTCTTATAGGTTTACTATGAATATAAAATATTAATTATTTAAAGATTATATAAAGAAAAACATACCATCTTTGAGAATAAACAAAATTTTCTTTATTTGAACAATTTAAAATTATAAAAGCAACTAAGTTCTCAAAATAATCATAATAACACATTATAACGGATGATCCATTAAACTGAAACTACTCATTGATTATCTTTAAATTAAACATCCTATTTTTAAAATTATCATCATATCACCATTTAATGGTCGTTCAATTATAAAGACATTACATATTAACTTACAAACTATTTTTACTTATAATGCAAGTCCGTATTGATATTATTTAAACATATGCATTTTACTCTCAAACTTTAAGATAAACAAACATATTTTTGCATCAGGAAGATATGTAAAATAAAAAAAAAACTATGTAAAGTTTACTTACAAAAGGCGAGGAATTCTACAACTAAATCAGTGGGCAAGCTCTTACCCTTCCTTTTTTATTGTTGCAACCGACTGCACAACATGATTCACTTTCCTTTTTGAGAGAAAAAACTGTTACTGGATATCATCTGATGCGATTAAGTCTCTGGGGGATAGTTCCATAAATCACCAGCGTGCTAATCAATCTTCATTCCTTCTCGGCATTTCATATTTCATCTGCGGACATGCGAGTTGAATTTTTGCTTGCTAACTTTGCCACTTATGAACCTTTATATGTAGCACTTGTCTTTAAGGATTTCATAAGTCCATCAACAACCACTGACTAATCGAGGCTTATTCACCCTCCGTATTATTCACTTTATGATTCAACCGAACATCTCATATATCTCCCGGCTATGAAGGTTTCTCGGGCGATACATATTTTCACAAAACCAGCTTCGAAACACACGGCGGTCAATCTTCCATGAAGGTTTCTCGGGCGCTGCATGTTCACATAAGACCAGCTTCGAAACACACGGCATTCAATCTTCCATATCAGGAACAAGAAAATATTAAAGCCTTCTAGATAGTTGAGACCTCTCAGGACTGAACAAGAGAATTTTTTTTATTTTCTACGCATCTAGACCCGTCGACGCTCTCTCATTGACAATCACTCTCATTTTTTTTCGACTAACAGCTTTTCGATCACAACAACCAGTGAGTTAAACATTTACTCTCTCCCACGCCGCTTAAGAAACGGACGGAACCAAAAGCTATCTGCCGATGGAGGTTCGGGGGTAAAAACAATAGAAAATGGACTGAACCTGGTAGCGACACTTCGTCTCGCCTCTCCCTGTTCGTCGTTTCATGGGAAAACAAACTTGCCTCTCTTACTGCGGGCTGCTAAAAAGGTTCACATGAATGCATGTTTACATCCGCGCCATACAGACGACAGGGTAAGCAGGGCCTATTGTAGCATGTTGTAAAATTACAAAGCCTGTAAACTAGGGTCGTCTTTACATAAGATAACGTAATCTCTTACGGTGTGGTCGGTCTCGATTTCTTTTAACTAAGGCCAGACCCATTGGCGCTCATCTCCTGACTCCAAGCATGGGAAAATGCGAAACTGTCTACACAATTCTATATGTGTGATCCTTTACTGAAAAGCCTCCCTCCCTGCTATTTATTTTTTTGCATTTGAAAAAGGAAGCTAAGTTACACTATAAAAGTTGAAACTGTTGCCAAGAAAAGAGAAGCAAATTAAAACATATGTACCAAAATATCAAGACTCAAAAATACAATCGAATAACTTTGAGTAAACCTTAATTAATGTTCATTAAAACAATCGGTTGTGAATATAAATCTAAGAAATTTAGAAGTTTTAATCTCTTAAAATTATAGTTTTCATTTATTTTTATTTTTTTTTTTTTATTTTTTTTTTTTTTATTTTTTTTTTTTTTTACTGTAAGGTTAAGCCTCTCTTATAGGTTTACTATGAATATAAAATATTAATTATTTAAAGATTATATAAAGAAAAACATACCATCTTTGAGAATAAACAAAATTTTCTTTATTTGAACAATTAAATTATAAAAGCAACTAAGTTCTCAAAATAATCATAATAACACATTATAACGGATGATCCATTAAACTGAAACTACTCATTGATTATCTTTAAATTAAACATCCTATTTTAAAAATTATCACCATATCACCATTTAATGGTCGTTCAATTATAAAGACATTACATATTAACTTACAAACTATTTATACTTATGATGCAAGTCCGTATTGATATTATTTAAACATATACATTTTACTCTCAAACTTTAAGATAAACAAACATATTTTTCCATCAGGAAGATATGTAAAATAAAAAAAACTATGTAAAGTTTACTTACAAAAGGCGAGGAATTCTACAACTAAATCAGTGGACAAGCTCTTACCCTTCCTTTTTTATTGTTGCAACCGACTGCACAACATGATTCACTTTCCTTTTTGAGAGAAAAAACTGTTACTGGATATCATCTGATGCGATTAAATCTCTGGGGGATAGTTCCATAAATCACCAGCGTGCTAATCAATCTTCATTCCTTCTCGGTATTTCATATTTCATCTGCGGACATGCGAGTTGAATTTTTGTTTGCTAACCTGGCCACTTATGAACCTTTATATGTAGCACTTGTCTTTAAGGATTTCATAAGTCCATCACCAACCACTGACTAATCGAGGCTTATTCACCCTCCGTATTATTCACTTTATGATTCAACCGAACATCTCATATATCTCCCGGCTATGAAGGTTTCTCGGGCGATACATATTTTCACAAAACCAGCTTCGAAACACACGGCGGTCAATCTTCCATGAAGGTTTCTCGGGCGCTGCATATTCACATAAGACCAGCTTCGAAACACACGGCATTCAATCTTCCATATCAAGAACAAGAAAATATTAAAGCCTTCTAGATAGTTGAGACCTCTCAGGACTGCACAAGAGAAAAAAAATTATTTTCTACGCATCTAGACCCGTCGACGCTCTCTCATTGACAATCACTCTCATTTTTTTTTTGACCAACAGCTTTTCGATCACAACAACGAGTGAGTTAAACATTTACTCTCTCCCAAGTCGCATAAGAAACAGACGGAACCAAAAGCTATCTGACAAGGGAGGTTCGGGGGTAAAAACAATAGAAAATGGACTGAACATGGTTGCGACACTCCATCTCGCCTCTCCCGATCCGTCGTTTCATGGGAAAACAAACTTGCCTCTCTTACTGCGGGCTGCTAAAAAGGTTCACATGAATGCATGTTTACATCCGCGCCATACAGACGACAAGGTAAGCAGGGCATATTGTAGCATGTTGTAAAATTACAAAGCCTGTAAACTAGGGTCATCTTTACATAAGATAACGTAATCTCTTACGGTCTGGTCGGTCTCGCTTTCTTTTAACTAAGGCCAGACCCATTGGCGCTCATCTCCTGACTCCAAGCATGGGAAAATGCGAAACTGTCTACAAAATTCTATATGTGTGGTCCTTTACTGAAAAGCCTCCCTCTCTGCTATTTATTTTTTTGCATTTGAAAAAGGAAGCTAAACTACACTATAAAAGTTGAAATTACTTTTGCCTAAAAGAAAAAGAAATAAATTTAAAAAAACTGTTTTTACTTTTACAATTATTACAATTATTTTTATTAATTTATTTATTTATTAAAAACATAAAAAGAGTGCTGTTAAATAAATGTTGAGAAAGTGATTGAAGGGATTTAATGTAGATAAAAATATTGGTTAAAACCAACCGTAACACTTGTTACTTAGTAACGAATACATACAGTTTGCAACAGCTCTACTTTTTTTTGTTTATTTTGTTCTCCTGTGGATGTCTCTACGTGTACACTCAGTTATTTCAAGCTGCTTTCTTCTCATTGGCTGCTTTTTGGCGTTCTCTTCTCATCGGGTATATAAGCCACCGCCTCTCTGTCGTTTTGCCCTGTCTTGCTTTTCCTAGAACGCTGTGCTTTACGCTTTGTCGCAATGAAGAAGAATCTCGCTTGTGGATTCGAAGCAGCTGTTTACTGCTTTTTGTGTATGATTTGTGCATTTTTAATGCGGGTTTTCTGCCTTTTAACACTGTATATATATTCATATCAGAAATTTTCAGTTCGGTTTCGGCATGAAAAACGTGTTTAGGTCTTACACTAATTATCATCAAAAAACATTGTTTTGAAGTATTTCCAGTCTACATATATCTAGCACGTAGAGCGGAATGTATCCCAATTAATTAATTTCCTTTCATTGGAAGTGCATAGGTATGTATTATCCATCTTTTCACGATGCTATGCAATAACTCATTCGTATTCTCATTGGCTGCTTTTTTGGATTTCTAACATACTTTAAAAAGACAATATACACAGGAAAATTATGGAGGATCCCATTTCTCTATCACCCGTCAAAATGTTGAAATGCCCATAATCACATTAAGAATTATCAAACATTTTATTATAACTCTTTAGCAAAACAATTTCAGCAGTAGCTAAAGATCCTGATCGTACTAGACTTGAAAAGTTAACTTCCAAAAAAGATCTGTTTTCTAGCTCAAAGTTGCTAAGTCTCCGGCTTTTTGTACAACAGTAATTGTTTAGAGAAAAATGTTGTTCTTTCAAATTGCAGAATGCTGCAATTAAATAAAACAACATTTTCTGTCCTAAATTACTGGTATCCAAAAAGCCGGAGACTTGGCAGGTCTTCTAGCTATACTGCATGCATTCTACAACCATACTATAGGCTTTCCTAGACTATGACATCTATTTTTATGGGATGTGAAAAAAAAATATCCTTCTATTCACTGAAAATACAATAAGGAAACTCAAGTTTAACCATCCCCGGATGATATGTTATTTATGACGTTGAATCGGAATATGCGCGTGTATGTCGCTCCACTTGGAACGTTTTAACCGTGAGAGAATTTTTTTTCACTATTTTATATTATTTATAGAGCGCATTTTGAAACTTCCATATAAATAGCCCATGGAGAGATTCTTCTAGCGAAAAATTCACAATGGTTTAAAGTGTATTTGTTTCTGGGATTTCGATTCGACTAAATTGGTTTTTCTTCTAACAAACGGCTATTGTAAGCGGTGCTTACTCTAGACTTTTAAAAATATTACCATAGAAAAAATCCCCTGTAGGATTTTTTTATATGGTAATGATATCGATTTTTTCATTATCATGATTTTCTCCTTTTTCAAGGAAAAAAAAACCCTCAGAAATTGCTAAAAACTGTTCGGAATGTTGACAATGTTTATTTTAATTTTAAATAGTTTTAAATAGTTCAAGTTTATATTTTAAATATTTGTACAAACAAAGAAATTTCATTTACAACATAATTGATATTGGTTGAGAAATGTTTGAAAAAAAAATAAATCCAATTTATCACTTTATTGTTAATTATAATAGAATTTCATCTTTATTCTTCAATATTTAAATTCGTTCATTGAAAAATGTGAAAACATACGTGATAATTGATCTATTACTTTTATTAGGGTATTAAAAGATTTAAAGTTAATTAAAATTGATTCCGCATAAAATCCTTTTTAAAAGAAAATTGGTCAATTAACTGAAAATGGATAAAAGATAATGCGGATAGAAGGTACTGTAGAGAAAATGTCGGGGGAAGAGTGTAAATTGGCAGTTAATGTAATGGTTTTCAGCTAAGCGGTATTAAGAATGTTTATACAAGAAATGTTTTTAGTATCGTAACATTGAAATTAAGTCTTTGAATTACGTTTTGTTAAAAATATGTAATCTATGTACCACTTAGTTCTTGATATAATTTTTAAGGATGTTATTTATGAAGCACGACGTATGAGTAATCCCAATTTTATGATCGTTTATGCTCGGATGTCTGTATACGTGTGTTAAAACATAAGAGGAAAAATTTTCATTGGTTAAGACTATTTTGGGTAAAAAAAGAATTGACAAGCATCGTTTCGACGCTTGAGATTATCGCCAAGGTTATGTTTGTTTAATTGTCTTACTTGTCAAATTGATCGTGTACCAAGTTCTGCATTTTCAAATGCATTTCAAATATCTCCCCTCCCCCTCTCATTATTTGAGTGAAATTTTCTTTTTTCCTTTGGAGCCGGGTAGAATATAAATCCACCAAATGAAAACAGTTGGTGACTACGAAGTCCATTATTTTCTCCTCGATATTTTCTCTTGTATTTCATGAGCAGGGCCTGATTACCAACGGGGCACACTTCCACCAGTAAAAAAGAATTGAAATGTTTCCTTTATTCATGGTATTAATTTTGCATAAATAGGGCGTTTTAATAAGACGAAAATTTCTATTAAATTTTACTGGTGTAAGTGTGCTCCGTCGGTAATCAGGCCCTGTTCATGAGTTCGGAAGTTCTTCATATATTTAATACTTTGTATAAAATTAACACACTTTGCCGCAATTGGAAATTGTGAACTGACCCGATAAACAGTCAATGTCTGCCAAAAATGCTGCTTCTTTGTAAATTGTAGTGACAAATGTGTTACATAAATGAAAAATAAGAATTCGGAATTTCTGAATATATCAGGAGGCCTAAGTAGGATCACTGGTAAATGCGGCAATATATTGTAAAACTTTAGAATGTAGTTATAAGTCTACATGTTTGATAAATAAATAAATAAATAAATATCTATATATAGAGAGAGATATAGAGATAGATAGATATATATATATAACAAATCTCATTTCAATTCTGCATATTACTTCTCATTTATAAAACCATAAAATAGGAACAATAAATAAACTCCTACTAGGAAGAGAATTTTGTACATTTAAATTTTTAATTAAATTTGTAGGCTTTCACATCATCTCTCCCTTACACTGCAAAAATTACCATAATTCTGGTGTATGGATTAGGTCGATAAATTAAAAAAAAATAGAATATTTAATGCCTAGATCGTACAGATTTAGAATTTGTCTGGGACAGGTTGATAAATGAAACATTAAATTTTGTACATTTTATTATTTGATAAAGAAAAAAATATTTAATTTTAAATACTAATAAATCTGTTATTGCACTGTGACTCGCTGCAACAGTTCGTCCGTATGAGAATATTGAATTTAAGTCAATACCAAGTAATGCTATAAAAAGAATTTTGAACTTTAAAATTTAACTAACAAAAATATTTATTTACAGAAATATTTACAAGGTATAAAACTAACAAGAGCCACCGGCGCCCTCACGGCGCCGAGCGAGCCCTTCTCCTCGTCGGGCCCAAGTTCTGAGGAACTTTTAATGCTGACCATGGCTTTGTCTCGCCAGGTCGCTACGACCGATTCAGAGGGTTCGCGTTCCAGCGAGGCCTCTTCATCTTTGCCCTGGTGTTGACGACAGAGGTCGTTACGATCCGACGGAAGTTCCCACCATCAAAGGAGACTTCCCCACATGACACCTGATGAACCGTAGAGACTGTCGGACGGCTTCATCGCCGAACTCCCAAAACGGAGTCGGGTCATCCACCATATGTCCGGCATCCCTACGGCCCTTGCTTTCCCGCAGAGTCCGATCGTGAACATGTATGGAAGGACAAGCCACTGGTCTCATCTTCCGAGGACGACACTACGTGTGTCGGAAGGCGCCTCTGACCGACCCAAGACCACGAGGAAACTTGGTCTTGTCTCATAGACGAGACTCCGCTAGGTTGCCCTCGGTGAACGGTGCGAGTTTGAACCCGACTAGGCAGAACTAGACAGTAAACCAGCGACTGAGTCCCTGACAAGTCAGAGACTCCCGTTACACCGAGTATGGCGACAAGCATATATCACAGAAACAAATATCACAAAAACATGCACAAACAAATTAAAAATTTAAAAACACAACAAGGAAGGAATCAAGAGGCCGCTATCGGACTCTGGAGGTCGCGGAAAGCTCCTCCAAACGCGCCAAAGAGGCGGGCCCGATCGAGGTTAGTGATTGGTTGAAACTCAGAAGGCGAGCCACTCATCCGCCCGCCAGACGTGGAAATTCCTGGCTGCTCGAGAGACGTGCTGGATTAGGTTTCGGCCCATGATTTGATTTCGAGCCCAGACATCGTCGTTTTACCGACGAGCCTCCGGTCCGCACTCCGTGGCCCTATCTTGAGAAAGGTCCCCCCCCTCCCAGAGACTCTGCAAGACACATATCGCAGGCTGAGTGCCGTGCCCCTGTGTCATTGCTTGTTCTGGTCGGGCAATCTCGAACAAGGTAAAGAAATAATTAAACACAAAATTAGTCTATCAACATAGCCGTTATTTACATTAAATTTTGTATATTTATAATGTTTTAGCATAATGTAAAAGTTTTTTCTTAAAAGAACTTTTAGTTAATTTTTGCAAAAGATTAACAGTTGTAATAACTTTCCATATCTTGGTTATGTTCCATTACATATATTTAAGCATAAGATTGACTTCTTCACGCTGCCAAATGTTAACTTTCCAAAGCCAATATAACACAAACGTTCTTTGGTTGAACACCAGTGCCACCTGAAACGATCAGCTCTGACTCAAGAAAATTTTAATGTGTGATGATACAACCAAGTATGTTTATGAAACCACTTAATTTTAATTCCCAAAACCATCACTGATACCAGAATTTTTGTTTAAAAAAAATACGGTTTATTAGTTGCGTGAAATATAGCTTTTTCATATTTACAAGAAAGTTCGTTTTCAAATTCTGGTGTCATTCATTAATTTCAATAGTTAAGCAATGGAAATTCTCTGCGCCGCAAAGGGTTAAGGAAAGCATTTCCGACCCCACATTGCTATATGATTTCGAGTTGTCAGGATGTACCCTACCCCTCTTAGAAGTTCTGAAACGTTTAACTGAAACACCCTGTATATAAGAAAACAAGTCTCAAATATAATTACGTATACAAGATTCGTACGCTTTTACCACAATCTTTTAATATGATTCCTTCGCTTTATTTAAAAGGAGAAAAGTATTACAAATCCTGCACTTAAACGAGGCGTCTACAGTTTCTGGTATTTAAGTATTACATAGAAAAATAGGTAGAAAATATAGGTAATGAAAAAATAGGTAATGAAAATCTGCGTAGATACCGCGAAATGTATCTGATTGGTCGGAGCTTTGTGACTTTTCTTAGTGGGAATTAACATGAAAGTAGAGAATTTAGATAGGATGGACGCTATATTAGGGGGGTTACCAAGGGGAAGGGACTCGGGTCTGTCGCCAAGTTTGGCGCCAACTTGGCGATATGCCGCCAAATTTGACGGCCAAAATTAGCTGCCAAAAGTGGCGCCAACTTGGCGCAATTTCCAGAATTTCGCCAAATTTCTATAGACTCCCATTGAAATCCAATAGCGTTTACTCGCTTGCAAAAAATCAACAAATTGAGATACTGCAATGCAACAAAAATTAATATTAACTATGAATAGAGCTCATTTGAACTATTTACGTTATTTTTAAGCACAAACACTAACTATTTACAATATTCGTAACACTATATATACAATTGGTACTTGTTAGTTATCCTGTCGACCAAATTACTGTCTGGGGTTGGCTAGGGCGCGATTACGCGGTTGGGTTAGTGAGCGTAGCGAGCAGGGTGGCCGAGCCCCCCTAGTTGTTTGAAAAACAGGTAATTTGTTTTATCACAGACTCTAAAAAAATATTTACAATTTAGTACCTTTTGCTCAAGTGCTGAAAACAAATTTGACAACACAACAGCATATAAGATATTCCTCGTCGTATATTAAAACGTCCTAAATAAAGGCATAAGAAACGGTTGTAATTCTATTTTGTTTGTAACTTTTTACTTTCTTCTATCTTTACAAGAAGAAAGTATTAAAAATTTTCGACTTCCGGTTTTCGACGGATTTGTACGTTTTAGAAAGTCTTGAACACGATTTGACTATTTTTAGAAAATGTCTGTCTGTGACTCTGTCTGTCTGTCTGTATGTGACAAAAATTTTGTGGGCGCTCTATATCAAGAACTAATGCTCGGAATTTAATAAAACTTTGTATTCAGTTAGTCCCAGATATAAATTGGTGCTGATTAGTTTTGAGTAAAAATCGCCCCGGAGGTGGCGCTGCTATCCAGCATTTTTCGTGATTTCCGCAATAGCTCTAGCTCAGGAACCAATGCTCGGAATTTAATAAAACTTTATATTCCGTTAGTCCCTGATATAAATTGGTGCTGATTAGTTTTTGGTAAAAATCGCCCAGCAGGTGGCGCTACTACACAGCATTTTTCGTGATTTCCTCAATAGCTCTATCTCAAGAACTAATGCTCGGAATTTAATAAAACTTTATATTCAGTTATTCTCTGATATAAATGGGTGCTGATTAGTTTTTGGTAAAAATCGCCCATCAGGTGGCGCTACTATACAGCATTTTTCAGGATTTACACGATTTTAGCGATAGTCATATCTCAAGAAATAATGCACGGAATTTAATAAAACTTTAGATTCAGTTAGACCTTGATATAAATGGGTGCTGATTCTTTTTAGTGTATGCGAAACCTGCGTGCGATAGAAGAAAGTTTTGGGATTGGCACATCCGACTAGTTTATTTTTGTTATTATAATAATCAGAGCCTGCATCAACACACACTTAATCATTGAAATATCAGAACCTAGCATTTTTATTTAGATATCAAAATGTATACTATAATTCTGATACATTCACTCGCCTATAAGTATATAAAGAGTGATCGTCACGTAGAAGGCGAAAAGTAATTGAGAGACATTGAGCAGTACAAGTCACGTAGTACGATCCTTTTTATTATGCTTAGAAATTTTGTTTGGATTACTAACTGAGAAAAAAAAGTCTGTTTAGGATTTTGCAGGATAAAATAAAGTTATACGATTTTCCATGAATAAGTTACTATGTACTGGAAAATGTTGTTAGGGAAGTTTTATTCATGAAACAATTTTATGCTGGCTAGAAAAAATTACATAGCTGCATACTTATATTTTCTGGTGAGAAAAGTCTTTAACCTGGATTAAATTAGCTCTCATTGTACGAAAGTTTAGTTGAAAGTTGGCATGTATATACGTAAGTTATTTTATTAGTTTATTATTATATTTTTACCCTTTTTGGAGTTTCGTTCATCTCACGAAACCCTATTACTCCCGCTTCATTGTCTGTCGATCACAGAGCCGGTTCTCAGAAACTATAGAACTTGCAGGCATGAAAATTTGTGTATGTATAGCTGAATATCTATTATGAAGCTCAAAGTCATAAAATATGAAAAAATTGTATTATTTTAATAGAGAGATATAAAAAACCAAAAATCTAACAGCCTTTTCCTATTAAATTTAAACATTTCTCGTTATAGTAGTTGCCAACAATTAAAAATCCACAATAAAATTCTTTCTACAGTAATTAATTTTCTATTGAAAGATTTCCACGTAAAAAATGAAAATGAAATAAGAAGTTTCACCAATTGAAAAAAAAGATTAATATGACGTCATATTGGTAATAAAACGGAAATTTTCAAACATTTCTCAATAATACAAGGAGTATGAGTATGTGTATGTGCAGAAAGCAGCTTCATATGATGTCATTAGAGAATTAAAAAGGAAATTAATCTGACGTCATATTGGAAGTTTAACGGATTTTTCAAATGTTTGAGAATAATACAAAGAGAGTATCAATATGAGTAATAGAGAATAGTAAATATATGAGTTTGAGGAACATATGGAATCATGATAAAACCCCGATTATGGAAATATTGGCATATTTTAACATTTTGAAGGTCTCTATACAACATGTTTAATTTTGAAATTGATTTTTTAACATCGCATTTAGTCCACATGACAGATATTATTATGACAGTGTATAATAGCGCGCTTCGCCCACTATCGGACGGTTCAGAATTTCGAAAAAATGAGAAAAATAGACCGGTAAATTTTTACTTTATACAAAACATGACTTTTTTTTTTTTTTTGAATGAAATTTATTTGGATTTATTAAAGAAAGGATAAAGTGTTTTGAAAGGAATATTAAACGAAACCCTTTGTCCGATCTTCGATCACACTTACCCATTTGTTTTGTTGTTGTTCTGCTTTACTTTTTATGTATAAAAATTATAATAAATGGGCATGCTCGGCCCACATGACGAATAAATAATTTATTGTTTCCATTCTTCTTTTTAAACACAATTTCTCAATAGTGATTACAACAATAAAATCAATTTTGCGTAAAATCACGTTTGTTGAGTTACTGCTAGTTTTGACTGCGTAACATTGAGTAACAGCAGTGGTTAAAACAAGGAAATGAGCAATAAAATTCTTTCCGTTATATTTCTTGTTTAACCCGTCAGCACACGCGCCCCTTTCCATTACATTATTACACGCGGGGGATAAATTTTACCCCAATGGATTTTCTTGTGTCAATTTCCCCCCCGGTTTGATTATAAACAAAAATTTATACTTGGAAATAAACTGTAAATAAATTAAGAACATAATTTAACTTAAAATAAGAAGTTCTTTTGTATTTAAAAATAAAAAATAAACGTAAAATCTAACACTAAGATTTTTTTCTGCATATCATTACATACAAAGCTTTTGCAATCGAAATTCAGTCATGAAAATACAAAAAAATATAAAAAGGATATATAGAAACTTTATGTGCAAGAGTTTTTAACTTTTAAAAGAACAATTATATTATTATTTGCATTGCATAAACATTTGCATTAACATTTTCCTATCATTATGGGCTCCGTTATAACACGCGTGGGGTAAATTTCCTCCCACGTGACATTTTTATAACAAAAGAATAAATAATCCACAACCGGAGGTAAATTCTTTTTGGCCACATCTTGATACTGTTCAGCTTGAAAGGTACAATAAAGCTCAGAATGATCACGAACAATTTTCACACATTTTTAAGGAATAGTTGTAGGATGGAGTAGATTTTATCCCAGCGCGTGTGCTGACGGGTTAAGCGTGTTGTAACGTCGCAAATATATGTTTGCGGCCTGCGAAAGTAAAAGGTTGAGTATGGCTGATCTATAACGTAGCCAGCCTATAACGGAACTTTTATATTAAACAATTCGTAAACGAAGGAAAATAACAGCATAATCCGAAGAAAATAACACAAAATAATTAGAGGCGGTGTACTTGCTAATAAGACAAATATATTAAAACCTGTCTAAAACAAATTCTCATCCTCCTGTGGGATTTGCCTTAGAATGGTTTTACTGTATTTAATGCGAAACATAGATTGCAACCGACTATTCATCAAAAATATAACATTTCAAATTTTAATAAAGAAAAATAATGCATTGCACACTGGTCCGCGTGTATTTTTCAATTCTCAAAAGCCATTACTCTTTTCAATTTATTGGAAATATTTTGAAAAATGTAGTATAACTAAAAATTAATGCTTTTATTTGTTTATTTATACTACATTAAGTAACCACATATCTAAATGGTTAGATTAAAGATATAAGACGTTATTGCCTGAGAAATTTAGAGAGTTTGTCCTTTGCTAAGTGTATTTATTTTGTTTATACGTTTCTCTGCCGCGGGCAAGTTGATTGATACATCTGATTACTCTAAATTCATATAGTTTATGAGCTAGAACCTGTTTTATGTTTCTGGACAACTCCAGCACAACTATATGCACAGGGGGGGGGGGGTTAAAAGAACCCCGAGTTGCTTCCTGGAAAGATGCTATCGCTTACTCATTATTACTCGTAGCCCTAGATATTTGATATTTGGCATAAAAGTACTGTCTAGAAATAAAAAGAAAAAGAAATTTAAAAATTACGGAAAATTCCAACAAATCAATTTCTTTTGGATATTTATTTGGAATTTTTCAATGTTTTGATTCTTTTTTTTTTTTTCGCAATTTACGGATTTTTTAGTTTTTTTTTTCTTTGTATCCTAAACCCTACCTATATGCCCAAATTCAAGTTTCTAGGGCTACAAAATCGAATTATTTTCGTTTTTTCATTTTTTTTCAAATATTTAATTTTTTTTTATTTTTTTTTTCGTGTTTTCCGAATTTTTCAATTTTCATTTTCATTGAATCGTAAACATTAACCTTTACACCAAATTTTAAGTTTCTAAGACTGCGAGATCAAATTATTTTCAATTTTTCGATTTTAAATTAAAAATTTTAAATTTGAATTTAATTAGAATTTAATTTAGAATTTAATTTAGAATTAGAATTTAATTTAAAAATTTGAAATTTGAAAATTTTGAAAAAAAAATCGTAAAATTGAAAATTGGAGTTTTTTTTTTTCAGGATTTTTTTTCTTATTTTACATCTTAAATATTTCCTTTATTCCAAATTACAAGTTTCTAGCGCTACAAAATCGAATTATTTTCAAAGTTTCGTTTTTTTTTTCGATTTTTTTAAATTTTATTTTCGAATTTTAGTGGGTTTTTTTTTTTTTTTTTTTTTTTTTTATCCTAAATATTACCTTTACACCAAATTTTAAGTTTCTAAGACTAAAAGATCGAATTATTTAATTTTTTTTTCTTTTCTTTTGTTTTCTTTTTGTGAATTTTCGAATTTGTTTTTTGAATTTTTCGGATGTTTTAATTTATTTTCTTTTTGTATCCTAAACACTACCTTTATTCCAAATTTTAAGTTTCTAGGGCTATGGGATGTACCTTATCTTTTTGATGATCGGTGAGTTAGTGAGTGAGTGAGCGTCAAAAAATCTAAACTGTGAGTTCATATATCGTCTGAACTAGAAAAGATATAAACGTGAACTTTTAAATTTTGGTCCTGTGTGTCACATACTCCAGTGCAAAGATATATGTATGTGTGTGTGGAGGGGGGGGGGGGGGGGAGAGCGTCAAATGTGGACCTGGGTTGCTTCTAGAAAAGGATGCTTACGGCTACGACTGTGCTTTCTCGACTTGGCGGAGGTAATGCCGTGCCACCATATAGACCTAATTTTCAAGTTGAACATTAATTGCTTTTAAAAGAGTGTTTTATATATATATATACTTATTTCAGTAAAATTGTATTGAAACCAGTATTTGTTAAAATTTAAGTGTAAAAACTCTAATGAAGTTTGAAGTACTTCTCGCTGATGAGTAGTGTCCTGATGTCTCAAGCTAACGAGAGCTCTAAAGTGCTTTCGCTGGTAACTATAAAATACATCGTGTGAATCCCCGGGCATTCAATGTTTGGACCATTGTTTTATTACGAAAGGGGAAATTCAACTTCCTACTATAACAAAATGTGTGTTGTCATTAAATATAATAAATTTTAAATTCTGAATTAAAAATTAGATCAAACTGAAACTTGACACATTCACAAGTTCATATGAAACAATCGTACTCAAAACGCTTCCGGGGGGTCTCTGATACCAATTTTTCTTAATAATATTTACCTTATTTAATTATAGAATTTCTGCCATTAAACAGTATGAACAATAACTCTCGCGAATGCTTGTCGAAAGACACGTTTCGGAAGAGTTTTGCAAGAATATTTTTCGAAAAAATTGTGCGTTCCACTGACTTACAATGTATTTTTCCTCATTTTAAAGATATTAGTCTGTCATTTATAAACTTCTGCTAATAATAAATTTCATTTTTTAATGTAATTGATACATGGTGTTGGACAGCGACAGATTAGGCTCCGACTAGAATATGTATAGCAGAGAATTTTCCAAATACTTTATTGAAAATAACTTCAAACCAGTGGACCCGTGCGAAGTTTTTGCACTGCAGTCTGATATTTTTTAGCGATGTCTAACATATTTTAGATGCATGTTTAAATTTCTAATAAAGAATTGCGGACGAAAAATATCTGCAAACAACATTAGTGAAGCCAGAATATCATCTCATTTATTCTATGAATGTTGAAGTACCAACTGACGAAAAATAGAAAACTTTAAAATAAATAAATAAATAAATAAAACAAAAAACTGTATTTTCATTAGAAGGCGACATCGTCTGTTTCAGTAAATCATGGGATAAAGAAAAATAAATGGAGTATTTGAATTTAAATTTTGCTTTTTAATGATAAATATAAAATAAACCCCTGCAGCAACTTTGTTCTACTTTATCGTTATTGTTATATATATATATATTATCATTGTTGCGGTATTTTATTTTTGTGGCAACACTAATTTGAGGAAATCCTTTCATTCCATTTATGAAAACAATGCCGGTTTAGTTTTTAATTAATTGCAATTTTTTTAATTAATTGCAATTTTTTAATTAATTGCAATTTTTAATTAATTACAATTTTTTTTCAAAATTCATGTTTTAACAAAATGTGAGTGTACTATATGTGAAGCTGCTTCAAAATCCTTTCATATGGTATTTCATTTATCGTTCTGCGTTTCTTATTTGCTTAGAAAAAGGAATACTGACAACAGAAATAATATACAGGATATTTGCTTATGAAATGGAGAATATAACAATTTAACATCATAGACGGTGCACATGCCTGTCGGAAGGTCTATTGCCACTACCTTTCCGGAACAGTTTTCTTCGCCTTACCTAATGCGAGAATTTCATTCAATTAACCCTTTCAGTGCGGTTTTTCTTTTTTTTTTTTTTTTTTTTTTTTTGGGGGGGGGGGGGGGGGGTTATTTAACTGATTACCGGGCAGAATTTTCCGGTACAAATTGATTTTCCCAAAGGGACAAGACTTTCCGAACGACCCAATACAAAACTAAAAATCATATCTTATGGTTATACGGAAAGCACGCTACTGGTTTTGGTTATAGCCAAATTACTGCACTACGCAGGCGTAGGGCTCCTATAATACAGGCTGAATCATCAAGCATTTTGATGCCCACTTACCGTTTGTTGCCCATTGCTGCCTATGAGGCGAGAAATGTTTAAACGATTATCGAGTGAATAAATCGCTTAAAATGGACGGTTGTTTCGCATAAAATTGTTCTAATCTGTCAAGGAATGGATTTAGAATATTTAAAATCCATATAAATGAAGAAAGGCGGAATAATTTGTCTGTAAATGCTAGAAGAATAGATCAGGATTGAAGAATTTCGCCAAATGCCGCGCCAACCAGATCACTTGTATACAATAAACCGGTTCTTCGAGTCCGATATGGTATATTGCAGGACGGGTGAAAAAAAGCCTAGTTATTAAAGAGAGAGAAAAAAATATTTTTCACCCCCCACCCCATGTATAGAATCTCCACCTTATTTATCTTTTGGATGGATTGATGGGGGGGGGGGGGGTTAGATAGTTAAATTAATTTACTGTTGTTAAAAAGTGTAGAAAATGTTCTTGCTTTAATCAAAATTTAAAGATTTTAGACTTTACACTTTGAATTTTGCGCGGGGGGGGGAAGGGGTCAAAAGGAAAAAACTAACAGTTGAGAGTAGGGGGGGGGGGAGCGTGATTGAAATTATTATGTATTTCTTGTTAGAAAAAAGTAACAAACACATAAGAAAGAAAAAAAAATAGAGATTTTTAATTTCATCAGCTGTAGAAAAGAGGAGGAGGGGGGGGTGCAGCGTGATTGAAATTATTATATATATCTTGTTTGAAAAAAGTAACAAACACATAGGGAAAAAAAATGAGATTTTTAATTTCATCAGCTGTAGAAAGGAGGAGGAGGGGGGAGGGCAGATTTTTTATTATTTTTTTGGCGGGAAGGGGAAATTTTGACGATTCATTATTTATTTACTGTTATTGTAAAATTACAAATAGGGCAGAACATTTTTTAAATGAAAGAGTTTTGAAAAAACACAATGCAAACACACTGATAAAAATTTATTTGTTGCTATAATAGGTGAAAATACTAAAAACACAGTTTTAAAGCATTAAAACAATTTATGATGTAAAATCAGACGTCAAAATACCTAACTAAGCGAAATGGCTAAACACATTAGCCATCATCAGAGGATAAAAAAAAAACAGTCGAAAAACTATACCTTGTTTTTATATAGTAACAAATAAATTCTTATCAATGTGTTTGCATTGTGTTTTTTCAAGTTTAAGAAGGTGAATTTGACGTTTTTACTACATGGAATTTTCTATATATTTTTAAGTGAAAGAGTTTTGTTTAATGTGGTTTTCAAATTCCCTGATCAAGAGCGCAAAACTTTTTTACATATTTTCTGTCTCATTTTTAAACGAAAAAGAATAAAATTGGCAGAACTGACTATTGAAGCGATTTGGAATCGAATAGCGTTTTCTAGTTTTTGACAAATAAATTACTTATCGAGTAATAAGCGATCATTGTCACGTGACGACAAGCTTCTCCCTTTCTCGCGCTGCCGTGTCGGGAATTCGATTCAAACCGTCCACTTTGACAGTAGTATCCGAAAGATCTTAAGAAACTCTGCTAATGTTATGTGTTTTTGAACAAAAATGAATTCAGAAATATGTCAGAAAGTAGTTTCTTTGAATTTGAGAACAGAGGGGAGGAGGCGAGATCTGTAATTTCGAAAAGGGGGAATTTAAATAATTGGTTATTTATTGTTGCAATAAAGTAATAAATGAGTAGACAAAAAAAAGTTTTACAAATTTTAAACTTTTACGTACTGGATTGGTTAAATTTTTTTGATAGTAGGGATTTTTTTTTTTTTTTTGGGGGGGGGGGGGGAAATAACATTAAAATATAACAGAAATTATTCGAAACGCAGAAGGTTCTCCAGGGTTCGTACGGCTCCTGGAATTTTGCTATCAGGAAATTCTTCCGTACCAGTATTTTCTTACAGAAAATTTTTCCTTAATAGAATGGGAAGTTTCGCGAGTTTAACCCAGTATTCTTTTTCTATAAAGAAAATACTGGTGAAACTCCTGGAAAATTCCTTGAACCGTACGAACCCTGGTTCTCATCATTATTATTATTTTTTTAATAAGGATTATTTTACATGCGATTAAATTGTAAAAACTGAATATCTAACATACGAAATTTATTCCCTAGAATATCAGCATTTTAAGACTCTTTTATTAATAACAAATTATATCACAACTTAACTTCATACTGAAAGTAATAAAAATATCCAATGCATGTGAATATATATTTTGACATTAAATCAAATTTAGAATTAGTTAAATTTATATTGTCATTCTTAATTATTCATGTAAAGCAAATCAATAAATATTAATTGATGAAAATGAATTTTTAATTTTAATGTAGTATTATACAAAAGCATAATTACATGTTTTTTTATGTATGGCGCTATTAAATACCTTAGCTATTTATTCTTATATTTTTGCATGTGATTAAGTAACTAAATTCACTCGCCATCTACGCGATAAGACGCCAAGTCAGGCGTCCGCTTGAGCAACTAAATGGAGGCTTGAGCCAGCCCTTATAGGAGCCTTAGTATATGTGCGCCTTACGCAGGCGCAATACGTCATCACTGCTAAGCCCACGACGCACTACAGTGAGCACAATGCACGCCGTGAACGCCTAGACGACTTTTGTTGACGCTTAATGTAGTCTACAACACCCAACTCCTAGATGTCGACATTAGTGGACTCGCGCACTAAAAGGGTTAATAAGTCTAAGAATATTTTTCCGAAGTATTGGTTACAATTGGCTTTCTGTCACGCGAGTTCGCCGTCCGTGGCTTTAACCCTTTCCAGCACAGACAAATTCTGTTCGTAAAATGAGAAAGTACTGACTGACACCGGAATTTACAAACGACTTTTTTAGAAAATAATAACTCCTTAGTTTAAGCTTTCGTTGTAGAAACAAAATTTTATTAAAATATTATTTTTGCCGAATGTAAATTTGGAATTAAAATTAGGTGTGCCCGGAGTGGGACCACTCTGCCGGAAAGGGTTAACCATTTGCATTCTTTTAAAACATACCTTCCAACCTTCTACTAATCTTCTATAAAATGTGGTTTGAGTAATAAGTCATCCCATCTTTCACATGTTTTGATCTACAAATTATGAAATTATATAAAAAAAAAGATTCATAAAAATGTTTTTAGATCGAAAGGTGGTTAACTTGGATCCAAAATTATTATTACTTTACGCATAATTAGTTGAATGTGGGCAAGTACGTTAAGATTATTGTTTGAAAACACCTTATCATTTTTGAATACCACAATTTCTTAAACAAAAATATTTGTTGCATATTTCTATTGCAAATGTTCTATAAATATATTATAAAAACTTTATTCTGAAATACTATTAACCAAAGCTTAATTCCAAATGAGTGTTAGGACAATCTTTGGCGGGTTTAATCCAATAAACGAATGCCAAGGGTTAAATTAGAAAAGTAAAGAAGTTTTTGTACTTTAATTTATTTTTATAATAATTTTTTAACTCGGTCATTTACAAATTGTACTT
Source organism: Maratus michaelseni (assembly GCA_963931845.1). Taxonomy (NCBI): domain Eukaryota; kingdom Metazoa; phylum Arthropoda; class Arachnida; order Araneae; family Salticidae; genus Maratus; species Maratus michaelseni. The sequence goes on along the minus strand of OZ007595.1, from coordinate 276,059,898 downwards.
CGAAAGAAAACAATAATTCTATTTAGCCTTTATAAAACCAAATCTGGAATTTCACAGATGTATTATTTTTTCTGTATCATTGTGATACCTGAACTAAAAAATATAAAATGATGAATAAAGAATATATTTTGAGTTAGAAAAAACATTCTAAATCGTATTTTCTAAAAACATAATTCTGTTAAAGTATTGAATAAACTGGTGTGATACTATAAAAGCATAAAAACCTTCTTAACCCCTTAATCTTCGCGCCTGATAAGTGTAGGCTACTTTTTAAAAATTCAGATTATTTTCTTAAATATCTCAATTACAGTGCATTTTACAGAAAAAGCACTTTCCCCATTTTGTAGAGCATAAAATTCTCTACAACATGCAGTATTCATGTTTGTAAATTATCTAAATAGAAGGTAAGATACGGAGCCGGGGTGAAGAAAATTGAAAAAAAAAAAGGAAAAAGAGTTTTGAACAGCATCTTGCTGTGGACCAAATTTTTTTTAAGTAGAAATATTCGCCTTATTTAATAGGCAGATAAAATAATGCGAGAATAATGCCAATTATGCTATTTTAAAAAACAGGTGGGAATTAAACATTCTGAATAAAACAGGCGTAATCTGCCCGTGAATGTCTCGGGCACGACGATTAAGGTTGCTCATCAGTAAACTTCCCGATTCCCCTCGCTAATGTTATTCCTATGGGCGTAAGATGCATTCGTATTTTTAAAATATCTCCTCGGGATATTAATATTTTTAACTTCTGTTTCCTGTGTACTATTTTTAAAGAATGTCTCTTTTTTTCTTAGTTATCAAAATATTTCTGAACTACGTGCTTAATTTATATTTTTATATGTTAAAATCTTAGTGAAACTGAATACGATTTTAACATTTCATATAAAATTAAGTATATATTTTAGAAAAAAAAAATGACAACTAAGAAAAAAAGAGACATTCTTTAAGAACAATACAAAGAAAACAGAAGTTAAAAATATTAATTTTCCGAGGAAATATTTTAAAAATACGAATGCATCTTATGCCCATAGGAATAACATTAGCGAGTGGAATAAGGAAGTTTACTGACGATCAGCCTTAAGAGGTTAATAACACCATAAGAATAAGGAGTGCACAAAATGTGCATTCCTTATTTTTATGGTGTTATTAACCCCTTGGAGACGAGCGACACGCATACGTGACGCATAAGAGGCTCAGAATCCTCGATTTTTCCCACCAGTTATTTTTTATTGTAAGATTTGCCTCATGAAATCTTAGCATTTCTGCGATTCAATTAGGCGAAAATTTCTGTTTTGAAAAACCGGTGGTAAAAGATTAAAAAATCTGTAAATGACGCTCGTCGTGAAGGAGTTGAGAAGGTTTTTTGTGCTTTTATAATTCTGGTATTTGTGATAAAAAGTTGTGATTTTCCAAAACTTTTATTTTCAAGTACAAACCAGTTAAAGGATCTTGAAATTTATGGGATTAATAATCCGAGTCAAATGCTTTGCTTTGAAAAATACCTTTATTTCAAATAGAATGACAAACGATTTCAGAATGATGAATTGGGGATTTGAGAAAGCCATATAAGCGTATTGAAATTTACAATTAATTTAAACATGTCGTGATATAAGTATGTTATATACAAGGTGCGTACACTCTTTAGAAATGCCAAGGAGTATCGCACCAATATTTCATGATAGAAATGTTTGCCAAACAGATATAGAGAACAGAAATGGAGTAGGTAGAAAAGCAAAAGTGTTCTGGAGGGTAATTCTGTTCTTACGAAAAGTAAACAACTTACTTAAAGATGAATCGTGCAAAGTATAATGTTGTATTTCTGCGACATGGGCATTATATATCTTCCACAAAAAACAAAAACCTCATTTCTACCCAAATAGACTTCTGCACCGAGGAGCAACAAAAACGTTAAGACTGGCAAAAAGTATCAATTCAAATTCAAGACTATGTAAGATCATGGAAGAAACACAGGTTGTCTTACAGACGATCCGACTTAATAAACTTAAATGGGAAGGCGTGGGAATGTTCGTAGAATAAGTGATGAGTGTCTAACAAAACTTCTTATACAGGGTGGTTATAATATAAGTATCTCTATATGGAGCTGTCTGTAGCTCGAAGGAATAACCCGAATGAAGCCAAAATCTGTACACTTACTATTTGAGAAGGCGTAACAAGAATGGAAAAAAATAATTGCAATAATCACCAACAGATGGCACTACTGTTTGTGAAATGTAATGTGTAATACAAGAACAAAGAATTAAGGCGTCAAACCGGATGGCACACCTAATTTCATGGAAAATGTCACAGTGAATGTGTTTACGCTTTCGCATGGCGGTACCGATCATGTTCAGGTTCCACATGGTCATTGTCCTGGAGGACACAATCTAGACTTTGCACGACTTGCTCAACTCCGGAATGTAACGCATCAGGAGTGATGTTTCACACATGTTGTGATACGCGGTAAAGTCATTGAGGTTCGCGACACCTCCACGATGCACAATATTACATATTACATTTCACACTCAAAAGCGCCATCTGTTGGCGATTATTGCAATTAATTATTTTTATTTCTCCATTCTTCTTCCCCCTTCTCGAATAGTAAGTGTACCGATTTTGGTTTCGTTCCGGTTATTCCTTCAAGCTACAGACAGCTCCAAATAGGGATACTTATATTATAACCACCCGGTATATAGGATCTCAACAGGTAGACAAAAGAAGGGAAGCCTATGGATGGATTAGAATGTGTGAGGGAAGAAACATGGAAGTTAGTACAGTGCCATCTCACTTATACGCGATACACGACAATTAATTTTCAACACCAGTTTCTTTTTTAAGTAATTTTCTTCTTATTTAATTGCAGAATTTATAAATATATTTTTACTGTTTTAAAATAGTGGTACGAAAAAGTAATTCTGAACATCGCGTGTAAATGAGAGGTCACTGTATAAATTAAAAGATGATCGTCGCTACCATATCAAACTATCGAATGTGCCGATTGTCACCACTAAATTTTAATAACCTTCTCCACCAGCCTTGCCAGTTTGATTTACTTTTTTGTTTCAGAAATTCCGAATCCATACCAGAAATTTGAAAATGATTTTTTTTTGCTTACTTTAATGACAGGCATTCCGTGAAAAAAAAATCTCAAATCTTCTGGTGTGAATTCGGCCTCTCGTAGTAAAAATGGAAGACCAATCTGGCATTCCTGTTCTTCGCAGAATTATTACTAGTCGAAGAATTCTAATAAAATTTAGTGGTGACAATCGGCTAATTTTTAAAAGTAATGACAAATGCATTTTTTCATATTCGACAGCTTGACATGGTAGCAATAATATGACACAGTACAGGAAAAAATGGAAAAAAAAAATTCGAAAACATTTTTGTGGAGGAAACCAACTGCTTTGTGGAAACTCATAAAGTAGAAGAAAAAAAAAGATATCTCCAATGTTTGTGGTTTTACTGCGAATATTTTTGTATAAGGCCATTTGCACACATATTATTAATTTTTTATATAATAATAATTCTATTGGAAGATGTTCAATTAATTTCTATATTAGCGTAATATGCAATCAGTATTACTGATAATGATTTCTTTTTAGGGTATAATGGTCATACATTGCTTTACATATAATACGAGCCTCTGTCCCCAACGTGCTACGCTCTCCAACTCCCGTCCACACGCAGTAGGCTCAAAAACACGCTAATTTGCTCCATTTTAAAAATGTTACTCGATTACGAAAGATTGAATGAAATGATTTTATTACGACCAGTGGCGATCTTCTGTAATCGAGTTACAATTCATTCCCCTTCAACTTGGAGATTTTACGTTCTCCAAAGCCGCACCTATATATTGTCGCGACGGCTGATGACTGGTTTCGTAATAAATTAAGTAAGATCAATTGCACACTTGAAAATCAGGTTGTTTAAAATGTTTACGTAAAAAATGTCGCTGTTTTCCGTACTTTTATAACGGCGCTATAAATAAATCGTTAATGTAACATAATTTTCACCATTAAATGCTTTTCAAACGCATTAGTTTATTTATTTTAAAGCTTTCTTTCTTTTTGAATATTCACGCGTAAATATATTTTTCAATTGAAAAATATTTGTAAATATTATTATTTGTGATTTTTAGTCTGGCATCAATAGATAAAAACGGCTATTTCAAACTGTGAATTAGATCTCTACTCAGCTAACACCTTTTAAATGAAAAAAAGCAAAAAAAACTTTTAAATTTAAATATATGAAAAAAGTGATTGGAGCTAGTAAAGTATGTACAATCTAGTAAAGTATGTACCTTAAAAAGATATTTAATCTGCTATGCATAGTTTTTGATACTTTAAACATATAAAATTAAATTAACTTGACAGATTTCAGCATTAAATAGCGTTTAAAATAACTCTTCGTTTTCAAAACTGTCCGCTTCAGCATATTTATCATACAACTGCTTATAAATCTACCAGTTTTCATGTTTTAATATGCTATAGTTTCTGCGGTATTAGCCGAGAAATTGAAACGGTCACAATGAAATCAATTACGTCACAACAGCGGTGATTGCTTTTTTTTTTTTAAGAGTGAGAAGTTTAATATATTTTTCTTTTTTAACAATAAAATACGCTAATAAGCAAAAATCTTTATCGTACTATTTTATTAAACTTAATCAAAATGTGCGGTAAGCCTTGATAAAATATATTTTTGTGAAACTAAATTGAATACTTGCTACAGTCTAATCAGTTCGATAAATTAAAGCCAACAGAGCATTGCAAATTTAATCATAATACGGAAGAAGTATTTTGTGGGCAAACAATTAGCTTAATTTCCACGTGTCTGCTCACCTAAAGTAGGCATTTAAAGAGAGGTATCTTCTCTCTCCAGGGAAAAAGATGCTATTTTATTGAGATAACGTAAAGCTGGTTGCGAAAAAAGCTATAGATAATTTAGCAGTTATAATTTGATAGAACTATCGAACATTATTCGATAATAGAACTTTGAAACAAAAATTAAGAATTAATTTCCGGTAAAAAAAAAAATTTTTTATCGCCATAGCTTAAATAAATGAACATTTAACATGATGCTCTACTTACTTTTTGTCGTTATAGGAATTATGTTTTTCCCCTTTTTCCGAGCGAAAAACGGACATAAAATAATAGTACCAGTGGTGGACATTGTACCAAAAGTGATCAATTATAAATTTTAATTCATACAACAGGTTTTGAAATTCGCTACTCTCATGGTTCTTCGATTGCGCTATAGCGTTAACTGTTTGAACTATAGAGACCTCAAATCAGTTCAGAAGTGAGGGTTAGTTAAACTCAAACATTTGTGACCGTGCAGTCATATTAGTATGATTTCTTGCACTTTGGAATAAGGTAAGCCATTTTTTTTTTTTTTTTTTTTACTTTTTGACTATTTCAAAGGTAATGTCGAAAGATTTAATCTTAAATCTTTCTTAAAATAAAGAAATAAAATTAAAAAAAAATATATATAAATAAAACGGTTTAATATTCAGTTGTGAAAGATTAGATTTTAAAATCCTTAATATCATTTTAAAATAGGTTGATTCTATTAAATACGACATTACAAAAATTAGTCGATTTCCAAAGAGCATGACCCGTTTCAATAGGATGATCCGTCTGTATTACGAAGCCTGTATCCTTTTAAAAGGAATATATTCATGAATAATGGGGAGAAGACACATCGTCGCTACCATGTCAAACTATCGAATGTGAAAAATTGCATTTTTCATTACTTTTAAAAATTGTCCTATTGGCACCACTAAATTTTATTAGAATTCTTCGCCAAGTAAGAATATAAATAAAATTTTTGTGAAGACTAGAGTTGCCAGATTGGCTTGCTTTTTTTTATTCAGAGATGCCGATTTCATACAGGAAATTTTGAGAATTTTGTTTTTGCTTCAAGTGATCAAGAAATGTCCGTCAGTAAATAAAGTAAAAAATTCTATTTCGAATTTCTGGTATGGACTCGGAATTTAGGAATTAAAAAAATTAGCAAACTGAAAATGCTACTGAAGTATACTATTAAACTTTAGTGGTGACAATCAGCACATTTTAAAAAGTAATGAAAAGTGCATTTTTTCACATTCGATAGTTTAACATGGTAGCAACGATATGAGGGGGCTAGAATGACAGTGTAGTAAGTCAATATTTAGTAATTTCAGAAATGAAGGGTTTTGTGAAACTTGTCGTATAGCCGTTGCATTAAATGGTCCGACTTGTTTTACCCTCTAGCGACTCTCTAAATGAACTATGACTTATTTACTTCATTCTTCAGAAGGGTTGAAACAATAAGTATCTCAGTTGCTTAGAAAAGGAACTTATTCGATTACAATTTTAACTTTTCAGCTAACTAGACTTTTTATTAGGATAAACAATTTCTAAACTATACACTTGACCGCATTTTGTTTATAAATCCATTAGCAAATATTTCATTATTTATACGAAACTATTTGAAATTATTTGAAACTATTTACATTATTGTAAAAATTTTAATCCGTGATAAATTACTTTTTCTATATCATTTTGTTAACGAAACAAAAATAATAATAATAATAAAAGCTGCATGTTTTAATAACTGATGCAAATTCAAAAGTTTGATGACCACAAAAAACTGTTAAATAAATAGTAAGCCATTTTTAGGGATGCATTTAATAGCAATGTTTCACTGGGTTGATGAAATTTGGAAGCAATTAAGTTCCCTTCTAGCTAATTGATAGTTTTTACAACCACCATTACCACATCATTTGTCAAGATAAAATTTTCAGAAGTAATTATTATCACAGCGTATAAACATTAATCTTAACTTGGAGTCAATTCCGGCATGTTTTTTTAAACAAATTTTGTAGTTAATGAAGTGTAAAATATATTTTTATTTTAATATGTTATTTCTGAAAATTCTATCATTTTTTATAGAACGAATAATCGATAATTTAGCAATTTATCTTTAAATTTTACTTTATGTCGAACAAGTTTAAATAAAAGTGTCGGAAATCTCGCTATTAGATAATAAAGAGTGATCGATAACATCAGTAATTAGATTTCAATGTATTTAATCTAAAATCGATAATTTTTAAGTTTAATTCGAGAAAATGAAAAACAAAATCATTCATTTTGTTTGTTATTAAATATTAAAAATATTTCTTTTATTATAAGTTGTAAACTCGGTAACGAAAATGAATTTGTTAAATATTAGAGTGACCATTTAATATTTTTAAATGTTTACATTTCAGTAATTTTTCAAGGCAAAGGATTCAAGCAAAGGATTTTATACCCTTTTTAGGGTTTCGTTCATCTCACGAAACCCTATTACTCCTGCTCCGTTGTCTGTCTGTCACAGAGCTATTCTCAGAAAGTATGTAACTTACAGAGTTTAAACTTTCTGTATATAGCTGAATACCAGCTATGAAGAGCTCAAAATATTAAAATGTGAAAAATTCGTATTATTTTAATAAATAGAGATAAACAACTAAAATTCTAATAGCCTTTTCCTATTAAATTTAAACATTTTTCGTTATAGCATATGCCAAAAATTAAAAATCCACGATGAAATTCTTTCTACAATAATTAATTTTATACCAGGCGATTTCCACGTGAAAAATGAAAATGAAAAAACAAGTTTTACCAATTGGAAAAAAAAAATGTTATTATGAAAAATAAATGATTGACGTCATAGTGGTAATAAAACGGAAATTTTCAGATTTCTCAATAATACAATGAATATGAGTATGTGTATGTACACAAAGCAGATTAATATCACGCACTAGAGAATTTAAAAGAAAATCTGACGTCATTTTGGAAGTTTAACGAATTTTTCAAATGTTTGAGAAAAATACAAAGCGAGTCTCAATATGAATAATAGAGAATAGTAAATATATGAGTTTGAGAAACATATTGAATCGCAATAAAAATCCGATTATGGAAATATTCGCATATTTTAAAATTTTGAAAGTGTACAACATGTTTAATTTTGAAATTATTTTTTTTAATATCGCATTTCGTCCACATGACAGATATTATTACGACAGAATATAATAGTGGGCCTCGCCCGCTATCGGGATGGTTTAGATATTCGAAAAAACGAAAAAATAGACCAGTAAATTTTTACATTATAAAAAACATGATTTTTTTGGTGTTGCTAAATGAAATTTATTTGGATTTATTAAAGAAAGGATAAATTGTTTTAAAAGGAATATTAAACGAAACCTTTTGAGCGATCTTCGATCACACTTACCCACTTGTTTCAGATTTACGAAGATTTGATTTTCCTTATGTCATCCTCTCAAAACTTTTTCAAAAAGGATCTCATAATTTTTAGAAACAGCAGTCAGTAAATGTCTTAAACCCTTTCCAGGACAAGTAATTGTGTTGCTCTAATGTTGAATTCACAACAGAATTTTCGCATAAATTTAATTTGTAAATAAATATATGCAGTTTCACATAAACAGTAAAAGCAAGCAAAATTTTATTTAAAAAATATTGGCACAAATTTTGATTAAAATTGGTGGTAAAAATAACATATCACCACCCTTCAAATCATCTATGCACAGCTGTGGAACATAAATTTGTTGAGCAAAAATAATTGTTTATTATGTGTAGTTATACAACCAAACATAAGAGTACACATGGTTAGGTTATAAATTTGTAAAACACACAAAGTCAAATATTGATTGTGACCCTCCTTCATTCATCAGAAAATTCCCACCAATAAATTATATATTTTTTTATATAACGAATAATCGGTAATTTAGCAAATTATCTTTAAAATTTACTTTATGGCGAACATGTTTGGATAAAAGTTTCCTTTTGCTTGAGTTAATTTCAGCCGAAAAAAAATCTAAATTAAGTTTTACTATGTATGTGAATTTCTGCTGTAAAGAGTTTATGTTTGAAATAATTGAGTTTTCTTCAACGTACTTGAATCTACTACGATACTCTTTAAACCCTACATTGCGCAGTGGGGCATATGTGAATAAATTAAAATTTAACAATTTATAAACGAATTAATATCAAAGGTACCATTATAGCAGATAACTAAATATTTTTGTCTTTACAAAAGTCCATTATTTATTAAAATAAAAATTTATTCTTAAAACTTTGTGGTATGATCTCTAAATATGATTATAAAAAATGAATTCTAAAAGGATAAAGCGTTAAAAAAATCGTACTTGAAAAATTTCCACATTTCTTTGAATTTTCACCGTATTTATTTTTAAGTACGCAATTTTTTTATTCGAATTCTTGTCACAAACGTTTAGTAGACAATTAGAGCATTGAGAATTCTTCAGTGAGGGAAAAAGATTTTTGAAAAGTTTAAATTTCAAGGCGATATCAAATATGGTGAGTAAAAAATAAATTAACAATTTGTGAAAAATACATTTAAAAACATTTTAAAATAAAAGTCCATTTAGAAATAAAAACTTAAAACGAAAAGTCCATTTGATTTTTTTGGGGAGTTCTACTGAAAATAAGTAAATAGTTTTATATTTTGCGATTGTTTATTTATATTTCTCTTGTGTTTCTTTTTAATAACGTTAATAAATAACGTACAAATAATGAATAATCATAGACATATGCACTTCGCAACAGAGTTACAAGTTTGACATAATTTTTTATTGAGAAATTTTACTTTATGCAATCACGAAAATTCGGAATTTCTGAATAATAAAGAATGCAAAACTGGCACTCCTGATTCAAAACTCTATCCAAAAGAAAAGTATTGCTATTCACTTGGAAGTTATTTGGATTACCACCTAGGAGAAATTCCACCACTATTTTTGGAAATAAATATACATCTTATTTAATCGTTTAATTTAATTCTGGCAATAAATACGACGGAAATTTAATCGTATTATTTTTATTTAATGTGTGCCTAAACGGAAATGAGGCCCTAATTAAAGATATGTCTCCTGCATACTTGCATCATCTTTCATTCACTTAGAACATATTTGGATTACCGCCTAGGAGAAATTCCACCACTATTTTTGGAAATAAATATGCATCTTATTTAATCGTTTAATTTAATTCTGGTAATAAATAAGATAAAAATTTAATCGTGTTATTTTTTATTTAATGTTTGCCTAAGCGGAAATGAGGCCCTAATTAAAGATATGTCTCCTGCATACTTGCATCATCTTTCATTCACTTGGAACATATTTGGATTACTATCTAGGAGAAATTCCACCCCTATTTTTGGAATTAAATATGCATCTTATTTAATCGTTTAATTTAATTCTGCTAATAAATAAGATAAAAAATTTAATCGTATTATTTTATATTTAATGTTTGCCTAAGCGGAAATGAGGCCCTAATTAAAGATATGTCTCCTGCATACTTGCATCCATCTTATCTTTCATACCTGCATGCATTTTGTATTTTACATATATCTTAAAACACACATACCGGTAAACTTGAATTTCATAGAGCAGATAAAAGAAATCTTTTTAATACAGAAAAAATGTAATAGTGACTAATAATAGATTTTCTATTATTCTGATTCACAATAAAATCCAAATTTTTTCATGATACTTATATTTTATCATAATTGTATGATTTCCAACTCCCGTTATTGGGGACTTCTGAATAACAAAGGAAGAAAAACTGACTTCCATTTAACGTAACCGTTAACGTAGTCAAATAAATATATTTGAGCAAGACATTTTATTTAATGGATATAATGAAATTAGTTTTAAATGACTACAAAACAGAAAAATGACACATTATTATTATTTTTTTAATTTGTTCAAAACATGTTTTTCTGATTAAAATAAAACCCACTTGAAGAATAGCGAATATGTGAATGACACATAAATGATGTGTTTTTTCGATAATTTAATCTCCTGAACGGCGGTTTGATATTATATTGGGTTGTTCGGAAATTCTTTCCGTTTGGGAAAGTTGGTTCGTACAGGAAAATTCTATCATTAAATTTTTAGACATTAATTCTGATATCTAATGTCTAATAATTGACGGGCAGGATTTTCCGGTACGAATAGGTTTTCCCAAACGCAAGGAAGTTTCTGAATAACCCAATATATCCCTCTTAATATTAATCTCCCAAGTGTCACACTGACACCATAATTTTTTAATATAAATTTTGCTTTTAATTAACCCCTTAAGCACAACGACGTACCTGCGTACGTCATGAAATATATACCTGTAATACCAGGACGTTATGTGCGCACGTCAAGGTTGCCAGTTTGGCCTTTGGAAATTTTGAATTTAATAATTCAAAAATTTAAATTCACACCAGTTATAGTAGTAACTTGTATTTTATATACTGACAGACTTTTCTTAATTGCATAAAACAAAATTATTTCTTTAGAATTTTCCGGTATGAATTTTGTACTTTTGACGTTTAACATAGCTGGTATTCAGCATACTACCACTAAATTCAATATGGTGCTATGTATGTGTACGTGATGTACGTGAAGAAAGCCTTTTACTGATTTTAAATTAAATTTGTTTGTAAATCCTGATGTCACAACCATTTCAACATTTAAGGTAACAGAAGTAGTTTGCCTCTTACAGGGATGAGAGCGCTCCCACTCAAATGCCCGATTGTCACCACTAAATTTTAATAGTATTTGCCACCTTATTCAAGGACAGAATTACTGAATTTCATTACGGTGGAGAATACTATTAAAATTTAGTGGTAAAAATTGGACATTCGGGTCGGAGCGCTCTCATTCCTGCCCTTAAAAGTCTTAAAGCAATAAACATCTCAGTTGCTTAAAAAACGAACTTATCCTATCAAACTTTTAACGTTTTAGCTAAATAGACTTCTTATTCTGATAAAAAATGTGTAATCCGTAAAGTTAACGCAATTTTTTATAAATCCATTAGCAAATATTTCATTATTTAAACGAAACTATTTACAACTTTTATAAAATTTTTAAACCATGATGCAAAACTTCTTATTGATACAAAACTTTATATACAAAACTTCTTATCTTAAAAGTAATTTTATTGATTTAAAGAAGTACAAAAATGATTAAAATAACAAAAAAAAAGAAGAAAAAAGCTGATAGTTTTAATAATTGATTCAAATTAACAGTTTAACAGCGAAAAACATTTATTAAATAAATATTAAGTCATTTTTTGGATGCCTCTAATAAGAATTTTGCACTGAGTTGATAAATTTTGGATCCAATCAATTTCCCTTCAAGCTAATTCATCGTTTTTACAGCCACCATTACCACATCATTTGTCAAGATAAAATTTTCAGAAGTAATTATTGTCACAGCGTAAAAATATTAATCTTAACTTCAAGTCAATTCCGGCATGATTTTTTTTACAACAAATTTTGTCGTTAATGAAGTGTAAAATAGATTTTTATACAGATATGCTATGTTAGGAAATTTTATCCTTTTTTATATAACGAATAATCGATAATTCAGCAATTTATCTTTAAATTTTACTTTATGACGAGCAAGGTTAAATAAAAGTGTCCTGAATTTTCGATATTAGATAAGCGAGAATGATCGATAATAACAATAATTAAATTTTAATGCATTTAACCCAAAATCGATAATTTTTGCAATTTAATTTAAGGAAAATGAAGTACAAAAAATCTTTCATTTTGTTTGTTTATTAATTATTGAAAATATTTCTTTCTCATAAATAGCAAATTTAGAAAAGAATATTAACACATTAAAGTGTTCATTTAATATTTTAAAGTATTTAGTATTCAGAAGTTCATCAGAGCAATAGATTTAATTTGGGACTTTTTTGCCAGATTTAAGAAGACTTAATTTTCAATATGTCATTCTTTCAAACAAATTTAAAAAAGGATCTCCTTATTTTTATAAAAAGCAATTTATTTTAATTCAATAAATGTTTTCACACTTTCCAGGACAGGTAATTTTATTGCAATAATGTTGAATTCACACCATTAATTCCATTTCAAAATAAATAAATGTAGGGTTCCCACTGGTCCGTTTTTAGAATATCAGTTTATCTGACGAAAATGTTTCATGCTAGGTTATCCGACCACTTGCAATGAAAAACGGAAAAAAAATTTGTTGACAGAAAAAGTGGTATTTCAAAAACGTGTTGAGGGAGAGGCCTGCAAATACTGTTATAAACATTGTTTTAGTAAAGGGTAACAGCAAATTCTATATAAAAAGTCTGGTACACATTTTAATTAAAGTAAGTGGTATGAATAATGTACTCACGCCTTTCAAGGGGTATTTATGCCCACTTTTACAGGGTGGACATGGATCTGACACGCAGAAGAAAATTTTTTATTATACAGAGTTATATAACCAAAGACACAAGATAAAAAGAAAAGAAGATAAAAAAGTAAGTGTGAAACACACAATGTAAACTTTTTTTACAAATATTCACTGTAACTTCACTTCATTACTTTGCATAAGTTCCACCAGTAAATTATTTCCTGAAAATCGGTTATTCAGTTCAATGTTTCATCTGCATTAGCAGGGCTCGCAGCGTTCCTAAAATTTTCTACCTTTGCTACCACTATTATGAAACAGCAAATTTTCTGGCATATTTATATTGAAAATTTTAAAAGAATCTACTATGAAGATTCCCGTTTTAAAATAGTGGTAGCAAAGGTAGAAAATTTTAGGAACGCTGCGAGCCCTGCATTAGTGTATATTTTCGCTGAATACTTTTTGCATTCTCGATGAAAGTGTCATTGCACTTGCCCAATGGACTTTACCCATGTGACGTCAGCCGCGGGTATTCAGAAGAAAAACACCAATAGGCATGCAGAACATTTTAACACTGCTTCCCCTTCGTCCAATAAACAGTCTTTTTCGGAGGGTAGATACCCGCTGCGGCATGGGTGTTGCCATTCGTGGGTAAAGTCCATAGAATGAATATCATAAACGACACAGAGACTTTCGCCTTTTCAGAGCCATGATACTTTTCTATCGTTTGCAGATTACACGAGAATATAAAAAAAAGAATTATGATCAACCACAAACTATGTCTCACTCAGACTTGAGCTTGAAAGACATTGCGCCATCTATCACATGGAAATATGAATAATTAGCAATTGACATACATTCAAAATGTAGAAGCTTCAACGGTAACCAGTTCTGCAGGTTCTGAAAATTTCCAACAGTAAATTTGAGTAGACATTTTCCTTTTTCTTTCTGAATTTCTATCATAATTAATGCAAAAATGTATTTTTGTTTTAACTGATGGAAGTTTGCCTCTCTGGTAATCAGGACCTACAGTTCCGCCATATTGTGACTACATAAACTGTCCTATTTTCAAAAAGATTATAATACAGCCGCCGTCGGTGCAAAGTTCCAACAGCATAAAAAGTAGCAGAATTTTTATCCTTTTTTAAAACAGAACATTTGCATGGAGTTTAGAAAAAGCGAAAATTTCTATTAGATTTACTGGTGTAAGTTTGTCCCGGCGATAACTTGGCCCTGTAGATCCGATGTATAGAAACAACAGCCGTCATGTTTTTACTACATCCTCAATTATTTCACTAACTGGTATACACAACGCTACATATCTCCTCTCTTTATTCATAGCTCCATTATCTACCTGCAAGAATAAGATACAATACTTTAGACTCCCTCAAATCCGTCATTCTAAAATTCGCAAATACCTAAAATCCGCACATCGATGCCCAGTAATCGATGCCCGATGTAAACAAAGCAACTTACAATTCAGATGTAGGTGTAAATTTAATGTTCTTTATTTTATATATATACATCATACTGTACTCATTTTAATATGTAATTCTGGATAATATGATTCAACTCATGTTTTCTCACTAAGAAAGTATAAATTTATTTTTGAAAAAAATCAAGATAGTGATGATATCAGTGGCGATTGTGATATTTCTAAGAACTAATTTATGTATTAATCAAGCTTTTTGGTTATTAAGTGTGGCTAAACATGAAATAAAACTTTGCTATTTTAAGATTTTGGTGTAAATTATTAGTGTACATTTATAAAGCGAGTTTCACTGAACAAGTTAAAAAAAAAATTATCTCATCATTATGCATATTTAGTAATGCAATATTAATTATTTACATGACCTTTACTTTTAATATTTTAAATGTTTTTTAAAATTTCTTAAGTTTTATTATTTTACTTTATTGTAAGCATTCATTATCATTTCGAGCGCATTATAAAATTCATATTATTGTTTAAAAATGCAAACAAAACATGACCAGAAATCCGCAAAATTTTAAAATCTGCACAACCTCTGGTTTTAAGCTATGCGGATTTAAGGGAGTCTACTCTACTATCATCTGTCATTGAACTGGTACCTTAAAATGAATGTTTGGTAAATTATTCAGTTACGAAATTGTCCATCTAATTGTGTCCACCCTGTATTTAACAAGTTCATTGCGCGCATATTACTTGTACTTTGCAAGCCGCCCGACACGTCAGGCGCGTATAGCACCAGTATTACCCCGTGTTTTTCTCCTTCTAGCTGTCTTTACCTTCTCCCCCACTCAGGGCCTGATTATCGGTGGGGCAAATTTTCATCAGTAAAAAAAAATAGAAATCTTTGCCTTGTTTTTGACAGAAATTCAGCTTGATACAGGCGTTTAACCCTACAGTGCATAGTGTAGCCAATTGGCAACACTTTCTATTTAACATTTAATAAATAAATGAAGTTCTTTGCAACCACTATATTTATATAGAAATGTTAATCCTCTAAAAATAATATATATATATACAGGGTGTATCTGAAATGCTTCAACAAACTTAGAGGGATGATAGTACTCATGAAGACGAACAAAAAATGCAATGGAACATGGGGTCGCAAATGACGTTTAACCCTTTCAGGGGCAGTAATATGTTTATGAAACCACTTAATTTTAATTCCAAAACACCACAATGGCACCAGAATTTTGCTAAAATCTTTTCCATTTATTATGTATGTGAAATATAGCCATTTTTCTTATTTACAAACAAATTTTTTTGTACATTCCGGTGCCAGTCATTTATTTCAACATTTTAGTACTAAAAGTACTTTGCCCCTTTGCCCCTGAAAGGCTTAAAGGATGAAAATGGAACAATTGTTGTAAAATATTTGTTTTCTTTGGACATCACGTGCTGTGTTGTACCTATTCTGTGCAATAAATAATTTTGGAGTATTTCTTTCTTGTCTCAGTTTGTCCATTTCCAGACGCATTTTCTCGATTTTCATCCTTCAAGCCTTTCAGGGGCAAAGTACTTTTAGTACTAAAATGTTGAAATAAATGACTGGCACCGGAATTTACAAAAAAAAATTATTTGTAAACAAGAAAAGGGCTATATTTCGCATACATATTAAATGGAAAAGATTTTAGCAAAATTCTGGTGCGATTGTGGCGCTTTGGAATTAAAATTAAGTGGTGTCCTAAACATACCATTGTCCCTGAAAAGGTTAAACGTCATTTGCGACCCCATGTTCCATTGCATTTTTGTTCGTCTTCATGAGTACTATCATCCCTCTAAGTTTGTTGAAGCATTTCAGATACACCCTGTATATATATATATGTGTGTGTGTGTGTGTGTGTGCTACTAAATAAAGTTAAAACTCTATCTTAAAATTTCTGGTGAAGAATTTTTAATATAAGTATAAAAAAACACAATTCTAAAAGAAAAATTCATGCCCTGTAGGGTTAAATAGGACAAAAAATTCTATTTTTTTTACTGTTGGAAGTTTGCCCAGCCGGTAACCCGGCTCTGCCCCCACTACGTAGCAACTCGTCAATGGGCTCGCTGGATTCAGTATTGAACAAGCTTTTGAACGTGACTTTGCGCCGACAGTTAGTTTTTGTCCCAAAATTTATTTAATTTCCTCCGTTTTTTAAGGTGAGACTTTTGATGATAAAAGAAAAAAAAACTATTTTGCAATTTGCCGGTAAAATAAAAGTTAACTGATCAAGAAAATATGAAAAAGAATTGCGCCGAAACGGAAGAACTTGCGTAAACTTTGGTAAATGTAGTAGTTTCTAGTAAGCGCAATAAGAGTATTAATATGTATTAAGTTTAGCTGAAAGTCAGAAGAATGCCTCATTTTTTTTTCTTTTACGGAGTCCATAGTTCTGTTATTCCAATCTTTTTTATTTGTTCAGGATGTTTTAATAAGATGGACTAGATAAAGATGGGCAACTATACTCCAGCGAGGTATACATTGTATGTATATGACCTACAGATCATTTAAAGACTGTTTTTTAAATTTTAAACTACTAAAGCTAGAGCGCCTACAAAATTCGACCGCAAAAATTTAAGAAAGATTTCTTTTGTGCATTCAAAGATGTTCTTCAGTCATGAATTCAGTAAAATCGTGTTTTATTTCTCTGTTTTCTTTTCTTCCTTTTTTCCTTTTACTTACCCATCATACGTAGTATAGGGTAAGTCTTGTAATCGTTTTGAAAATCGAAAAATTTTTTTTGACGGATTTACACGTTTCAGACACTGGAGATTCCGAAAAACATATTTTTAGAAAAAAAATTTTGCCGTCCGTCTGTGTGTCTGTGTGTGTGTCTGTGTGTGTGTCTGTAAACGCTCTATCTCCCGAAAAAATTGAGATAGAGACTTGCAATTTGGTATGTACTTAGTATGTAATAATGGGAAGAAGCCTATTTCATTTCAATAACCTCGATTAACCGGAACTATTTTTTTCGGACTCTCGAAATATTCGTTCTGATAAAAGGTATATAAAAATTTTCGAAATTGTTTATTTTAAGAAATGAGTATAAAAGACAATAAAAAAACATAAATTTTACATAAAGCCTGAAGTCGATCGGATTATTAGTTGCCGAGATATTTGGAATCCTATTTTCCACACTCTTCGATTTTTCATGACCCTGTATTTCATCCAAATTTCACTTTAAAGATATATTTTAATTGGAGATTTGACGTTTAATCAGATGCAATAAACCGCTAGTTAATAGGATTATTATTTTTGGAGTTATAAGGAAAAACCTCTTTCAAGCAATTCAGTAATCGAGCCTGTAAAGTTTGTGACGTCATCAAGCCACGATTTTATTTGAATTGCAATGCGTTTTATAAGTAGTTTACACATTTTAATATTTTACATTATGCATATCCATGATGGGTAAGTATTACGGTGGCCCCCAACGACTAGTTTGAGAAAGTTGTGAATTTAACAGAATGCAAGATTCCTATATTTTCAGGGAGAATATCAGTATTTTCTGGGAGGGTAACAGTATTTTCTGATAGAAAAACTCGATTTATGTGATCACGCGATTGAATAAGGCAAGTGTTTCTTTAAATAAATACTGGTATTTTTTTTTTTTTTTACCTAAAGTCAGAGAAATTCTTTGACCTGTAAGAACCATGGAGTATGACCTAACTTGTATATGTAACCTGTTTGTGACCTAAAAAGTATATCATAGATGCTGAGAACATCGCCCCTGGAATACTACGCCTACACGCTGATTCAAAAAGGCCGGCTGTCGTAGACGGATTTTCTGGTCCCCTGAATTTATATACCAGTATTTTCTAAAAGTTTTCTTTGATTTAATTAATCTCAGAAAAATAAGATAAACTTTCAGAGATTTTTCGAATTAAAATTCAAGGAACATACAAATGCTAATAAAAATCTGCCTACGGTAGCCGCCACTTTTCTGGCAGCGCGTAGGCCTAGTATTCAGTGAGCGGTGAGGAGAACTAAAGTGACACAAGATATTCGTTATCGGGGTTTTAATGAGCTTATCTAATGTCTGTACATTATCTTTTTAATAGGAGAAATGAAAAAAAAAACATTTATAAACTTTAATGTGATTATAATCAATTGCAACTTACATCTTTCACGTGATTTATATACTTGCAGAAATACAACCATATTGATTTAGCTCTCGTGATAACTCAGCGAGTACATCTTTGGAATGCTATGTCGAGCGAGTTTCGAATCTTCGCCAGGACATTTTACACACAGTCGGAATTTAAAAAATACATCTTGTAAGATTTTATGAATATGCCTGAGATAAAAGTAATTTCATATGAAGAGATAAAAGATAAACGAGATAAAAGTGATTTAATTCAAGCCCATCATTTGAGCAGACCTGACAAGTCTCCGGCTTTTTGGATACCAGTATATTAGTACAGAAAATGTTCTTTTATTTAATTGATACATTCTGCGATTTTAATGAACAACATTTTTCACTAAAAGATTATTGGTGTGCAAAAAGCCGGAGACTTGGCAACTCTGTTTGAGCATGTATATAGTTAGAAATAGCATAGGGAAATATTCAAAAATCGTAATTCACAACACAGCATTCAATAAAACTGAACGTTCTGGCCATAATAGGCGCAAGGTGGCCACTCGCAACTATTGTTTTTAATTTTATCTACCACTATTTGTAAGCAATAATAATATATCTTGAATATATGTAGAAATCTACTGCAAGGATAATTTTTTTTGAATAGTGGTAGACAAAATGATAAAAAATTTGTCGCAAGTGCAGGGCCTGATCACATGCATATTCATATATGTAGGGCCTGATGACAAACTTATGCTACTTTTTATAAACAATAATAATCTACTTGAAGATTTGTAGGAATCTACAACAAAGATAATTCTTTTGTGATT
The DNA here is from genome assembly GCA_963931845.1 of Maratus michaelseni. NCBI lineage: Eukaryota > Metazoa > Arthropoda > Arachnida > Araneae > Salticidae > Maratus > Maratus michaelseni. The sequence goes on along the minus strand of OZ007595.1, from coordinate 276,040,336 downwards.
ACAAACCTTCACCACTTTTTAAGAAAATAAATTTACTCCTCATTTAATTGCGGAATTCTGCGATTATAACACGAAAATTTCTTTTAAAAATAGTGTTGGAAGTTTGTTTAACCCCTTAATTCTCGCGCCCGACCTATTCACGAGCTGTGTATTCTACTTTTTCTTAATTCAGATTCTTTGATTCCCACCAGTTTTTTAAAAGAGTGAAATTAGCTTTATTCTCGCATTATTTTATCAGCCATTAAATAAGGTGAATATTTCTACTTCATGAAAGTGGTGGCAATCAAACAATTTGAAATTTTAAAATTAGCTTTATTCTCGCATTATTTTATCAGCCATTAAATAAGGTGAATATTTCTACTTCATAAAAGTGGTGGCAATCAAACAATTTGAAATTTTAAAAAAGTAGCCTACACAAAAATATAGCGACGCTGAAGGAGTTAAGTTGTCATCAGGCGCTGATTATCAAGACGCTGTTCACCAATTAAAATGCTAAGCAAATCTATCCATTAAAAACTAGAACCTGTTTACCGCAGGGTCATAATTGGCAATTGCTCCGGTCAGCTAGTGTAACTATTTTAGAATAGTAATCACCACTTTATCTAAACGCGGAATTTATCTGATATATTAGGTGAAACTAATAATTTGGAATTACTGGTGACATCTTTCACGGTTATTAAGAAAGCTTAGTCGGATCTCTTGAAAATCTAAAATTACCGTTTCTAGTTTTCTTTTTAATATTTACTGGCTGTGTATGTTCAGGACCTGTTTTCCACAGGGATAGACATTCGCCAGTAAATTGCAAAAGAAATTTTTGACTCATTCATGCAAACTTTCTGCTACAAATAAGGCAAAAACTTCTATTCGTTTTTCCTGGTGGAGGATAGAACGGACGGTAATCAGGTCTTGTGTACTTTTGAGCATTACTATTTCCGAATAGTGATCTTCACATTATCCAATCGCAGAATTTGTGCAATTTCAGCAAAATTTCTGCAATTAAATAACGCGAAGACTTATATTTAGAAATAGCGGTTCGAAAAGTAAAGACCGGACGCGTCTTTACCATTACGCATTGAAAAACAATTACAAAATTGAACACTGGTTTAGATGTTTCAATTTTGCAATACAGTAGTGCAAATATTCTCAGCAGGATAAACATAAACAAAAAACTTGCGACTTAACCTTGCGTAAAAACTTGCGTATAACCAGGGGATCAGACCCAGGCTTCTCTGGCTAGAACATACTACCGGCTGAACACACGATAGATGAAAACAATTTTCTATTGAAATCTCTAATAGATTGTTTACATTGAATATGATTTTTATATTGCCCGCTAACAAAATCTAAAAGTACATTTATATGAGAAATATCAATTATGCATTCAAATAAAGCTTTGAAATTTATTAAAATAGGCATTTTCGTATTAGCATGCAAGAATTTAAAAACTAAAGAAACCGCAAAAGCTTTCGCTATTTGCAGTAGCCAATTTCATTCGGATTATTTGGGTGTTAAAGCACGTAGTTCGGAGACATATTTGTTGAATTTGTATTTTATTCATTTGTTTTAATTTCGTTATTGTCGCTGATATATCGTCGTTACCATGTCAAACTATCGAATGTGAAAAAATGCATTTTTCATTACTTTTAAAAATGCACCGATTGTTACCACTAAATTTTATTAGATTTCTTCGCCTATTAAGAATACTAATGAAATTTCTGAGAAGAACTCGGCTACCAGTTTGGGCTTTTTATTTATTAATTTAGATTAGATAAGCTGAATTCATACCGAAAATTTTGAGTGAGGGTTTTTTTTTTTTTTTTTTTTTTTTTTTTTTTACTTCGAGTGCTCATGGAGTGTCCGTCATTAAATAAAGTAAATATATCTGCTTGAAATTTTATGGTGTGAATTCGGAATTTCTGAATGGAAAACGGGCCAGACTGGTAAGCCTGGTGAAAAATACTATCAAAATTTAGTGGTGACAATTAGTCCATTTTTAAAATGAATGAAAATTGCATTTTTTTCATACTCGATAATTTGACATGGTAACGACGATATGTCGAACTATTTATGATGTTTTAAATACAATTTTTAATAGATTTTTCGTCTTATTTAAATGCAAAAAATTGTTACAAATCCTGCAATTAAACGAGGTGTCTACAATTTCTGCTATTAAAATATTAAACATAACATTTCTATTAAAAAGTTTGGTAAAAGCGTACGAACCCTGCACAAACTGTTAATTTTCTGAAAGCAGGGTGCACGCGATAGAGATAGATTTTTAAAAAAAATCCAGGCTTGAAAGTTATTGTTTTAGCATAAAAATACCAGAAAATTGAAATGCAGTTTTCAAAACAATTGCAAAGGAAAGTGCATTTTTCCCTTTATTTGGTGATATGAAAATTGAAATTATGCAATACTTAGAAGTCAATAAATTTCCGATAAAAGCAAAATCGATTTCTGCGGTAGTTCCCACCCTCTAATTGACGTCAAAGTTATTGACGGACACGTTTTTTTTCTTTATAATACGGATTTACCAAAATTATTCAAACCTTTTTTGTAACATTTAAATCCGTCATGTTGTTCTTATATATTCGTTAAATTGTAAATAATTTAAAATCTTTGATTTTATTAACTTGTGATTTTTTAAAAGTTTTTACTAATATGCATATTTCCATTCAATAGTTGAATCTTTTTGCAATAGTTAAAATTTGTATTTTGTGCTGAGGTATATAAAAAACATAAATTCTATCTATTCGCTTAAAAGTTCTACTACATGAAAAACTAATAAATACATACACAAATTTTTGTATGTTACTTCCACCCGGAAACCCCCTCTCTTATAATACATACCTTCTTCTGCTTTTTTAACATTTTTGTTAACTTTTAACTATTATAAACTTTAATTTTTGCTAACTATTATTTTTTTTGTTAACTTTTATTTTAAAACTTTTTCGTTAACTTTTTTTTTGTTAACTTTTAATTTTGATAACCTTTAATTTCATATTTAATTTATAACTAATCCTATCTCGTTTTTATTATTTAAAGGGATATGTATATGATAAATAACTGCCAGTTTCAACAATTGGTATAATTTGAAAATTTTAACTTTGAAAAACATTAAATGGAAAGTCATTTTTGGGGATGGATTTAATATTGATTTTACACTGTGTTAATGAAGTTTGAATGCCAGCAGTTTCTCTCTAAGTTAATTAATAGTTTTTGCAGCCACAATTACCCTGTCATTTATCAAGAGGAAATATTGAGAAATAATTATTGTCATAGCGCATAAATATTAATCTTAACTTTCAGTTTCAGCATGGTACTTTTTTAAAATCTAATTTTGCAGTTAATGAAGTGTAAAATTATTTTATAAACTAAATTCGTATTTCAGGAATTTTTATCATTTTTATGTAATGATTAATCGATTCAATGATTTATTATTAAATTTTACTTTTTGGTGAACAAATTTAGATAAAAACAGAATTCTATTAAAAAAAACGAATGGAAATTATTGCCTTATTTTGGACAGAAATTCTGCATGAATATGGCGTTTAAATAGGCCAGAATTTTGTATTTAAATTTATCGGTGGATGATTTCCCCACCAATAATCAGTCTCTGAGTTGAAGTATTTAACGCATATGCTATGCATACTTCACTAATCCTATGAATATTGTTACTTTATAATTAATGCAAAATATAAATTACAAATCTTCCGTCTATGAGTTGAGTTACACGCATTCAAACCACGCTTATTTGCCATCCTCATTGCGTTCAATTGTAAAATTTAAAATTTAGTCAATTTACCGTAATTTCCGGCGTATAAGCCGCAGCTCAAAGAGTCGTTTTTCGACCCAGAAATTTTATTCAATAATTGTAGTTAAATATTTACAGCGATCTTTTAAGTTACATTTTATAAAATAATATTTCTGGGTCGAAAAACGACTCTTTGAGCTGCGGCTTATACGCCGGAAAATACGGTAAATATACTTTTTGTTCAGTCAGTTCAGTTTGAGAATATTGAAACTTTTGACCCATTTAAACATAAGAGATTTATTAATGTCAACACTGCTGATCACTTAGTAGTGCACATAACTTTCTGGAATTAGTACAAGCGAGGGTGTGATACGTACTGAGAGAATCATGGCAATAAACCTGGTTAAAATATAAATAAAATCAATAATAAAATTACTGATAAAAGACATCATAATGTGTGAGTAAAAAACTTTTTTCACCAACAATATTAAACAGTAAAATATATCAGGATATCTTTCAAAGCTTACAGAAAACATTAACTATCCATTAACCCTTTCAGGGGCAAGCAATTGTGTTCCTGTAACGTCGAATTCACACCGGTATTAACGAAAGAATTTAGTTTAAAAGAAGGAAAAGCAATTTTCCCCGTCAAAGTTAAAAAAGTAAAATTTTATTAAAAGTTTCTGGTTTGAATCGGATTAAAATTAGGTGGTATATAATATATACCACCGCCTCTCAAAGGGTTAACCATATTCTGATTTCACGTAAGTTGTTGCTATCATAAGCTTCAACATGTAAATTGCAGTATACAAAATCTAGCCTACAGAAACCTGTTAAAAAAATGTCACCTTAGGAACACAGAAATTGTCCGCTTTTTGGAACATTCTAAAGATATTTACAAATTCACTAAAAATACTTAATGTTTCATTAATTTTACGCAATTAACCAGTGTTGCCAGTGGACTACTTTTTAAAAATTCTGATTGCTTGATTGGCACCACCTTTTTTAAATTGTTCAATTCATGTTCTTTAATTTGTCATTTAAATAATGCTAATTTTATTTTCTCAAAAACCTGGTGGCAATCAAAAATACTGAATTTTAAAAAAGTAACCCACTCGCAACACTGCAATTAACTGCGTTATACCTTTAAAATTGCATCTCTTCTCTATACACATATTAAGGGGGTTTCAGTATAAAGATATTTACAAATTCACTAAAAATACTTAATGTTTCATTAATTTTACGCAATTAACCAGTGTTGCCAGTGGGATACTTTTTAAAAATTCTGATTGCTTGATTGGCACCACTTTTTTTTAATTGTTCAATTCATCTTCTTTAATTTGTCATTTAAATAATGCTAATTTTATTTTCTCAAAAACCTGGTGGCAATCAAAAATACTGAATTTTAAAAAAGTAACCCACTCGCAACACTGCAATTAGCTGCGTTATACCTTTAAAATTGCATCTCTTCTCTATACACATATTAAGGGGGTTTCAGTATAAAGATATTTACAAATTCACTAAAAATACTTAATGTTTCATTAATTTTACGCAATTAACCAGTGTTGCCAGTGGGCTACTTTTTAAAAATTCTGATTGCTTGATTGGCACCACTTTTTTTTAATTGTTCAATTCATCTTCTTTAATTTGTCATTTAAATAATGCTAATTTTATTTTCTCAAAAACCTGGTGGCAATCAAAAATACTGAATTTTAAAAAAGTAACCCACTCGCAACACTGCAATTAACTGCGTTATACCTTTAAAATTGCATCTATTCTCTATACACATATTAAGGGGGTAAACATACAGTCAAAGCAGTTGGAAATTTGATGCACCTTTTTTGGTTTCAAATGAACAGAACAATGTACACGGAAATCCTTTTACAGGGAAAATAGCTGCAAATCATACAAATTTTTCACATCAACAACAACAACAAAACATTCTGGCAGCCAAATTTCCAAAAGATTTTGCTGTAACTTTTTTTAAGTGAATAAACAAGGAAAGTTTCCGAGCACATAAAATCCAAATTATATAAAATAGTAATTCATGAAATAATAAGGAAAATATGAGCTGCTCATAGGTATTCAGTAAAGAAGAAAATTAAGGTAAATTACCAAATTTTTAACTAATTTATCTTACAATAATTATTGGTGAAATACTTCATCTTTGGATTATACAGTTTATGTTGAATGTTAAATGTTAAATGGTGGTACAAATTAACAAGATCCTTTATGGCAATATTTTTGCATTTAATTAACATTTTTATGGGACCCTTGTTGCAATTGAGCAGCTAATTTTAACATTATCTGATTTTATGTCATATTTTTTCATCTCTATTTTTTAATAAACATTGGCTTTAATCCGTTCAAATACCCCTGTTATAAAATTAATAAAAAAGTAATAATACTTTTCTTCACTGACTTAACCACTTGAAGGGCACCTGTATATTATATATACCACTTAATTTTAATCCCAATATGCCACAATGACACCAGAACTTTATAATCAAACTTTGCATTTATAAGGTACATGAGGAAAAGATTTTACTTATTTTAAAATAAATTCGTTCGGGAATCCTGGTGTCAATCAATCATTTCAGTATTTTAGCTACAAAAGTACTTAGCCCCTGAAGGGGTTAAAAGAGATATACTAAAGTATTTATATTTTTACACTTTCAAATACATTATTACGCTGCTTTGTTAGGAGTTTTACATCTAAAAACATCCGCCAAAAACGTTTGCTTTTGTTTGCGATTACAAAAAACTTGTTTTGCAATTTTTGCAATATGAATTTTCAAATCTGTGAACAATTTTAAAGCGTTCTAAACGATCTTAATTTTTTTTTTTTTTTTTTACTTGAGAAACATATTACTATACTTTGTTCATTCCGATGTTACGGGATACATATTCACTTACAGTATTTGATTTAGACCAGAGATGAGATTTCTCCGCTTTTTTGCGTACCAATATAATCTTACAGAAATTGTTGTTCTACTAAATCGGAACATTCGGCGATTTAAGAGAACAACATTTTCTCTAAAATTATACTGGTATGCAAAAAAGTGGAGAAATCTCATCCTTGATTTAGACTTATCAGGGTTAACTATTGTTGAATATTCCAAACACGAAGAGTAGCATATGTTAGATAATTCTTCTTCAGTATAAACTGATAGCGTCATCAAGTTGAATAAAATATTCGTCAGTTTCTTCACTTCTAATATATTTATTTAATTCAGAGATTTCACTGAATTCAGCATTTACTACGAAAACAAACGTTTCTTTTTCTTTAATCATAAAATTAAAGCCTGAATTTCTGAAATACTGCCTTAGATATTACGGTATTATGTTATTTACAACTGACGAATAATACCAGACTACATTACGAAGTACTATAAATGAAAAGTTGCGTTTTCTAAAACTAAGACAAACTTTCTTTGCGATTTCTGCATCCTATTATTAAAAATTGACACCCATTCAATTAATAAAGTATGTGTCATCCAAAATTTCTAACTCCCTCTCCACAAAATACCAATATTTCTATTTTAAATGCCTTTGATATGGCTAGGTTTGAGAGATTTTCCAGCTTTAAGCAGGATTTCAAACTCTCTTAATGTATTACAACATAACAAAACATTGAGACTTTTGATATTTTATCGCCGATACAGTCATCTTCTTTTTTTAAGCAAAACGCCTTATTTGGAAAAAAAAAATATTATGAATATTTCGATGTCATCAGCTGTCTTCTACTTCTTTACGAGCTTACCAGTTTTTTGGTGTTTTTTTTTTTTTTCGTTTTAATGCTCAAAAATTTCGCTGTACAACTTCGGGTAAAAAACAATTTTAATTAGAGTTATTGAAAACTCTTTTCTTTATTTCATAAATAGCTCGCATGCTAGATTTTGAGTGGCAAGATATTTCATTCCTTATTTGCCCACACTAGCAGTTTGAACTTAAAATATGACATCAGCCGCTTCCACTCTTGCTTGTATCTTACGCATTAATGTATAACCCAGTTACTTAAGGCTGGAATTTTGAGAACGTAGGTTGTTATGAAGAAAAATGAAAATCTGTTACATTTCCTTTCTTTAGAAACAGTTTAAAATTAGACGAAAATCTTTTCAAGTATAATCGAATAAAATTTTAGATTACCCTCGTTACGTAAATAACACACTTGCGGGCAATAAAAATAGTCAGAATATTATCCATCCTTTCGTGACATATAAAGTGTTCCAGACCCTTGATTTTTCTCACCAGTCATTTTTAATTAAAAGTTTATTTCCTTCTTTTTTTTTCTTTTTTTTTTTAAATAAAGCATTTCTGCAAATAAATAAAATGAAATCCAACAAAAAACTCTATTTAAAAAAAAAGGCGATAAATGATTAAAAGTTCTGTAAAAGACGCTTGAGAATGGGTTAACACCGTAGCTGCCAACTTTTACGCTTTTTTGTTACCACTAAAAATTTATGGAAATTTTTGCCTTATTGAATTACTTGCTTTTGGAGATTTTAACATAAAATGTACTATAAAATTTTAGTGGTAGGAAAAAAGTGTAAAGTTGACAACTATGGTTAACACTAGAACTACCGGAAAATTTACTCATGTTTTATAAAATTATTTCGACCAGAATTTTTATTTAAAACTAATTAACTACTTAATTTAACCTATTTCTGTGAGTTTTCTGTTTAATCCTTTTTCTTTTAAATATTTCTGGTTCAAATCGAAATATATTAATTAGGTAACCGTCAAAATGACGGCTCATGGTCTTTCTAGTGTTAAAGGTCAAGCCAGTTATAAATGATATTATCATATAGATATTTAAAACACGAAAGAAAAGTCATGTAGTGTGTGAAAGTGTGTTGTAGTTTATGACTTTCCAACATTGAAAAAATACTGTTAAAAACTCTTAATATTTTCACACAGTCAAATAAGTTTGTACATATGCATGTTGGAATCTGCTTGCAATTTACGATGGAAATATTCAACAATTACGACGCACTAATCCCAATTCGTATCAAAAAATACCTGTATGACAAAATGTGGTACATATTGCCTTCCAAGGAAATAACTGAACTTTCATTGTGTATTAACATGCATGTTTTATCTTTTTATCCAAAACTACTGCCCATTATTTAGAGTTAAACCATACAAATGTATAGATTTGTGAGTGTCATTTGAAAATATGTCCGTTAAATAGAGGTGTGATTTGTTTCAGAATTTCCATTATAGAGGTTTAACTGTATTTTCACATTGCTGTGTGTATTCCTCAGAAGGGCACATTTAATTTTGGGGATGGAATAAAGGTTAGTTACATACTTGATGGATTTTTTCTTCAATTAATTATGGAAGTTTTGGCACACATAATTAGAATATAGTACTTACCAGGAAACCACGCCATAGTGTAATAATGAAAAAAAAATCTAAGTAAGCAGCAATCGAAAGAGACTTATGAAACGTGCTTTTTGACACATAAATCATTTGCCTTCGTCTCCTCGTTATCGAGATATAAAGTCTTAAAATTTGGTAATTGATTTATTCAACTAAGGGAAAAAAGCGTTATTTTGGTACAGAAATGTTAATAATCAGGTTAATATGAAATACAAAACATATTTAGATATAGTAATATAAAAATGAAAGAAGCCCGTAAAAAAATACTGTTGACAAATATGGCACTGAAACAAAAAATGACTGAAGCGTAGAAAATCGTGGCACCAACAGAATTTCATGAACTTAAATTTAGTGCAATGATTACAATGATAAACCTTCTGCGATAAATAAAATTGCAAGGGCATTTCAAATGCAAATGGCCGAGTTTGCACTAACTCAGACTTGTAACAAGCATAGCTAATCATTTCGGCGTATTACGACGTATTAAACTGGAAATCGACAAATGACTGGAGTTTGATGATGTTGTTACGTTGGAAACGTTAACGACTCCTCCTTCAATCCTATCGACTCCTCCTTCCATTCTATTAAATCAATAAATTTGTAAATTTTAAGACTTTATAAACTCGATAACGGGGAGACGAGGGCAAATGATGTATGCGTCAAAAAACACGTTTCACAATCCCCTTTCGATTGATCTTATTTAGATTTTTTCATTATTACACTAATGGCGTGTTTTTCTAGTTAGATTACCATAATAAGTCGCAGCTTAAATAACTCTGTTTGCCACCAGAATTTTTATTTTAGAAAATGTAACTTTTTCTGTAAAATCGACTCGAATTGATTTAGAATGTTGAAATGTGCATAATTTGGGAGATGTGAAAACGGTTAGTTATGTAGTTGAAGATTTTTCTTTCTTTTATTAAGTATGGAATTTTGGCATTCCAGCATTGATTGCTCTAATTTCCAGGATTAAAGCCGCAGCTTAAATAACTCTGTTAGCTATCAGAAATTTTATACTTTTAAAAAAAATAACCTAATTCTACTTTGTATTTATTTGACTTTATTGATTGTGTAAAATTTCTTTTTTATAACAGTTTGCACTAACACAGACTTGTAACAACCATAGCTAATTATTTCGGAGTATGACGACGTATTGAACTGGAAATGGACAAATGACTGTACTTTGATGATGTTACATATATATTAAATTTGTTTGATGTGTTTGATAATGTTTAGCCGGAAATTAAGGTACATGATATAGCAACTCCAATAATATAGACAAATCGATTCTTTATGTTATATACTGTATGTTTTATACTGAATGGTTAATTCCCTGCAACAGTATTAACTACGGTTAATTAATTTTCCAAATATTATTTTTTTTAATCTGAATCCAGCACTTAAATATCAAACTGTTTTATAATTATTCTTTTTTGTTATCATTACTTTTTAATATTAACCTTCGCCTTAGTTATTCGCAGTTGTTTTCGAATAAATAATGCGATTATGATTCATTATGAAAAAAATGTGGCACGAAAAAATCTAAAAGTTTGTGACTATTCCAACACGAGAACACTTGTGATCGGTAACGAATGTGTTAATAGTTACAAGTAATGCGGTGGAATGCATAAAAATGAATATAATCTAATTTTTCTAGAAGAGGATGTGTCAACACAGGGTTACTAGTTATGCATAATTTTTTATTCAGAAATTCCGAATTCATTCATTGAATTAAACTTCTTGCTTTATTTATTGACGGACATTTCGTGATATCTTACTTATAGTAAAGATTCATCTTTGGAATTTACGATATAAATTCGGGATTTCTGAATTTAAAAAAAAAGTAGTAGGACAAACTGGCAACACTGTATCAACGTACAATACAAGCAATAAATAAATGACTAAATTATCTTATTGGCTAATTTATCTTTCGAGAAGAAGATTTTCTAAAAGGCAAAAAATGTTTATAATATTTTTCAAATCATATAAACCTCAAAGAATCATATTAAACAGCGGTTCCCAAACTTTATTGTTATGCGACAATTTTTATTGTTTGAGAATATTTTGTAACCCATCTTATATAGCGGATTTTGTGTAATATATTTTACGCAAATTGCAAATTTTCGTAAAATGCATATACACGAAAACCATAATAGTTATCTCCATAATGAATAATCATAGCAATAATAATTCTTAAAACATAAATTAATCTAAACCTAATCATAAAACATAATGTTTATTTTTTTTAATAAAGCATGCAAAAAAAGCTTATTAGTGAATGTAATATGCATAAACAAAATGCAGTTTAAGAATCAATCCATTTTATAGCATTATTTTTGCACATACTATGGTCTATATCAGGAATGAAACTTATTAATTTTAGCGTCAAGTCGCTCGATATACGAACTTTAAAAAACATTATCTTTTCTCGAAGTTTGTTTTTCAATATTCCTTCACAATTTTGTCCATTAAAGATGTAACATGTTTTCATTATAATTTTACAGCAGATGAAATTAATCTTAAATATATATTTGAAGAATTGATTTATCATTCCGAGGCCCACCAAAACATCGCATGCGACCACTAGTGGGTCGCGACTCCTAGTTTGAGAACAGCTGATATAAACCTTTCATGACCTATAGGATTTTGAGTCCCATGTCATGTGCGTAAAAAAAATATCTTGTTTTCTGGAAACTTTTTTCACAGATCATAATAAAACCATTTCCTCTGCTTACCAAGGTGTGTAAATTTGTTTGAATTTCCAAGGATTGTGGCACCACTATTTCAACCTAGAAAATCTCCCTGTTTAATATATAAATCTTAGAATTCGTAATCGCCTAGTTTGATTTGTAATTTTAAAATTGTAATTGTTTTCCGCGATATTTTAGGAGAAAAATTCAACTATTTTTTTAAGAGTACGCCACTTGTTGTTTACATTTGATACATGACATACATCATATGAAAAAAAAGTAGTTTGAAAAACGTAGAATAATATGAATTAAACGATGGCATGATACTTGTATCATATGCACATACAGAATATTTGGTCTACAGTATATTTTATATACCTGTTACATATTATACCTGCGTCATATGTAGTGTTAACCAACTGAGTTTTCTTTTTATCCAAAAAAAATTATATTACCAGAACTTCTGCATAGTGTATTTTGTCTTATTTAATGATAGTCACTCCGATATTAAATAAAACACAAATTACCATGCAGAAGTTCTGATAGGATAATAGTCTTTTGAATAAAAAAATAGTCTCGGTTGACAACACTGATCACATGCCCAATTTTTTACTATTTAGTTTCAGGATTGCCACAGTACAGGGAGAACCGGGTACCTTTTTTGCTGAATAATAATATTCGTCATATTTAATGACACATATTTCGTTATAAATTAGACGCAGATTACAATTCGGAAATAATGATAATAGTTTATTGCACCAGGAGACCTGTGGCAACATCGATTTTATACTATTGAAACATTAAAGTAGTTTATAATTTATATTTCATTTACCCATTTTGTTATATCATTAATCACGTTTCACAAAACTATCATTACATTTTTACCTTATTTTACAGTGGAAAAATGTACATATTTAAACGTATGTCTTTAATGATAGAATTTTGCAAACTAAAAGAAAAATAATTATACTTTCTTTCATTAAATGGATTCATTAGCAATTAAGGTAAAGTCAGTTAGTCATAAAGGCCAGTGTTAATTTCTGTTATAAGTAGTTAGAAATATTTTAAATGTTTTTATTGAAAGGAAGCTCATTAGCTACTAATGTCACTTTAATGATGTAAATAAATGCAAATTCTTTTGTGCCCGGAAAGACTTGTTTTAGTAAAATTTATCATTGCATATTTTAAATTTTTTTATTGAAAATGAAACTTGCTTATCGAAGTTTGCCTTGAAATTTAAATTCATGTAGAGACCATAGAATTCATATGCATTATTTTTTTACAAAAAGACTATCAATTCGGAAATAATGATAATAATTTATTACATCAGGTGACTTGTGGCAACCTCGTTTTTATACTATTGAAACATTAAAGTAGTTTATAATTTATATTTCATTTACCCATTTTCTTATATCATTAATCACGTTACACAAAACTATCATTATGTTTTTAAGCTTCTTTTTCAGTGGAAGAATGTACATGCTTAAACGTATGTTTTTAATGATAGAATTTTACAAGCTAAAAGAAAAAAATATATACTTTCGCTCATTAAATGGATTCATTAACAATTAAGGTAAAGCCAGTTAATCATAAGGGCCAGTGTTAATTTCTGTTATAAGCAGTTAGAAATATTTAAATTTTTTTTATTGAAAAGAAGATCATTAGGCACTAATGTTACTTTAATGACGTAAATAAATGCAAATTCCTTTGTGACCAGAAAAACTTGTTCTAGTAAAACTTATCATTGCATATTTTAAATTTATTTATTGAAAATGGAACTTGCTTATCGAAGTTTGCATTGAAATTTAAATTCTCTTAGAGACCATAGAATTCATATGCATTATTAAAAAAAGGATAAAATTTCTGTGAAACCCACAATATCATTAATTCATATTTTTCTACTTTTTTTCTAAAGCACATAATCTACTGGTCACGTAAGTCATAAAAAATTGATGTCGAAAGAGCAAATCAACATATTGAAAATATGCTGCTTTTGATTAGAGTCTAGGACTGGCGACTATTTTTATATTCAGTCATGCCACAATTTACAAAAAAAAAAAAAAAATTGGTAGATTTCTTTTGCAAATAGCCTAGTATAAGCCCATGGTAGAGATTTGTTTTCAAAAAAGTAGTTAGAAAAGATTTTTAAAAAATAGTCGCTGAGACGTATTTGTCCCGACACCGTAATCAAAGATTTAATATAGCTGCAGGACGCTGAAACTGACCACTAGAATGACGGACTAAGTTTCTTTCAACTTTTGAAGAATTGGGTTATCATTATGGTATCAAATTCACATCCTCTGAAGTTATCTTAGGTTTTAAAGGTAAAGTGGATTTCACAACATCCGAAGATGTTTTAAAAGATATACAGACTGAGGCGTAGCTAAAAAAATAATTTTAAGTGCTCAAACAATACATATATAGTTTTTGGTATAATCTATGCTACGCAAATGGCAAACTTTCTGTCCTAATTAGTTTCAACGAAGGGAAACTAATCCCCTTACGCTAGAAAAAGACACTATTGCACAAACCATGGATGAGATTGCAGTCGATGACGGAATAAACCAAAATGGTCATAAATACATCTTACAGAAGACGCTCCATGTTTGCTACCTGTTATGCGTGTTTAAAATAAATCAGCGATCTCCAAACGTCCGAAGATGTTTTAAAAGATATACAGACTGAGGAGTAGCTAAAAAATGATGTAAAGTGCTCACACAATACATATATAGGTTTTTGCATAATCTATGCTACGCAAATGGCAAACTTTCTGTCCGAATTAGTTTCAAAGTAGGGAAACTAATCCCCTTACGCTAGAAAAAGAGACTTTTGCACAAAACATGGATGAGAGTGTAGTCGATAAAGGAATAAACTAAAATGGTCATAAATACATCTTACAGAAGACACTCCATGTTTTCTACCTATTATGCGTGTTTAATATAAACCAGTGATCGCCATGCATGCAGAAAGTGTGGTCTTTCGTATATTCTGTGGGCATGCTACAAAAGATGAATACGATGACGAAATGGATATTTTGTGCACTCTTTTATTCAAAACGTGTGTCGACAAGAGACAAGGTGATTCGCGCAATACGTGGGCAGTTATTGTGTTACGGAATACGATTTTTCACGACTTGGAACTTCTGTAATAATTTTAGACAACTGTATGCGTAATCATATATTGCATTCTGCCCTAAACAGGGAGCTACGCCATAGTGTAATAATGAAAATTATAAAGTAAGCAGAAATCGAAAGAGCGTAGTGAAATGTGTTTTTTAACACATAAATCATTTGCCCTCGTCTCCTCGTTATCGAGATATAAAGTCTTAAAGTTTACTAATTTATTTGTTTATTTAGGGAGAAAAGGTGGGGTTCTGATTCAGAAAGTTTAATAATCAGATTAATATAAAATACAAAACATATTTAGATATAATACAATAAAAGTGAAAGAAGCCCACAAAAATGCTATTGGCAAATAGGGTACTGAACCAAAAAGTGATTGAGGCATAGAAAATAGTGGCACCAAGAACATTTCAAGAACTTAATTCTAGTGCAATGTTTACAATGGTCCACATCCTGCGAAAAACAAAATTGCAAGGGCGCATCAAATCTAAGTTGCCCAGTTTGCACTAACCAAGACTTGTACCAAGTATACCGAATCATGTCGTAGTATTGCGGCGCACTAAACTGGAATTGAACAAATGACTGGAGTTTGATGATATTGTTACGTTGAAAATGTAACTACTCCTCCTTCCCTTTTATCGACTACCTCTTCCTTCAATAAATTAGCAAATTTTAAGACTTTATATCTAGATAACGGGGAGACGAGAGCAAATGATTTATGCGTCAAAAGACATGTTTTATTATGCTCTTTCGATTGCAGCTTATTTAGATTTTTTTTATTATTACACTAACAACGTGGTTTCCTGGTAAGAATGGTCCTAGATAATGTACTAGACATTACTGATTCGAAATACTCTTCCGTTCAGCTGCAATTGCTTATCTTTAGTTCATATAAAAGTTATGTCGGCAATTCCATATGCCAGTAAATGCATAAATATTTAAAAATACTTTTGTTGCTACTTAATTCTATCAAATTAAAATATAAGACAAATGAAATAAAATATAGAATTTAATTTTTATAGGAAAATAGATATTATTATATTTTTATGTAAAGTTTTTTTTCTTCTTAAAAAGCCTTCGTAGTACTAATTATGCATAAAAAACATTATTGGGGAATTAATGAGATTTAAGTTGAGGTTAAATAACAAATAATCGTATTATTTAAATGTTTTAAGTATTAAATATCAACTTAATATAATTGTAAATTTCATTCTTTACATCCATTCCGTTTTTTTTTTCTTTTTTGCAAATCAAAGTAATTTATCAAATTTATAAAGCTAAATTTTACATGAACACTTTAAAAAAAAAAAATAATTAATCTTTATTGAATTTAAAGAATATTTTTTTAAAAAATAAATAGTTTATCAGATTTTTTATTTACTTTAAAACATTTTTATTGAAGAATGCTTTTGGTATATAAAAATATAAGTTTTTTTCTTCCTGCTTTAAAAGTTTGCTACAGAATTTTATAATGTACTTAAAACCTTTCTTTTCGATGTAATTCCTTTTTTGCAAGTATTAGACTAAAGATTTTAATGTAAAAGAATATTATAAAATAATTAAATAAACAAATTTACATTTTTGAGTTTTATTTATTACAAGTACTACTGACCATCACTCAAACTTTTTGTAGCTGAAATAACTAAATTCTATTTATGTTATTAAATTATCAAGGTGATTTTTTACAATGATATTTTGTTAAAATATATCCACGTTAAACATTTTTTCCACGAAATATATAAAATAACTGCCACGCAAAAAGGATGAAAGGTATTTATGAAAGGATCCTCTTATAAATTGCAAGAAATTGGAAACGAAAATTTTTCTGAAATTTTCCAAAAATATTCTTCGATCTTTTAAAATTTAATGCAACTTCAACTATGTATTTAAAATTGTTCAGTCGATATAATATATATATATATTATTGTAACATTAGCGCTATTATGTTAATTATATTATCGTACTTTAGGCAACTACAGCCAATAAAAGAGAACAATAACACGCAATTTATGGATGAAACCAGAAATTGTTCTTTCTAAAATTACTTCTTTATTACCGTTTTTCGACTCAAAAGAGTTTAACTACTGCGTTTACGATTTTGTAAAGAATTTCAAATATTTTTCATTTGCGCCAAAAATCATACAAAACAAGAGAAAATTTTATTATAATAGTATATACTGGGTAATATGTAAAATAAAAATGATGGCTAAACCCTTAAATGACCCCCCCCCCCCTGATACTGAAAGAAAAATAAATCAAAAATCATACATTTGTTTACACAAATAACTTGCTTCAAGAATGAAAATGGTATTAATATTTATTAATTTTCACTTTATCTTTTTAATCATAATGATGAAACGTTTCAAGAAATTTATTTATCTTAAACACTTTGACACGGTAATAAAATTTGATAGTCTTCTTATTATTTTTTAATTAAACACTTCAAACATCTTTGCAAATTCCTCTTAACACATTCAAGGAGGGTTTTACATTTGCATGATATAAGCACTTAATTTTAATTCCAAACTGCCACAAACTGCACCCAGAAATTTTTTTTAGTTAATTTGTTTATTTATTTATATGCGACGAAAAGCGTTTAAATATTTTGAAATAAATTCTTTCGTAAATTCTAGTTTAATTCAATCATATCAACATTTTAGCAGCAGAAGTACTTTCTCCGTGAAAGGGTTAATGTAATTAATATTTTATAGAAAGAAAAATGTTGTCAATAAAATAATATTATAAGAAACACTAAGAAGGAGAATGTTCATTCCATGAGATACATTCCTGCACAAATGTCTCACCTTTCATTCAGGAATTTCGTTAATACCGGGTGTCCCAAAAATGAATGATGGGTTTTATAATTCAATAACTTGTAAACAGTGACAGATATTTAAAAGTTTTTTGCAGGAGAGTTATGTATGATGTCAACAGTTTTTTACTGTCATTCTTAATTTTGGTTCGAATTTCAAACAATAGATGGCGCTGACAGCGATTTTCACTCTATCGAGGCCAAAACTGACGCCACTCAGCATGAATGCACAACCTCCTGAATACTAGGCCTGTGCGCTGATAAAAATGGCGGCTGTCGCAGGCGGTTTTTTTTTTTTTTTTTTTTCAGCGTTCGAACTTCAACAAAAATAATTTTTTTAAGTTTTGTTCGCCTAGTTTTTTCTGAGATCAAATAAGTCGAAGAAAACTTTTAGATATTACAGATATTGAAGTTCGGGTAACCGTACAAACGCAAACGCAGAAAAAAAAAATCCCCCTATTCCTTATTTTTGTTAGTGCGCAGGCCTAGTATTCAAGGGGCGGTGCATCAGTGTTGAGTGGCGTTAGTTTCGGCCTCGACTGAGCGCAAATCTCTGTCAGTGCCATCTATTGTTTGAAATTCGAACTAAAATCAAGAATCACAGTAAGAAAACTCCTGAGATCATAGAAAACCCTCCTGCAAGAATTTTTGTAATATATGTCACCGTTTGCAAGTTATTGAATTTTAAAATTCATCAGTCGTTTTTGAGACACCCGGTATGAACGATAACCCTGAATGAAAGGTGAAACATTTGTGCAGGAATGTATCTCATGAAATAAACATTCTCCTTCTTAATATTTCTTATGATATTATTTTATTGACAACATTTTTCTTTCTATAAAATATTAATTACATTAACCCTTTCACGGAGAAAGTAATTCTGTTGCTAAATGTTGATTGGTTGAATTAAACTAGAATTTACGAAAGAATTTATCTCAAAATATTTAAACGCTTTTCGTCGCATATAAATAAATAAAAAAATAATTAAAAAAATAATTCTGGGTACCGTTTGTGGCAGTTTGGAATTAAAATTAAGTGCTTATATCATGCAAATGCAAAACCGTCCTTGAATGTGTTAAGGGGAATTTGCAAAGATGTTTTAAGTGTTTAATTGAAAATAAAAATAATAAGACTGTCAAATTTTATTACCGTGTCAGAGTGCTTAAGGTAAATAAATTTCTTGAAATGTTTCATCATTATGATTAAAAAGATAAAATGAAAATTAATAAATATTAATACCATTTTCATTGTTAAATCAAGTTATTTGTGTAAACAAATGTATGATTTTTGAGTTATTTTTCTTTCAGTAGGGGGGGGGGGGGTCATTTAAGAGTTTAGCAATAATTTTTAGTTTACATAAAATACATTTTGGTATTTTCATGTGGCAGTGAATGAATAAAATATTAAATAGCAATTTTTCCGTAACTTGGTTCTCCAAATGAAAATATACATTAAAAAAATAACAAAGCAGAGAATTTTAGAATTTTTAAAGAATTTATATTTTAATAAATGAGTATTTGTGCTATGTTTATCTATTTTATATAATCAGCATATATTGTGCTAATGATACATAAAAAATAAGTATATCATAAGGAATGTATGAGATACATAAAAAGAGAAGTATAAGGAATGTATGATATTTAATTTCAGGTAAAATTTCAAGTAGTCTTTCTATTTTATTTCTTTAAGTTTTAAATAACAGTTTAAACAAATTAATTTGATTTTTTTCGTACGTTTTGTTAACACAAATATTTCATAAAAAATATTAAGAGCGATCTTAAATAAATACCTCTTTTTAAAAATACTTAATCTTTGATGAATTTTATGAATGGTACTTTTTAAATTAAAGAGTTAATATTATTCTTAGTTTACTTTGAAATTTTTTTTATTTAATCCTTTTTGCTTTAATGCTTTGCAAAAGGGAACATTTTTTCCTACGTTAAAAGGTTTGTTATTCAATTATTTAATTTACTTTAAAGCTTTCTGTATATCCTTTTTTTTTTTTTTTGTAAACATTAGTGCAAAGATTTTAAAATAAAATTCATTATAATGTTATTAAACAAACTAGTTTATATTTTTTGTCCTTTATTTAATGAAATTATCAATTATTCAATCATATTGTAGATTAAATGGCAAAAAAAATTAATTAATTAATTAATTTAAAAAAAATCCACATTTACACAGATGCCAAGTTTTACACTTTTTAAAATTGTAAAATTTACCTTACTTAACTGAGAAAATCAACAAATACATAAGCCAATAACCTTTTCTTTAAAATCAAAAAATTGTAAAACAAAAGCGTCAAAGTGGGAAGTTATGCATTCATAAAATATTTTCTTTGAAATATTTTACGGGTAAGTTTTTTACGGTTTGTTTATTTAGTTAGTAAGTTTTAATGCAAAATAAAGAGGTTTTTATGGTTATTGAGCAATATTTTTTAAAATAGAATTAAAATTTGCTGAGAATATATATATTTGTTATTCCATATTTGTTAATTCATGATATTTTTTTTAATTAAGAGTAAGATATGTGCACTCCTTCTGAATACCGAAGAGTCTGTAACTGGTATTTCAGATCAGAAATTTTCTATTTAATATTTAAATTGCATTATTCGTAATGTATTTGTCCATTCCCATAACTTGTAATATATTTCTGCGGTTAAATAAAACAAAAATTCCATTTAAGAAATGGGGTAAAGTACTATGCCATCTTTCAAAAGTTTATTTATAAAAGTTACACTAACATGTGAAAAATAATAAAGAATATTATCGAATTTTATTTCAGTAAACAAATTTATGATATTCGGTATTTCTCTTTCCTTTCAATAATAAAAAGAAAAATATTTTAATAAATAGTTTAGAAATAATTTTTAGTGTACACGAAAAAAGTATTTTGGTATTTACACGTGGGTGAAAATTTATAAAATATTAAAAAGTACTTTTGTCACAATTTAATTTTTCAAATTGAAAATATAAAACTATTGTAATTACACTTTTATATGAAATTCGTTAACACGTTCACTACCAGGTTCAAATTACCGGAATTTTATTTTATTCAGAAAGTCCGAATTCATATCAGAAAATACTAATAGCAATGTTTGATTTATTTAATTACATACATTTCATGATTACTTCAATTAAAAATTCTTCTTTCGAAATTTCCGGGACGAATTCATAATTTTAACTTGAAAAACCACGAGTATACTCGTGGTTAAAAGCGAATGGGTTAATTATATAACGTATATTAGCTTTATAATGAGCTTATATTGTACAAATAAGGAATAAAAACAAAATACATCATTTTGTAATACACGTTTAAGTTTAGGTTCAATATTAAGCAATTTTTAATTAACAGTTTAATAGTAAATAAATTTTGATTCGCTATATTCATTTAGTTTTTCTCTTTTTCTTTTCTTTCTTTCTTTTTCTTTTTTTCTTTTTTTTAAAATCTGTATATTTCATAAAAAATGATTCAGCACGATCTGAAAAAAAAATAACTTTTTTTAAAAATTGCTTAATCTTTAACTAATTTTATAAGTGGTTTTGTTTTTTAATTAAATACATTATTTGATTTATAATTTACTTTAAAGCATTTTTTATGTAATGCTCTTTAAAAGGACTTTTTTACTGCTTTAAAAGCTTTGCTATCCAATTATTTGATTTGATTATTTTTTTTTTCATTTAATGTAATGTATTTTTTTGTAAGGACTAATCTAAATATATTAAAACAAAAGTATATTATACTATAATTAAGCAAACTAATTTACGCTTTTTTTTGGATTAGTAAAAATAACACTAAGTATTACTCATAAATTGTAAATGAAATTACAAAAATGCAACAATTTATAAAAAAAAATACTTTCTTGTTTTCTGTAACGAATGAATTATTTAAAGTAAATTTTTTAATTACCAACTTCCAGCGCAGTAACAAAGATTTTAATGCTTCTGTTGCATTTTATTTTAGATATTTAGCGCAGAAAAATGTCTGCATATTGTTTACTTAATAAAAAGTTATTGAATTAATTGTTTATTTATATAAATGTGAATTAACGAAGAGTTAAAGACAAGGCCATTAAAAATTAAGGCTGAGCACATGAATGGAAATATTTCTCAAGTTGAAAATTGCGCCCTATTTCGACTGATTATCTTTTTGTATGTTGGAAAATGAAAAGTTTAAACCAGAAAAATTATAATGTGAAATTAAAAATTATTAATCGAGAGACGTAAGTGTAACAGTGCCCTAAGATTTAAAATTGTGTTTCCATTTTGAAAAATTTTGAATCTTTAGTGCAGCAAATCATTATCAGGGGTACGTGACGGAGAAAATAATATAAAGAAAGTTGATAGTTCTGGATTAAAAAGTTAGTCAGTCTCCTGCGAAATGGCCTACTAGACATAATGCTTCATTGATAACTGAATGTCACAAGCTCCACCCACTGCTAATCATACTGATTGATATTTCCATATACCCCCCCCCCTCCCAACCTCCATAAAATTACAATTGATCATTATACAATATTATTTTCCATTCTTATTATTACGTTTTAAATAATAATTGCAAAACACCTAAATTACGTCAGAGCTTCTGGTTTTAATGTTTTATTTTAAAATGTGTTGCAATTGGCTCATATTTTCGTTTTCGAATAGGCGGAATAATGTTATTAACTTATATTAATAGGAAAGATTCCTTCCTTTTAATGACTATTTAATTTGAAGGGTTTGCTTATTATTTGAGTGATTTTGTATTGCTTTTAAGCCCACGATAATTAGTTAAAACTCGGAATTTTTATCAAAAAAGTTACATCCAAAGTACCTTGGGAAAATTGCTTACTAAAACAAGTACTCCATCTGTCTGTAAAAGCTGTTTACATTTTCTTAAGGCCAATTCAAAAACTCCAGACTTTCTAATCATTGAGCGAAGAGATGGGCAGCATCCATACTACAATGCTTAGAATACATAGTGTGAAAAACGGATTTACCGTTTTTTAATTCGAAATTTTCGAATTCAAACCGGAAATTCTGAAACAAGAATTTTTATTTTAAGAAGTCACGAAATATCTGTCATTAACTTACCAAAAGAGCATTATAGAAAATTTCTGGTATGAATGCAAATTTTCGGAATTAAAAAAAAGCCGAACTAGTAATGCTTTAAAAAGTGTTACAAAACTGTAGCCGATAAACGTGCAACGGTGCGGTACAATAATAGGGCGATCGCAGCGACATCTGCTTTAAAAATAGATATATCTCTAACAAAAGTAACCGTTCCACTATTGACAACATGAACATAATTTCTGTTAATAAAATCTTCTTGCATGTGTATATTTCAGATATAACTGATTTTGAAGTTAGTTTTTTATCATATCAGGGAATTAATCTTTTCACTCTTCTAGAAGAGATTCATCCTTTGGTATGCTAAATAGGAATAGTTTCTAGTTTGCTGTCTTGTATCGAGTACTGCAACCAGGCACAAAAGAATGCGTATCACGTTTTTTGGCCTTGATCAATATCATTCATATTTTCAAAGCTTATGAAAATCACTATCCAAGTCTAAGGAAATAGGGTATAATTTAATTATTTAAAATATTTACAACCAGCTGAAACGTTTTATCAGTTCGATTCTTATACAATGTTTGCGATGAACAGAGCTAGCAGACAGTGGCGTAGCCAGAGAGGGGGTTGAGCTACCAAGGGTGATCACATCGAAATTTTCTGGCTTAAGTACCTGTATTAAAAACTTCATAAATATTTTTGCAATATATTCAAACAAGCATATTGTGGTAGCGTGAGACGTTGTATATATAATTAATAAATTCCATTTATCGTTTGTAACGAAAAAAACTTTATTTTAAATTATCACATTAAGAAAAAACAAAAGTAAAAATGAAAAAATATGATTATTCGTCTCCATGCTGTGAAATTACAATTTCAGAAAATCCTAAGATTCTGAAGTCTGCTCAAAGACAAGCTCACTCTAGCTTGTTTTACAACCAACTGATTCAACATTCAACTCCTTCCACCTTCAACTGCCGTCAGCAATTTCACTTCCCAGGGGCTTTCCTTGCATTCCTGGAATTTCCCAGAAAACATTGCATTTCGTAGGGGCCCAGTTCTTTGTATCCACAAGAACAATACTTTACAATTCTTATCTACTCATTCAGATAACATACCATTCAATACAAAGCATGTATTGCAGCTTGGCTTATCTCAAAGTGAAAATGAAATTCACACTATTGATAGAATCTTTGTCAATAGAGATCAATCTGTCAGATTATTTTCATTCCAGAGAGATTATCCTTTTTCCACAAATAAGGGAGGAGTTGAAACATGTCAACTCATCACAACACCTCCCCCTAAGGAAAAATTTCTAGAAGAAATTTGGCATATATATTAATAGAATAAGCTCCTTCAATCAATTTCTAAAGAGGTCAACAAAGCACAAAGGAATTTTGAATAACACATGAAAAATCCCTATAGAAAACAAACACATTCCCATACTCAGTATTTGATAGACCACACTGTCAACAGGATTTACTATAATCCCATAACTACAATACCTACGTATAATTCCAGGAATAATCTATACAATTGATGCCCTAAGAAACAATTTTGAAATATTTCACATACCTATAATACCAAATACAGATTACACTTTACATGATTCTAACAAAAAAAAATAATAATAAAAAGAAAGTATAAACACAATGCCTAAAACAATTCTCTTAAGAAAACACTTGCTTAAAAGCTTAATTTTGGACACTTCTACAAACAAAAGAAAGCATACTAAATTATGCAATCATTAAATTAATGAAGTTTTACTATTACGAAAATAATATTAAGCATTAAATGATAAATAAACACAATACAGATATTACAATAATGAGTACTCCCAAATTTAGAATAAACTTAATTTAGAGAATTCTCCCGAAAACCAATATCTATATTACTTCTATCAGAAAATCTTTTCGACAATAATTTTCGACTCACAACTTCATGATCACAATTTTTCTTTTCAAAATCTTGTTTGATTTTAATAAATCGTTCTTTATGATCCGTTTTAAAAGTAGAATGCTCCATTCTTTTTAACTTTGAATCTCCATATCCACTTTCTTGGCATTTAGCCCCACAATTTACTCTATTATTTACCTTCATCCAAGAGTTACTTTTTCTGGCCACAGTCATAGGTGAACTCAATTTCTTTCTAATTCTATTTCTAACACGCTCAACTCCCATACTACCAACAAAATACCTGGTTATATTTACAGCATGCTCAGAATTCTTTTCCCGAAATTGACCTCCTATACCTGACCTTTTATCACCATCCGTTTTAGACGCACCCTCTTTTGTATCGATCAATTTAGACCCTTTTTCCAAATACCTACTAGTCACGTCTTCCGGTGAATTTACCTCCATCTCATTAACAGACTTATTATCCCTTTCACAGATTTCATTCACAACCGTTTTTCTAACAACCCTTTGCTCATGATCGCTAGATAATCTGAGGGTTCCCTGCCCATTTAATTCTCTTTGATTCCCCACTTGTTTACACCCTGAATTTTGCTTATCTGTACTTCCAAATTTTAACAAGTTATAACCAGCAGGTGTTATCAGCGGAGGAGAATTCAGTTTTCTCACAACTGCAACCACCACATTCTTTTTAACATACTCTTTTTCATCTTCTATCAAAGCAATAGACACAGACATTAATTCCGCTTTTTGTTTATCTCCCAGGGCCGGAATAAGAAAAACCTTTCCCACCTTTTCTGCCCTCCAGGGAACATCGCATCTATCAAAAACAGCAATTTGCGCCCCTGTGTCCTTAATCGCTTTTAACTTCTTACCATTTACGCATAAATCAATCATAGGTAAATCAGTTTCCACACCTTCCGTATTATTTAAACTTTTCCCATCATTTGTAACAATCCAACCTATATTTCTACTCTCATAATTAGATTTATCTTTTAACCATTCCGCACAATTTTGTTTCACGTGACCTGGTTTTAAACAAAAAAAACATGTAATTTGCCTTTGTTTTTCAAAAGCCTGGTCCTTCTTAATTTTATCATTTTTCACAATATCTTTTCTATTTACAAAGTCCAATTTAGATTTAATTTTATTCTTAATATTAGAATTAAAGTCATCCCCATGAGTTTCTTGAAAAGATTTCTTCTCCCAAGGTTTTCTTTCCAATCTCTCAAATTCCCTTCTAACACGTTCAAACCTATCTGATTTCTCCGCGAGTTTAGAAGCAATCTTCATTTCCTCCCAATCATCCATAATTTTTTCTTTTATCTCAAAAGGGACGCGTTTTTTCAGTTGTTCCGTGAGCATTAGTTCTTTTAAGGATTCAAAATCCCTCACTTCTAACGAATCTAACCAATTATCAAGATAACCCCTTAACTCGTAAATCAGATCCACCCATAATTCATCAGATTTTCTTTGATGAGTTTCAAATTTTTTTTTAAGGTGCCTGTACTTAGCCTAAACCTATCTAACAAAACTTTCTTTATATGTTGAAAATCATCACATTTGTCTACTGGTTGTTTTACTATAATTTCGGCAATATCAGAAGGTAACAAAGGAATTAATTGACTAACCAAATCTTCCTGAGAAATTTTAGCTTTCTCGGCTTGCCTTTCAAAAATCATAAAGAAAAGAGTCATATCAATTAATTTAGAATCAAAGCGCGGAACTAAATCCTTTAAATTTACCTTAGGAGTTCTATGAAAATCTACATTTGATTCATTAGATGAAACACTAACAATATCCGCAGAATTTTGAATACGCAATTTTTCTAATTCGAAATGCTGTTGTTTCTCAAGTTTTTGTAATTCAAGTTGTTGTTGCTTTTCAAATTTATCTGCCTCAAGTTGTTGCTGCTTTTCAAATTTATCTGCCTCAAGTTGTTGCTGCTTTTCAAGTTTATCTGCCTCAAGTTGCTTTTCAAGTTTATCTAATTCAAATTTCCTGAGTTTATCTTTTTCCTCTTGCGCAATCCTATCTAATTCAATTTGCCTCTCTCTTTCTTTACGATCTTTTTCAATTTGTTTTTCCTGTTCTTTCCGCTCTGCCTCCTGTTCAAGAATATATTGCAAGCGAAGTTTTGCGTAACTTTCTTTATAATCCTCAGCACTAACGATAGCCTGAATTATAGCTTGATTTTTACACGTTTTTGACACACTGGTCTCAAATTCCTCTGCTAATAATAGCAAGACGTTTTTATTATATTTTACTAAATAGTCTGCCATATTTTCCTCCAAAATATAATAAATTAAAAAAAATCAGATATATTCAATTTACAATAATACAATAAATACAGAAATAGAATTTTTTTCACTATACGTATAATAATGTATTAAAAAACGACACAATTTTAATATAGCAAATTCTCATGCAACAGTGACGTCTTTCGAACTGAGTATATCCCCCAAAATAAATTTTATACCCAACAGTACAGTATAACAATTTATTTTGAAACATTAATCATAATTATCCACAGTATACCATAAAATTAAGCTATAACTTTATTACTGTAATAAATAAAATGTATGCAAACAAAACTCTTAATTCCAAAAGTTTTATACAAAATTATGATTAAAATATCCTGATTAATAATCTCAATTAATCAATAACAATTTACTATACCCCAAGTAAATTTTAACATATACATAAGTATATAATTTTCTTAACCCAATATTATACCAAACAGATACCAGAAAATCAACAAACATAAAAATCCTAACTAAAAATTTAAGTACCAAATTAATAGCTTCCCTAGAATTCTTAAAATTTTCATAGAGTTTTGTTCCCCAAAATTAAAATTTATACACAAAATTTAATTTAAAACAGACCTCTATAGAAGATATCATAAAAGAGCTTACCTCCAGATGCAGATATTTCCTCCACACTGATACCAGGCTTCCAAGCACTTTTAAAGATGACACACACAGATTTTTGAAGAATTGAAGACCCTAATTTTACTGATGAGGCACTAAATTGAGCTTAGATCCATATGTAGACAACTCAGATGGTACGCCGCATATCTTCATTCCACTGGATATATTAAGAAACACAAACACGTATCACCAAATCTATAGTTGACTGTTCATACACTACACAGCTTTTGTCGATAAAGTTCTTTTACCAGTTCTCTGCTTGCTAGAACTCCGAGAAAAAACCACGACTCCAATTATACTTCAAAACTCCACAATTCTGCTTATCCGTTTTCCACTGGCTCTTCATCTGTTTAATCAGGTTAACATAGATCCGTAATCTAATTTATTCTAGATTACATATCCCATTTGCTGCCACCAATTAATTATATATACTATTGCTGTGGTAGCGTGAGACGTTGTATATATAATTAATAAATTCCATTTATCGTTTGTAACGAAAAAAACTTTATTTTAAATTATCACATTAAGAAAAAACAAAAGTAAAAATGAAAAAATATGATTATTCGTCTCCATGCCGTGAAATTACAATTTCAGAAAATCCTAAGATTCTGAAATCTGCTCAAAGACAAGCTCACTCTAGCTTGTTTTACAACCAACTGATTCAACATTCAACTCCTTCCACCTTCAACTGCCGTCAGCAATTTCACTTCCCAGGGGCTTTCCTTGCATTCTTGGAATTTCCCAGAAAACATTGCATTTCGTAGGGGCCCAGTTCTTTGTATCCACAAGAACAATACTTTACAATTCTTATCTACTCATTCAGATAACATACCATTCAATACAAAGCATGTATTGCAGCTTGGCTTATCTCAAAGTGAAAATGAAATTCACACTATTGATAGAATCTTTGTCAATAGAGATCAATCTGTCAGATTATTTTCATTCCAGAGAGATTATCTTTTTTCCACAAATAAGGGAGGAGTTGAAACATGTCAACTCATCACAATATGTCTAATTATATTAGTTTTTCTACCATAAATTATTGTAATCAGGGTAATATTAGTGATAGTTATTCTGTTCACAGTGGCGTCTCGTGGATGACTATGTTTGGGGCTCTAAATGTACATCTGAAAGATGTATTCTTTTCGTACCACTATTTTTTTATATTATTCTTATTTAAATCCAGGATTTTCTGTCAATAAATAAAAAAAAAATAT
Organism: Maratus michaelseni; assembly: GCA_963931845.1. Taxonomy (NCBI): domain Eukaryota; kingdom Metazoa; phylum Arthropoda; class Arachnida; order Araneae; family Salticidae; genus Maratus; species Maratus michaelseni. Next base: position 276,011,464 of record OZ007595.1, on the reverse strand, counting down.
TTTAGAAAATAGCGGTAAGAAAAGAATAAATTTGACAGACATGCATTTAGTGCCCTAAATAAAGCCTGTCACGAGCCGCAACTGTCTGTTTTGTATATATATATATATATATATACAGGGTGTTTTTTTTAACTGACACTATTCAGAACCGTCTGTAGCTCGTTCTAATAACTGGATTGACACAAAATTTTGTGAATGGACTAAGAAAACCATGGGAAGAAAGATTCCAACAAAAAAAAAATAGTTCCAATCACCGCCGATAGGGGGAAATGTGGCGCTGTACATTGAAAAAAAACCCATCAGAAACAGACAAAATTAATAATTTGGATAAAATACCACGTTTTATTCATCATTTACACTTTCCCTTTCGTTGATTGCAGTTGAAACATCCATTATCACTTTTTCTGCCACCGGTTTACGTCCTCTGCCTGACCGAACTGCTAGCGAGCCTGTTTCTTCGAATTTCAGAATCATTGCTTTCAATACATTAACGGATAAAGGTCCTTTGCGCAGTTTATGGCGTGTTCTAAGTAAACGAAGAGCGGCTGGTGCATTGTACTGGTTACAATATAAGAACTTCACAAGTAACGTGCGCTGCGGTAACGTGAGATTCATTTTCAACCTGAGCTGAAATTGTTTCTCGGTGTTTTTTCGCATGCATTTATAACTTAAACTATTGGCGCTACTGTCGTTTGCGTAAGTAAAAATTTGCATTTTCATTTTTTGCCCGTATTTTATGCTAATTCCCAGTTGCATAAATGACCACATCGCCACATTTCCCCCTATCGGTGGTGATTGGAACTAATTTTTTTAGGTAGATTTCGTAAGAAATACTACCTATTACATTCTCACCTAAGTTGGAAATTTTGAAAAATTTTTGCAGATCTACGCCGATTATGACTCCCAGAACCCAAAACCACCCCCAGTTCAAAACTTTATATCTATCTATCTATCTATCTATCTATCTATCTATGTCACTTTTTTCTGACCACGATAACTGGAAAAATTCTGCATAAATCTCTTCCAAACTGATACATAAAATCAAGGGTCATAAAATCTCGGTCAGGTTCGTTAGTGGGCAAAATCGAACCAAGGGGGGGGGGGGGAAATGGGGGGCTTTTTGTGAAAACAGAAAAACCCTCATAATTTCTTTATTATTATACGTATCGAATCCGTTTAAAGTTATTATTACTTCTAGGAAAAGGACCGAAAATTTATGTATGACAGATTTTTGATATAATTAAAAATGGTCCCAAGGGGGGGCAAAAAGGGGGGTGTTAGAAGAAAAAAAATCATAGCTTCGTCAATTCACAAGATATCAAATCCGCGTAAATTTATTATTAATCCTCTTAGTATTATCTAAAACTTTTATATTGACAAGTTTTTTATAGGACCAACCGTTATAGCAAAACAAAATTAAAAACAAAAAAAATCCCTGCCGGCTCCGCCTGCAAACAAGTTATTTTTCGAAGTAGGCGGTTCCAACTCCCGCATCTTTTCGAAACTGATACATAAAATCAAGGGGCATAAAATCTAAAATAAGTTCGTTAATGGGAAAAATCGAACCAAGGAATGATGGGGAGGCTTTTTGTGAAAACAAGAAAAAAACCATAATTTCTTAATTATGATACGTATTGAATCCGTTTAAAGTTATTATTACTTCTAGGAACAGGGCCAAAAACTTATGTATGACATATTTTTGATATAATTAAAAAATGCCTTAAGGGGGGAGGGAAAGGGGGTTTCAGAAGAAAAAAATTCATAATTTCGTCAATTTCCAAGATTTCAAATCCGCTTAAATTTATTATAAATCCTCTGAATATTATCTAAAACTTTTATATTGACAAGTTTTTTATAGGACCAACCGTTATAGCAAAAAAAAAATTAAAAACAAAAAATCCCTGCCGGCTCCGCCTGCAAACAAGTTATTTTTCGAAGTAGGCGGTTCCAACTCCCGCATCTTTTCGAAACTGATACATAAAATCAAGGGCCATAAAATCTCGGTCAAGTTCGTTAATGGGCAAAATCGAACCAAGGGGGGGGGGGTGAATGGGGGGGACTTTTGGTGAAAACAGAAAAAAACCCATAATTTCTTAATTATGATACATATCGAATCCGTTTGAAGTTATTATTACTTCTAGGAGAAGGGCCGAAAATGTATGTATGACAGATGTTTGATATAATTAAATATTGTCTTAGGGGGGGGGGGAAGGGGGGTTTTAGAAGAAAAAAATTCATAACTTCGTCAATTCCCAAAATTTCAAGTCCGCTTAAATTTATTATAAATCCTCTTAATATTATCTAAAACTTTTATATTCACATGTTTTTTATAGGACCAACTCTTATAGCAAAAAAAAATCCTTGCTGGCTTCGCCTGCAAACAAGTTTGGTTTCGAAGTATGCGGTTCCAACTGCAGCATCATCGCAAAAAGGTCATTTCTTCCGCAATTCCCGACAAACAGGTGCCCCACGATCTGCGTCTTCGAAATCTACCTGGGCCTGTAGGCCGAGCCGTCAGGGATTTTTTTTGTTGGAATCTTTTTTCGCATGGTTTTCTTAGTCCATTCACAAAATTTTGTGTCAATCCAGTTATTAGAACGAGCTACAGACGGCTCTGAACAGTGTCAGTTTAAAAAAAAACACCCTGTATACAGGGCCTGATTACCGACGGGGCACACTTCCACCAGTAAAATTTAATATAAATTTCCGTGTTATTGAAACGTCCTATTGATGAAAATGACTGCTATGAATAAGGAAATAAATTCTATTCTTTTTTACTGGTGGAAGTGTGCCCCGTTAGTAATCAGGCCCTGCCTGTATATATATATATATATATATATATATATATATATACAGTGGACTCTCTCTATTCTGAACACTCATGGGACCGATTAAAAATGTTCAGATTATGGGGGTGTTCAGTATAGAGGGAGATTGGGAAATGCATTACTACTACTACTATGTAATGAGTTTATAGACTGTATAGAATACTTAGCCTGGTTAACCATGCAAGTTACCGAGATGGAGGTGCTAAATTTAGAAAATATTAAAAAAGTTATATTAAAAAATTTTTACAAAACATACCTTTACATACTTACAATACATTACTTGAAAACATAATAGGTACATTACTTAAAAAAGTGAGTAATTTTAGTCTGTTTTTGCATTGTGTATGCTTGTGCAGTGTACATGTTATCTAGCTGTTTAAGAAGTGGAAAGGATTCCGGGTGATGTTCAGCCGCATAGTTCAACAGATCTTAAATCTCTTGGCCAGATTGCTTGAAGGTAATCGTACTTCTTGTTTTATTGATCTCTTCTGGTTCTGCTTCGTCTTCACTACCCTCTTGCCTCTTCAACGATGTTGTCGCAAACAGGAAAGCTTCCGTCGTCTTCGAGATATGCTCCAGGTTCAAATTCAGTATGAAGCTCCTGAAGAATTGACCCGAAGTCACTCAGAGCTGTTGCTTCTTGGTCCTTTGTCCTTGATCGCTCATTCTCACACGGGAATCCAGCTTTGTAGAAGCATTTTTTGATGGTGTAGGGGGTTACTTCATTCCAAGCCATTGATATCCAATGTACAGCATCCATTACATTGACCGTCTTCATTAGTTTGGTTGCCAAATTTGCCTCCTCCATCACCACAGACATTTTCTTCAAGAATTGAATTCGGTAGTAAGTTTTAAACGTCTTGATTACTCCTGGATCCAGTGGTTGGATTATAGAAGTATAGTTCGGTGGCAGGAACTTCAGGCTCACTTTGCTCTGCTGCACATTTGTACGTGATCTGGCATTATCTACAAAAAGAAGAATTTTTCCTCCTCTCTTCATCATCTCGTTAATGCCCTCCAATCATTGTGAGAAAATCGTAAATGTCATCCAGGCTTTTCGATTTGATTTATAGTGCACAGGCAATGATGCTATCTTCACATTTTTAAAGCATAGTGGTTTTTCCCTTTTTCCGATCACAAGTGGTTTGAGCTTCTCACCCGTAAAACTGGCACAGAGCATAACGGTAAGTCTTTCTTTTGACATTTTTCCACCACACATTTTTTTTCACTTCTTTCTTCTATGGTTTTATTTGGAAGAGTTCTGAAAAACATGCCGGTGACATTGGCATTGAAATGCTTCGTTATATAAAGAAGCTTTCTTTTCCATTCCTCCACAATGTTGATATTTACGTCTGCAGCTTCACTATTGATTATTTTGAATTCGATGTTACTTTTGAAGCGAGTCAGCCACCCTTCTGATGCCTTGAATTCCGTGATTTTCTCCTTTTATGCAAAATCCGGAGCAATCTGCTTTAGCAGAGGTCCAATGACAGGAAGATTCTTCGTTCTCATTTGGCAAAAAAAACTTCTAGACGTGATTGTTTATGTTCTCGTTTCCCGTTTTCTTTTCAAAAATTCTACACTTTGAGGAAGGTTTATTTGCTTCAAAAGCGGCTATAATTTCTTTCTCTTTTTTGCTGATGGTGTTGACTTTACCTACTGAAATTCCAAATTCAGATGCAATTCTCCTTTGACTTACTTTTGATTTTAATTTTTGAACAACTTCTTTTTTTTTCTCAAGCTTCAGTTCTTTCTGCTTTTTCGTTTTCCTACTTATTTCTGACATATCTGCGTATGTGTTGTGCTTCTTTCTCTGCAACGATAGTAAAATGGCGAAAAAAATTACCTTTGCCGAGTAAAAAGGAAGAAAGAAACAGAAGCGATAATGCTGCCAACCAGGTGTGCAGAAAAGAAACCATAATCCTTCTTAACCACTCCCTCTAACACCTGTTGTCTCTTATCTGTCATTGGGGGTGGGCATTTCTGTTGCGTAATCTTTCTATTTTTATCTCAGCTCGGGAGAGGAGGAATCACGTGATATGTGTTTTACATTATTTTTCTTGTATCTCTTTGCATAAAAATTGATTGTTTTGATCATTTCATTTAATTTGATTATCATGATTTATTTTTTCTGAAATGGCAACGATTTCAAATCTGCACTTATTTGTTTATTAAAAATATAAGAATGTTCTAGTTAGTTGTGAACACGTACGGTAAAAACAAAAATATTCTTTTGATTTTTTTTATAATAAATGTTTTATTTGTTTTGTTAACTGAAGATTTTATCTGAATTATTCAAACAAATTTCAGCATCGGGTAAATCTTAAAATCTAGAAATAATTTTGTATGTTTATTTTTAAATAGAGTTCATTGAACCCTTTTATTCTTCTGCAACAATTTTTCTGAATTTCCATGATGCAGGAATTAGACGCATTCCGACTGCAAACACACGTTCAGTTTACGGAGAGGCGGGTTGGAATGGGGATCAAAAATAGTGTTCATAATAGTGGGGTGTTCAGATTAGAGGGTGTTCAGAATACAGAGAGTTCATCTTTTGTTAACTCTATGGAGTTTCGCCGGGACCGTCAGAAAGTGTTCATAATACCGGGGTGTTCACATTACAGAGTGTTCAGATAGAGAGAGTCCACTGTATATTGAAAAATAGAGAGCAGCTCTTTTATTTTCATTTATTTTTACGCGCCATAGAATACACCACTTCATGAATGTGCCTATTTCTGTGACTTTATT